>VZRJ01001891.1:0-43733 GCA_013397565.1 Ptilonorhynchus violaceus | reverse complement strand
TGTTGCCTTTGGTGCTTTTAGGCTGGAATGACTTACTCTTAAAATGTTTACCCCCATTAGACTTTTCTTGTGACCCACAAACTGTGGAGCGTATTGTGGGAGAGAGGATATACCACTGCAAAAACCTGGGTGGGCTGTGGTGTTTCTGGAAGGTTTGGAACCATGCTGAAGATACTTCTTAGGGAACTGTCTTCCGTGGGATGGATCCCACTATACTACAGAAAGAACTCTCTTTATCCCATGAGGTGGCAATAAGAACTCTTAATCATAAGATCAGAATCTCATGTTTATGTCCTTTGCGTGATCAGTGAGAAAGATTGGAATGTATGGGAGGAGAATGATATTTGTATATTATGCCTTAATATTTTCATTATTTTTTATTCTTTCTATTCTTAGTAGAGTTAGTAAATAAATTATTTAATCATTTTTCAAGTTTGCAGCCTGTTTGTGCTGTCTCCTCTCCTCTAAAGAACTAAGCATGGGGATCTGGAGTTTGCCTCCAGGTTAACCCTTGACACCATGTCACCAGGAAGATCCATACCCCAAAAGCAGCCTGGGCATGAGAGAATGGGAGAGAAGAGAGAGGCACCCTGAGCCTCACTCACAGCCTTTGAAATCACTGCTCAGCTTAGAGCTCTGCTGGGGAGCTAAGCAAGCCCTTCCAGTCTCCTATTTCTAGCCAGAGCTTCCTCCGAGGCCTCATGCAGCATCACCAGGTCCTGCCCCCAGGCATCAAAGCTCAGGACCTCTCCAGCTCTTGAGGAAGAACTGAGTTTGCTACCCCAAGGATAAGGAAAAATACACATTTTGTCTTCATCCAGAATTAAAGCCAATTCCAACTACACCACTGAATAAGCTCAGATCAGCTTTCATCTTTACCACCATGATGCAATAGCAACTGATGCTGTAGTCCTCTGCATAAATAAGCATTCTTTAGTTGAGCAAGGAACCAGAATGTAATACTTCCTGTGGGAGATGAAGAATGGATGGAAAGGGAATCCTTACTCTTGTCCACAGGAGTTTCTGTCTCTCTGAATAGAAACAGTGGACAGAAGTGACTATGTAAGAAACTGAGTACAACAGCCTCAAAATATATGCAAATTATATCTGGCATTAAACTCAGACTCTAAGATTTAGTCTGAATCACCTTTCTTTTAAGGGAGGTGAAGAACTAGATGAGAGTAAAAGAACAGAAAAATCTCTACTACACTAGCAGGGAACCTAGCCATCTTACTGTGATAAGGTGTCTTAAAATGTTTGAAATGAGTAACAAAAGACAATTGCCACTTGTAAAGCAAGCAAAATGTAGTCTTTTTTATATATGAAATTGTAATTAGATTTGTATAGTTCACTTGATGGAAAATAAGGGGGGTAGCAAATCTGATAAGAGAAGCCTTTGCCTCAAACTGGTTTTATAACTGGACTGACATTTTAAAAAAATTGTTTCCTACAATATTTTATCATTAAGCCTGATTGCTAGCTACTTTTTGTGACATAACTATCATTCACTTGTTGCAAGAGCAATGACATTTATGAAGAAAAAGTTAAGGTGAAATTGCCCTACTGCAACTGGGAGAGCAGGATGTCTATGTATCATTTAAAATTAATTTTGAAGGCTTAAATGTAGTTATGTAAAGCCTTGGCCTTTCCTGAACTTTCTAAACAGGCATGTAATTCCTGTACAAATCAATTTTACGCCAAAGAGTTCAATAATAACGCATGTTTTGTAACTATAACCTTTTCTTCCTCTGAATCTGCCCTCTAGCCCAGTGGCGACAACATTGTCCACAGAAATGATCTGTACTGAAAAAGTTTGAGACACCTATCTTTTTGTTTATTAAATCAACAATATTTAAAACAGAATTTTGTAGGTTTTTTAGTCTTGAAAAATAACCTGTGGTTTGAAACTCAATTTTTAGACTGCATGAAGACAAAATGCAATAAGCTTCAAGAAGGCACTAAAGTCCTTCCAGGTGTTCTTCACATTGCTTAAAATACCAAAATTGAACTCAAGCACAATTCCTTGGGTTCCACTCACCACCCTGGACACTCTTCTGTCCCTTGATCAGGCCATGGGTACATAACTAGGACCATACATAGCAGGCATTGTTCCCAGTACAATTTAGGTGTTTTTTTTCCTTTGTTAGTTTAAAACTTAGAATTTACATGGATGGGGAACAGACCATGTCATATAAGAGATAATATATGGTGGCACAGGTGAATAGGAACATCACAACTCCCTCTTCCAAATTCCCGCTGCTTCTTAAAATTAGGATATGCCCCTGGAGGCAGAGATTAAAAAGATGCCACAAGCGACTATGTACAGCTTTGCCCTACCATCTCCATAGAACATGAGCAGTGAGTCCTGCCTTGGCTCTAGATGCAAGAGTTAACGAGCACAACCCATCACAGGAAGAACAAAATTCACAGCAGATGTGTTCCCAGATATAACTTGGTCAGGAAATTAGTAGATTAGTGCTGAATGGTCAACGGGGAATCATGTATGCACTCACTGAGTAAATAATTGTTTTTAAAATGAAGTATTTAGAATTTCATACTCACTGAAGTTTGCAAGCTTACTGTTCACACACAGCTCTGAATGAAGTTACCTTGCTCCAATTTCCTGTTTTCCAGCTAGCACATGGGCGGAGATAACATTTTCTTGCAGGATCAGGCTTTTTCATGTTCTGACAGTGAGATATGTTCCTGCTGCTGCACTCCACATGTCTCCAGAAAGCCCCCGTTCCACAGGTGGTAGAGCACTGCACAAGGGCAAGAGGAAAGCCCAGGGGCAAATTCAACATCAGTACGTCATTCTGGAAACAACCCTGGAACCTAAATATAAATATCTAGAGCCATTTCAGATGACCTAGGTTATCTGCTATACTCAAAAGAAGACTTCAAATTCACCTAAATTTTACTTAATATTCTGAAGGAGGGCTTTTTATGGTTTCTTAAGGCAATACTAATCCTGATTTATACTATGCACTTCTTTTCTTTGGCAAACTCCTGCTTACTGAGACATTCTAAATATGTACCAGCTGTCCCACTGTTTTCTTCTCTTATCTTTGGGGATCCAGTGCAAAATGTAATTGCATCCAATCATTAGCACTGTTCCCTCTCTATCCCTAATACTGGTGATGAGATAGTCAGCTAATTGAGTGCATGATGCTGAAAATCTTAAATAAAGTGTGTGAGAATCTTGAGAAAACTGTACAGGAAAATGTTTTTCTAAATTATTCATTCAGGAAGTGGCTGAGTGTTTTCAGCATTCGGGAGGATTTTAGTGTCTGAGACAAGAGAATATTGATTATTCCAGTCTATATCCCAAGAGTGCACACTCTTCGCAAGAAAACCAAACACTGTCTTTGTATTCTGAAGCAGAAAGGGGTGTAGAGTGGTTGGAGACACCTATTTACCTCTTTTTGCCTTAGAAAGGAAGGAACAGCGAACTATAAAAATAGAGCCAAATCCAACACACACTAAGCAGCCTGTAGCTGGCATGAGAAACACCATAAATAATCCTGGATTAAGTCAGCAAAACGATGAAGAGAGCAAATGCTATTGTGTGGTTTGAACTCCCTATGTGAACATGGGAAAGTTAAATATGGAAAGCTGAGTAAGTGTCCTTGGAAAGATATGGAAACCTAAGCTGATGCCAAGGCAGGAAAAAAAAATCAACATTGAAGACATGATGACTCCTGGGACATGTGTCCAAGGGGCCACAAAGATCCTGTTAAAGGAAAGGACATACCACTGTTCAGTTTTGCCTAGTGACATATCTAACCAAGACAATTTTTCTGACTGAGAGGATGGACTGTCCTTGTCTTGCTTTCTGATGGTTTGATGGCTTCCCCAGCCTTGCTATACCAGTCTGACAATACCAAGACTTAACTGAAGGGCTGCTTAGTCTTTGACCCAAGCCCCATTCTGAGCACATGTGAGAAGACCAAAGACAGCTCCAGGGTGATGCTGGGCAGATCACACTTGGGAAGCTTTATGTTCTTGTCTGAGGAAGGTGAAACACAGCAGGATCCTTTCAAAACCTGCTGTGTGCAGCCACATCGTCAAGAGACAAAGGCATGATACTGCAAGTGGTTTCAGGATAAAGCCTTAGCTTTCTTGACTGTTGTTTGATGCTAAATAAAGGAGACAGATTGCTCTGAAGTTTGTGAAGACTTACTGCTTTTCCCTTTTTTCATGTGGGGACCAAGATTTCCTCTTGTCACAGCAGATGTCTGTTACAGGGGGAAAAAGTGCAGGTGACTTTACATGACCAATAGCAGAGGTGCAGAATGAGCAGATGCGTGGTAATTATCTCTGGTACCCAGAAAGCTCTTAGAAAGAGAGCAGTGACAGCCCAGAACAACCCAGGAAAGCAGTAGGAAAGAAAGTAAAAGTTACAGAGAGAAGCACCAGTGGAATTGGGCACTGCTTTGCCCTACTCAGATTAGTGCTATGCCTTGGGGGACAAGTGCCAGCCATGGGACATGTCACACCATTCCACCTCAGTGACTATCACTGTTCCTGTCACTATTTATTTACTAGTATAGGCATCTCCTACAGAGCAAAGCAACATCAGAATATTGGCAGCTACTGGAAGAGAAAGAGAGAGAGCATAACAAGACATTCATCTAGGGAGGTGCAGTGGTCTTGAAATATCAGTGCCTTGGAGAGATGTCATCTAAAAACAGGCATAAAGTTTTATTAAGGACAGGTAAACAGAAAGAGCAGAACCAAAGTCAAAGAACTGTAGATTAAAAATTAATTAAAAGTAATGAACAAAAAGAAAAGGTTCTGTGAATGCTAGAATCAAGGTGCGTATGTGAAATAGACAACTTTTATTTAATGAAAAGGAGAATAGCTGACTTTATTAACAGAACCACAGAATGGTTGAAATTGGAAAGGAACTTTGCTCAAGCAGGGCCACCTAGAGGCAGTTACCCAGAATCATGTCCAGATGGCTTCCAAATATCTCCAAGGAAACTCCACAAAAGCTCTTTTTCATCACTTCTTCAAATTTTAAAAAAAAAGTTAAATGTGCCACACTTCCCATAAAGTTTATTTTAACAAGAAACAGCTTGAACGAGAATAGCAAAAGGTTAGTAAATCATTAAAGAATAACGAAGTTAGATGCATTAAGTGTCCTCAAATTAGTTTCATCAGTTCTGTGAAACCAAATGCATTAACCTTATCTCAATATTCATTCAAGTGTTCTTCAGTAATCTTTGAACTGTTGAGAATTAATTTTTATAATAAACTGGAAAAGTCCCAGAGGATTAGATAAGAACATCTTTCAAGTTATCTTTAGGAAAAGAAAAAGTCCTATCTGTGGTCTAATGGAATGCTTCACCCAATTTGACTTCACAAGAAGATAAAAACCAAATTATTAAACAATCAAGATCAAAATAGCAAATACTAAAAAAGATGATAAAGCAATAGAAAAGACCAGATGGACTTATCTAGAAGAAATTATTCAATTGAGTCTAATATCCTTCTCTGACAGGGGGACATGGCTTAATGAAAATAAGGAGCTGGCTGATGTGGTGCATTTTTTACATGATTGCATAAAGCTTTCTTTTAGTAAATGATGGAAATACAGTCTAGGTGAAATAATTACAAGATTGGTGTTCAGCTAACTGAAAAACTGCAACAAAGTGGCTCTTGGTGATTGAGTGTCAAAATGAACAGACATTTCGAACATGGTCCTGCACGGAGGGCTCTGCCCGAAGCCAGGCTCTCTTCAGCATTTTCATTAGCAAACTAAATGATGAAAGACAGCATGCACTTAAAACACTTGATGATGATGACAAGTTGGGACAGTTAGCAGGAATGCTGAAGTCTGAATTCAGTGACATCTCACCACAATAAAAACTCTAAGAAAGCAGTAACGTGAAATACAAAAATAGATGCAAAATACTACATTTAGGGAAAACTTTTTATGCATACATATATGTATATATACGTGCACACATATATATGTACACACATACATAGCTCCCAAATGTAACTGAGAACATCTGCTGGTCCAGAAATACTGTAGTAGGGGTCCAGGGTTTACAATGGACCACAAATTAAGTAATCAAAGTCAGATGTTTGCAAAACAAGACAAATCTCATTCCTGCATTCACAAAGAGAGTAATAAATAAAATGATAGTAATTACTTCATTTTATTTGTCATGTGTCATCTGGGGCCACAATGAACACCACTGATAAAGAAATATGTGATGAAACTGAAGCAAGGACAAGAACAATGAAGTCCCCAGACATTTGGATAACACAAGAAAGATCAGAAAAGAATTTAGAAATCAGACCCCAAAACAGGTATTAAGAAGAAAATTGTCCTCCACAGTCTGCATATAAAAAAAGAGAATCTTCATTTTCAGTATGGAAGATGTTGGCTATGCATAAGGAAAATATTTCAAGGTGGATAATGAATGACTTAAGACAGACTGTAGCATCTCTGTATGACAGACCTTTGCTCAGGCAGTGCTGGGCTTGGGGAAACAACCTTTCCCTTGATGTTCTCTTGTAGGCTCTTTCACCCAAGCAGATCTAAATGCAGGTCTTCTCTGACAGGGGTATGTGCAGGAGGAAATGCTTCACCTGTCCCACTAGAACATGGGGAGCTAAGGCCATTCTCACCTGGCCATGGGAAGGCACAAGATGAAATTTCAAGCTGCCATCAGGAGTGCATGTCCTGAACAAGTGCTGATGCAGTGGTGACAGAGCTGGGGTCTTACCCACTGGCTGCATCCAACACAATCTCAGTGGTCTAGATGTGCCTCCACTGACATGGGATACACTAAGTCATCTCATGCTGTGCTTTTTGGCCCTGCATTTCTGCATTTCTGTGATTTTGAATCATTGTCAGCAGACCCAAGAGCAAACAGGTACACAGAAACAGAGCTTTGACAGCCTTCTCCATCAATACTGAGACGGAGGCAGATCAGCTCTAGGAAGTTTCCAGATTTGACCCTGTTTAGCTCGGTAAAAGAGGCCATCAGAAAAATGAGATATCAACATCTCTCACTTTAGGTATCATGATTTGAAGAATATAAAATCCATTAGCATAAAAAGAGCCCTGTTTACATAAAAATATAACTTTATAGTGGGAAGGATATTAAATAAAATCTGTAAAATACAGCCAGGCCCTGTGATGACTATATTCATTCTGTGTAAGCAATCTAATGTTAGAGGTCCCATGTCACCACTTTTTTTGTGACAAGTATTTCATATGAATGTATGATACTGATTGTGACAAACTAAGAAGTTTCATTTCCTCAGCAGTGGTTCAGACAGCTGTTGACACTCTCCACTTCTTAGAAGCAAAAACTAACTTACCTCACTCCAGTTGCCTACTATCCAGTAGGCATCACTGGGAAAACTGTTGGATGTTATCACATGGCTGTTTCCTGTGACATTCATTAGAACACCCCCAGATGTTGCACTCTGGTTCTTCAGAGCAGAGGATGGTGTGCTGGTAGTGTCAGGTAGATTTATTGCTTCTCTGTCATCAGTCTGGTCTCTTGGTGCATGACCAAGCACTGTGGGCATTTCTGTGACCAGTGCTTGTGGGGTAGTGACCTCTACAGCAGGTACATCAACTTGCAGACTGACATAGTTTGCTGCTGTTGGAAATGCCAACCCTTGTGCTGCTCTGCCAACAGGATGCAGCACAGAAGGGTCTTGGTGATGAGGTGCTGGTGGGGACTGAGAGGTCACGCTCTCATTTTGAAGGACAGGAGAGGCAGTGTCTAAGGTTGTGCTTCTGATTCTGATTTCAGGATTGAGTTCTGTGGTGTAAAAGAGTTCAGCTGGTTTCTTGGTGACTCCAAGCGGCCCATCAGTGCTGTCAGATTCCTCGGTTAAGTAATCATAGCTGGAAGTTATTTCCGGACTACTGGTAAAAGAGGAAACAGGAGCATCCTCACTTCTTTGCATCTCATTCTCTGCAGTAGAAACTGGCTCACTTTTAGAAGTATTTCCAGCATGCTTTATGATTTCAGTACTTAAACTGTTACGAAAAGGCCATGAAGTAGTATTTTGATGTGAACTATTTTCAGCAGAAACATTTGGGTAATTGTAAACATCACTTGATCCAGTAAAATTGTTTTGTAATGTCCTGTTGGCTGTTCCCTCTTTTCTTGAGACATTCCCCAAACCAGAGGACGTAGGCAAACAGGGAGTTACACTTTCACGCTCGGGTATTTTTGTTGTTGTATGGAACCTGGGGTTTGGTCTGAGTGTTCTGCGAGGAAGGCTCCGTTTGGGATCAGCAGTTGTTTTTCTGATTATGATCTTTCCTCTTCTGGGTGCCTGTGGGGGCATCAGAAATCTTCCAGCAGAAGGGCATTGCTGAAGACCACACAGGGCCTTAGAGTTTGGTCTCTTGGAACTATCACATGGCTCATCATTATTTTTGGCACAAGTGACATTACGAGTCCTTATTCCACCACCACAACTAACTGTGCACTGCAAATGAAACAGAATTAATGTATCTCCTCTCTTCATTCCACTGCACATAAGTATCAAAGGGCATTTGTTTATAATAAAGCAGCATCATTACAAATAATCAATTACAAAGCTTTTCCTGAAGAACAAGCCCTTCATTCTAGTGATGTCCTGCTAACATGGAGTTCAATCCAAATTTTTAGAAGAGTAAATGTCACCTTGGGGAAACAGTAGTGAAAAAAGACTACATGATAAAGACAAAATATTAAAGTAATATGATAGAATTTGATTTCTTCATTGACTCACAGTCATTTAGCCACTACCTTTTTCACCAGATTTATAAAAACAGATTAAAAACTTGCAGTCAAACCCACACCTGACTGGCTCAGTGCTGCTCACAGTGCCACTGTGATGATCCATGCAGCTCACAGACCCTTGCTGACTTTATGAAATGGACTTTTCATTCAGTCTTAGTGCAACTACCAAGTGCTGCCAGAGCTGCTAGCATGTCTCTCCTCAATTACAGACTACTGAAAGTAATTAGCTCACCCGGCTTCTATTTAAATGGGAGCACTGCTGTGTATAAAGGGTGCTGGAAGCTAGGGAGACACAGTTTTTCTGCGATGTTTTTCATCCTCAGGCCCACAGGAACAGCCATGCCTTCAGCAGCTGTCGCTCCACTAAGGATTCTGTGAAATCACACTTCTCTGGTTTGAGATAGTAAGGCTGGATGACTGGTTGAGTAGAAATGGAGATGTTACAAACAACCTACTGGAGGCATTCTTCCCAGGATGTGAGGGAGCCTAACCAGGTGCTCAGCGTGAAGTGATGAACACTCCTTTTGCCACCACTTTAATGCCTCTGGCATATCTAATTATTTTTAGAGTTAGTCTATGTCACAGGGCAGTAAAAACGCCAGTGACCTTGGGTTACCGGGGCACTCTCTGTTGTTCACACCTGTGAAATAACATCAGCTCTGCAGCAACAGGAGCAGGGAAGCAAGGAGATTAGCCTCACAGAAGGTAAGTTCATCAGCTATTCTCTCTGTCCTCCTTGCACTTCCAGTGCACCTCTGTGCACTTTGATAGCACATCAAAGTACTCAGAGCTATGCAAGTTCATATCAGCCGCGATTTGACCTCTGAAGTTACTCAGTAAAGGATTTTTGCTTATTGAGGAAGACAACAACTACTAACACCAGGTTACTGCTCACACAGAAATACAGCTCATTTATTTAGTGAGACTCTGTCACTTGCATGATTTATATACTAGGATTCAAGGGAATTAAGAGGAACATCCAACCATATTAACGCCATATTAATGGGTAATGGCTGTCTCCCAGAATTAGCTTTAGATTACAGGAATGTACTAAAAAGAGGTTTCAAAATGGCAACAACACTCTATCCTCATTAGCTGCTTATTTAAGTATGTTTCGTTTATAAGACACAGAATGATCTTCTAACAGACAGGAAAGTTTAGAGCAAAAGGAGGTTACATTCACCAATAAAGAACATTCTGCAGTTACAAATCTCCTGACAATCCTGTAATTTGTGCATGTGAAACAGTCTGTCCTATGCTCTCTCTCCAGTTTCTACAGGATGTAAAAGTTTATTTTTCTCAGTAAGCTGTAAATATAATCCAATGGCACATGAGCACCAGCAGCATGCCATTCTTATACAATTGTACTGCTGATCATGTAACAACCTCAGTCTGTTTTTTCACAGGCATTTAAAGCATGGTGGTTACTCGATTAACAAAACAATCAACATTCTGTGATGATGGTGTGTGAGCAGCATAAAGCAATCCAATGCTGTCACAAAATTTTATTAGTTCAGTATGTGCCTCTGTTCTCACAGCAGTGGATCTAGTGAAAAAAAGGAGTTAGGAGAAAGATGAGAGAGGGGAATACAGCATTTTCAGTTGGAAGGGACCCACCATGCTCATCTGCTCCAACTGCCTGAGTACTTCATGGCTAACCAAAAGTCAAAGCATGTTGTTAAGGGCATTGTCCAAATGCCTCTTAAACTCTGACAGGCTGGGGACATCAAGCACCTCTCTAGGAAGCCTGTTCCAGTGTTTGACCACCCTCTCAGTGAAGAAATGCTTGCTAGCATCCAGCCTGAGCCTCTCCTCGTGCAGTTTTGAACAATCCCCACGTGTTCCCAAAGCCTGCATGCTTTGGGAAAAAAGGCAGAGTCATGAATGCAAGAGATATGAATGTAAAGAATGTAAAAACGCTTCTTTGTTGGTTACACACATGACATTGAGCCTGCCCCAGTCTGGTCCACAGCTGCCATGAGTGTCACACAGATTTTAGTACTAAGTATGCTCTGTTCTACAGTCCCAAAAGCTCAGCAAGTTAACATGCAACACTTGCTGAAGTCTTTAGAAAGCAGGGCTGCTTTTTTTCTTCTGCTCAAAGGACTTGGGAATACACATTTAACAAAAAAATTATAAAAAAAACCAACCCAAACCAGCAGGTTGTTGGTCCTCTCTGCTGACAATAATAGATAATGTTGAAAAAAAGTTCAGTGTTTCAGTGTACATGAATTTACCTCAGTCCAGTTGCTCACTGTCCAGTCAGATGGGCACAAGACATCTCTGTTGCATGACAGGTGTGTCTTTGGTTTAAGCAGGTGCTGGCACTCTGTGACATCCAGTGCCTGCTCATCGGATCCGACTGTCTGGATGCAAAGTACGGTTCTCTTCTTCTGGCCTGTTGGGCCACATGTGGTTGAACACTTCTGCCATTCCCCTGCCCACCACCTGAAAACCAGTGGGGCGAGAAACATCAGAAAACAACCCATCGCAAACACATTATGGAAGAGGTCAGAGGCTATAAGAAAAAGAGCCACTAATTCAATATCTGGGCCCAGATACATGTTCTCACATTAAGTTCAGCTCACTCAAGCTTTCCCATCTGCCCTGTGCTCTAGTTTCAGCCAGTCACTGAAAGATAGAAGACAGTAGTAGGCAGGATTTCTAGACAGAATTAGGGACTATTATGTTTAAACAAATACTCCAGTAAGATTTGAGTAAGAATCCACTGAGTAGACAGTCTTTCAAATCCAAATTTGAGGAACCATTAGCAAGTAATCTACTCAAGCAAGTAATCTACTTACTCTATTCTATTGTTTATATGTTCACTCCTACCTCAGTACAGAAGAGTTAACAAATGAGAATCACTGGAGTGTTTGCACAAGTGCTCAAACTGACCCTGTGTAACCTCCAGAAGGGGAAGCAGTGAGACAAACAACCCCAAAAACAGTTTAGTCAGAGCTATGCTGTGTGGGATCAGTGCCCTGCAGTGCTGTCCCTTTGGGCCTGATGTCCAGGTCTGCACTAGGCTGGACTTTTCTGTACTTTATTCCTTCGCGAAGCAGAAATGAGTCCTTTAAGTGTCTCTCTCCTGATTAAAGTCTTCCACAGTGTGGCATGCACTGTTCCACCAAATTCAGGAAAACTGCTTCCTCTGTCACAGTGTTTTCCAATGCAAAACACCTGACCAACAAGAGCTGTCCCTCTTACATTTGGTTTACCTTAACCTTTCTCCAACTTCATCCAGCTGTGTTCTCTCACGCTGACCCAGAGCAGTTCAAGTACTTGCATATCTGCCTTCCATTATCAGAAAGGGGAGCAAAAATTTCTGGGTTTCTACAGTCTGAGAAGCGTTGGCATCAACTGTGATGTTTGCCTAATGATTTATCTTTAAAGTTAAAGCAAAAAGGGAGGGGGGAAGATCAAACAAAAAAAAGTCTTTTTCCTTCCAGTTTAGAGTGGCCTAGAGTGGCAAGAACACAACTTCAAGCTGCTGTATAAAAACCAGACCCAACTGCAAACTCTAAGCCACAAAAGCTCCTAGACAATATTACTTTTTCCTGAGTTTTCAAGGAGGTCACAACAAAGCCTTATAACGAAAACAAAACAGGAATATAATTAGAAAACACCTTTCTAGACAAAAAGGCAGAAAAAATGGCTTTTGGCTTACAATCAACACCATTCTATTGGGGTTTTTTCTTTTTAAGGTCCACGAACTTAGAGAAAAAGTAATCCCATTCTGATAAATATATCAAAGTTCAACATCCAGATTTTTAACAGTTTTTACTCCTTGCTTTGTCTTTGCTAACAATTCCTCTCCTCTTTTCACTGCAGTTTCTATGTTCCTTAATTCATTTTTTATTCAGTTGCAAATGTGCTGCCACTGATGTGGAAGGCATTGGTATCTATTCCTAATAATCAAAAGCCCCCCCACCCCAAAACAACCAAGGCTCAGAGCAATCAAGCTATGATACGGCTTATTTGTGCAACTGTCCGGTCTTCTCTGTGGTACCTACACCCCTCTTTCTTCCTGTTTCGTTATCCACACATACAACATTTCCTTTTAAGTTACCCTAGAAGCCCTTTTTGGCACCGACTGCTTTGCTCTAGAATGCAACCCATTGCCACCACAACTCAGTGGCAAGGTCTCTGGACAAAATTAAACAAAAAAAACCACCCAAAGTACTTTTCTCCTTCTCCTGTCTTCCTTCAGATTGTTTCTTGTTCTTCCAGGCTTCTAGAAACAACAAAGAAAAACTAACAAGTAAAGAAAAAAAGTGAGCACACTACAGCAGAACATAGCAATAAAAAAAAAAAAAAATTATCACCATCTGAATCAAGCCATTTCAGGGTTGTTATCATCTCTTGCATCTTCTTTACAATTTTATCTTTTCTATAATCTTGTAAATTGCTGACATTTCAGCACAAATGGAACATAAATATGCTCTATTAATTTTAATGGGACCAGATTACATATTTCAAGGCACACATATGCTAAGCTGACACCTCTTCCCCCACACCATTTTCAAATGGCTCTGAGTGAGGGTTCAACAATTGGCAGGTTGAAATACCAAACTCCAAGCAATAAATTATCAGAGCTTACTACAGAACCTATCTTGAGCAGCAGTAATGGCATGTGATTAACTATTGCGCACTAAACATTTCTAGAAGTCGTGGAAGTAGTCAAGAAAGTAAGGTGCTCCACGGTTAGAAAATCCCAGAATTAAAGTTTTATCCTATTGCATCCTCACGTTCACACTAAAATTGCATTCAGCCATGTAACTTTTTCTGTAGACTTCTTCCTCACTCAGTGCAGGTAACAGACAGTATTGGTGAGCAGACGACTTAATTGTCTGATACCAGGTTTATCACACACACTTCAAAAAAACTTGCTCTTACTGGAAGTTTATTCTTCTTAGTAACAGGAATTTTTGATGTTGTGTTTTCCTATTTTCGTTCTAGGGTACATGCACATGCCTCTCTTCGTGGTTCCTGCTGAGGGCCCAAACTGTGGCATCTCAGCCAAAGGGGAAGAAAGGCAAATCAAGGATGGCAAAACAGCTAACATCCATTTGCCTGTTCTGGTACAGGATGCCCCCCAGCAGCTTCTGGACCACACAGAAGGGAGCAGCCCGAGTGACTGCTTCGCCAAACTCTGCTTATCTTCCAGCTTTTGCTGTCTCCTCACACTGCAGAGCCATAACCAAAGCTGGAGGTGACTGGTGACCACACATCCAGAATGGACACAGCAATCTGAGCTCTAAACACACAACTTCTAAGCTGCAATGACCAAGCTGTCGGACCTCCCAGCCACAAGCTAAAGACTGAGGGGCACTTCCAGACAGACTCAGCTTTCAGAGGGTCATAAATAAGGCTTTCTTGGGTCACAAATACAGAGAGATGCTTGGCAAAGAAAAGGATATGTGGAAGAAATGCAGCAAGTAGATGTGCTAACTGTGGTGAAGAGACTGGGACAAGCAGGTGGAAACTAAAGCCTGATGGGAGTCACCATCCAGTACTTGTTCCTACCTCTGGTTTGTGATGGCATTTACTGCTACAGCAACTGAGTGGCTCTTAAGTATTAATGCATCACCTGGTCACTGCAAAGTGAAATGACTGTCTTATCCCCACAGGCAGGCATGGCCTGCAAAGATTGTGGTAGCAAACAAACAAGCAAAGTGCACGATTTGGGTAATTAATTTGCATGAGCACTAGTTTTCCTCAGGCTGTCAAAACTGAGAGCAGCCTGTCTGGTGAAAACAAAACCTCAGGTAGTTTTCAGCTGCAGGTGTGAGTGCTCAGCTCTTCTTCTACCAAGCCTGGGACAGAGGTAAGAAGAAAATCTCATTCTTTCAGGGGGCATTCAGCTGTCTTAAATGAGACCTATCTCCCTCCCTCCCGCACTGAGTTTCTCAGGTTTGTAACAAATTAGGCAGAACCAAACAGCCTTGTCCATGACATAGTCCTCATCTGTGTGCTGAATGAGGTGTGGATCCTGTTGGAAAAAAAGCAGCACGGCATTTTTGAACCAAAATTTGCTAGTCCTGTCTATGGGGCTGAGTGTTCCCTCCCTCTGTCCCACCATGCCATGTCACACCTAAAGAGAGACTGTCAGCTTTCATTATGCATCTGTACAGCATCAGGTACAGCAAATACCCACAAGGCACTGATTCGCACTCCATGCAGTATAATAAAAACCAGATTTCCTATTTTTATTGTGCTGTTGGAAGTCTACAAGCGGTCTGGAAGCAGGACAATACCGTAACAGCACATAAAAAGCAGGAGATTCCAAGCATTTGTAAAATAATTTATTTCTGGTTACTCTGTTCAAGTGGATAGTCAAGTTAAAAAGGCTCCAGACAGTTTTCTTTACAGAGGAAAGCCAAACTTTATTCACAATGCTCTAAGTAGTTAAAATCCCACTCTTTTTCAAGTAGTATGTATTGATTTTAACATTAACACCTATGGAACTAAAAACCTGCCAACCAAAGAAACATGTACCTGGAAGCCATACTGCATAGCATAATGTGGAAAAAAGCATACATTTACGCTACAGTCTCGTTGCACTGCAGCTAAGCAATATCACCCAAGTTGTACATGAATGGCTGCATAACATTTTAACTCTCAGCTGTCCAGCCATCTTTATTTTGTTCTGAGTCAAAACACAGCATACAAGTATTGTGATGTTTTTAATATTTTATTCATTTTGCTCCAAGTTATTTTAGTAAAAAGTGTAATAATAAACATCATAATAAGTGTAAAATAAATATAGAGCAAATCAGCTAACAAACAAGAATGTTAAGGCTTAGACTTCTAAGAAGCCTGTAATTTAAAGAGTTTACAACTAACTTCCTGAAATGGATTAGTGAGATAAGATGTGGTTCATGAGAGTCACAAACATTTCATTCTTTGTCTGTAGCTACTGTTTGATAAATTATCTATTTCTGATTTAGTGGTCTAGTAGCTCATTTAATGGCAGCGTGTTTTTCGTCAGTGGGATTTAGCAGATCATCAGAGGGAAGTTTATACAAGAGAACAACCACCTTTTTTAAGATAGAATGTTACTACAGAGAAATTTGTTCACTGTTGAGAAGTGCAAGGCCATCCAATGATTTCAGTTCCATGGCTGCAGCACCAAAGGTCTCCTGCAGTGTTGTGTTTTACAGCACTGTCCTCACCTCCAGCACAGAATTTAGCCACCTCTCTACAGAACACTTTGTCCTCAGCAGCTTCATGTGGACTCTCAGTTATCCTGTATACTGCCATATGGGACAGTCACACCCTCCTCCAGGATTCAGACTTTCTTTGGAACCAACACACTGCACTAAGTTGTCTTGGATTTCAAATGAAGATGTGTAACCATCTGTCTGGATTAGAGGTGACACATATGCCATGGAAAGTGAATACCAAACTAAATACCATGCTGGGACTACAGACTGGAACAGAGAGCAGATTTACAAAAGGAAGGGCTTGGGAAGAGTGAATAGTAATTCATTCTTCCCTGCCATCTCTCCTAACACGAGAACTCAGGGCCACGAATGGAAGTTAGTGAGAGCAAGGTTCAAAACAGTTAACATGTTTTGAACTGCTCCCCTTCCACACTTCACAGATGCCTCAGAGCTGTAGAACTTCTTCAGAGGAAGCTGTATATAATAGAAGTTTTACAAGATTGCAGAGGGAGGCTGGACAAGTGCTTGGAAGTGAGGCTCATTGGAGGTTACTGATTAGATAAGCCATAAAAATCTCTGGAAATGCCTTGCATTAAAACCAGTTGGAAGCTGGAAGAGTATTAGAGAGAAATCTAATTTATGTTTGCTTTGCCTTTATACCTCCTTAAGCATGTAGGCCCTGCTGAGAGCCAGAACAAGGACTTAGACCCCTGGTCAAACTACTACAGTCACTTTTATGTTACTAAGAGAAAAATAAATACACAATGTGACTCTTGAATTAAACACATATGGTTTCCCTGCACTGCATTTTGGTCATGATTTTGCTGTCCTCGAAGGGTGACTAGTGCTTTCCTCTGCAGGGCAGAATGAGGTTCAGAAGCATCACTCAGGCTGTCAGCACGAGAGCTTTTCTGCCTGGTCTGCAGAAGAGTTTGGTTCACGTAGGACATTCTGCAATCTGCTCAACAAGGGACAAATTCTGCTCCCTCACTTGCAAGAGCAGGTCTGAATAGTGTTGTCACTTAGGACAAATGGCACAAATTGAGTTAATCTGGAATTTTGGAATTGATAGTACAGTTTATATGGGCAATAAAAAACACCTCAATGTATATGGGTAGCCTCAGCTCTTAACTAGTCCAGTAATTACAAAGTTTGATCTACTGTCAGTTGATTTCCTAGCAATCTACAAAGAATTATGAAATGCTGGTAGCCTATGCTGCAAGCACAAAGATGTAATTCCCAGAGGAGGCATCATATACTGCTGTGAAGATACTTGCACACAACTAATAAAACCAACAACCATGCAGGACTTTTTACATCAAAGTTTCATGAAATTCACTGCTGGCAAATGCAATGAACCCTAAGGACTCATTGCTTCGATTTGATTCTGATTGAACTAGAATTACTAGGGAAGGACTGGTATACCTTTGTGAACAACGTGACAAACAACTTTCAAAAGAATAAAAGACAAAACCAAGATGTCCCAGTACCTAAAGCATGAAACAAAAACCACTACTGATCTCTTCCAGCAAATCTGTGCCTGTTGTACAAGCTCACAGTTCTGTTGACACCTGGAATGTTTGCTGTGATTAGTCTTCCTTACACTACGCTCTAAAATGGTAGAGCAGAAGAACTAGCGATGAAGATAAATTAAGACAACGTTACAGGAAAGGAAAAAATCATTCCCATGTAATCACAGGATGAAAAAAGCTGCACTTCACTCGAAGTTAAAAATAGGAAGGAACATAACAAAAAGATGCCAAATAATGTGTCATAAAGAAGGTCTAAAAATTAGTTATAGAAATGGGCATTTCCACTCATCATCTCTCATAAAAAGGACAAAGGAGTATAAAAAAATACTGAGAAACAGCATGGAAAGGCTCTGCTAGTTAGGTTTTGGAATGAACACACATGCATTATCACTTGAGCTAAGACAAGAATACAATTTCTAAAATGAGTAAGAATTTATACGGTCTTCAGGCACACCTGCACCCAAACTGAACAACACCAGTATCTACACACATGAGAGAACAATCTCTGCCATTTCCAGCACAGACTGCTCAGTAACTTGCCTTGGAAACCTCTCACGGTGGCTCACTTCTAATTTGTTTATTACGGGGTTTGTGACACATCGCTCTGTAACACGTGACAGCTCTCACATTGGTAGGCTGTGGATGCCAGGCCAATCTGGCATCAGAAACATCTCCCTTTGAGCAAGGCTGGTATTTAACAGCACCAGAGCCCCCCCAGACCCCGTTACCTGGGTGGGCAGTCCTGCTCGTAGCACTTCTTTTGCCGCCCGTTGGGCTGCGTTGCGGGGTCACAGAAGGAGTTTTTGATGGCCCCGCTCCCCTTCCATACGCAGTGGGCGATCTGCCGCCGCACCCCTTCGGGAGAAAGACACAAAAAGAGAAGGAAGAGTAATGCCTGTAGGCTGGGGGTGAACTGCAGAAATCCTCAGGTCAGCATCCTTTAATCAAGCTGAAAAGGTTAAGCAGAGCTCTTTTGGATCAGATAGCTCAAGCTACATATTAGAAGCTACTCCTTAGTCTTAATGTTTTTGTTAGCCTCAGAAAGGGTCCTGCAGGCCCTCAAGCAGGTTTGAAGGGACATGAATGGTTCTTGGGTTACCCACAAGCAACGCAGCAGCATCAGGCTATACACAGCAAGCCTGGTTTTGCTGACCTTTTCTCCGTACTTAGGGAAGGCTGTTTAAGCAGCACACAAACCACAGTCACAGAATAACCCTGTGACTATTAATGCTGAATGAAACTTTTAAGAATTTTTGGTACACATTTTGAATGAAATAGATGATGAAAAAAAGTCTTCTGTTTTCTAAGTAACTAATACACAACACAGGAGGCAAACCACAGTGATGAAGAGACACAGAGACATTCCATACAAACAATCTGGGTTATTTCCTAACAGTTTCACTTACACAAAATCCCACTCATTTAACAGTAAGAAACATGAACCAAAACACTACATTACCCTAGTGTGAATCTAAAGAAAGCCAGTTTCCAAGGGCCTGCTTTCCACATAGTTCTGCAACAACTTGAGGCAAATCTCTTGCTGCAACCCAATGTAAAAAAAAGTATTGCAACATTACAGTTTGAAAGGTTGCAACGAGACTGATACAGAGGCATTAAAATGGCAGTGTTACATACAAACAAATCTTAAGGACTAAAGTGACTAAAAAACCATTTCTTAACTCTCATTAAATTAACTGTGCTATTAATTCACAGCAATTAATATGTACGTGGTAGGTCACTGTATCTCTATGACTTTTATCCTTTTCCTGAGAAGAACAGGGCCTAACAGCACTGTTATCATGGTATCAAGGATAAGTGTTAGCCTATTTTGCAGCATGTTTAGGAAACTAGCTTTTCCTTTCCTCAGACCTCCTAATAACTCGTGTAGGAAGCTATTTGGAAGATAAGAACAGTAATCCATAGAAAACACTTGGGAAATAGTAATATATTCCTCTGCAACATATAGATTCATAGAATCAGAGAATCGTTAAGGTTGGAAAAGACCTGTAAGATCATCAAGTCCAACCATTAACCCTGCACTGCCTCAACAACACAGAAGGGAGTTGTCTATGCATATCAGGGTCATTCCATAGAACCCAGTGGAAACCTATATCCCTTTTTTTACCACCTTAGAACATCAGGTATGCGAGAAATGTTTTCACTTATTGATTACTTTACAATTTGTGACTGCGACATGTAAAACAATTACTGACTACAGCACAAGATGTGATGAGTGACTCTGCTCCAGTCAGACATGAAGGCTGATCTAGAACAGTGATCAGTGTCACCTGTAAGGGAAGATAAAGGGACTGAGGCATTCAAGTTCCAGGGTACATAGTGTGGAAGTAGCTGCAAGACTGCAGTAAGTCTGGATGTGGTTATCTCCTATTCCTAGGTGACTTCAAGCAGGAGAAAGTTTTTTGGCTCAGCGTAGGACTCCCAAGGAGCAGTGTTCTCTTTTATGCTATGGTAAATGCAACTGGAATATTTAGCAACCTTCCTGCTAGCTGTAAACAAAGCAGTTCACAGAAATGTTTCTGTCCCTTTCAAAATCATGATATGTTGCTGTTCCAAATACAAATACCAAAAATATCTTTTGATTTGATAAATTTTTAATGTCATTTCAGCTGCTGCAATTCACTTTAGAGCCACTATAAACTTTTGCAAAAGTATTACTTTGAAGCTGTACATTCTCATAAAATGATCAGCTGACATCAATAAACTAATTTATTCAAGCAAACAACTTTTGTTATGGAAGTATGTGAACTCCCACAGTCGTTTCAAAATCTCTGGCAGTTCAGCTCCAAAGGTGGAAGGAATCCTACATGCATGTATCGACACACACATATATTTATAGTTACACACGTAATGACATAATGGAACAGTTGTTTTTATCAGCTTGAGCAATTTGGACTAGAAAACACTCAGAAGTAGAAAACTAGTCACTTCACACTGACCCTGCCCTAACAAGTATTTACACAGTTACATAAATTAAGTGGGTAATATCCTATTCAAGTCACAGATTAAAAATTCTAAATATACTTAAACCTCTGTAATAGTTGAAACCTAAACACTATTTCTAAAGGGCTGTGAGACGTAGCTGTTTTCCTCCGTTCACCACTTTTACTTCTCTCTGACCTCAATGCTAATTAGTTCACCTGAGATGTACTGTCTCAGCTCTATGAAGAAAGCCCTACAAATATTTCTGGGAAAAAAAAGGAGAAACCAAGAAAGAAAATTGTCTGATCACAGAACAGTCTTCATTTCACTGAATCTGCTCAGAGGTTCCTTCTACTTCTCTGTGACACTTCATCCCTGCTGCAGGACTCTTTAGATGTGAGGCTGATCCATGCAGATCTCTGTTTTCTCACTTGGTTTGCAAAGAAAAGTCCAGTTTGAAGTCATGTGGGTGTGGAAGGCTTTTGAAACAGAGATTAGAAATATTTTGGCTGCACAGCCCTCAGTTTGGGCTGAAAACAACAGAAATCAAGGACCAGAAGCAAGTGTATAAAAGGTGTATGAGAAAGAGCATATTTTATTGTAGAGCTCATTTGAACATGTAATTGTCTCAGTTGTGTGTTCAAATTAGATACTCTGCACAGCGTTCACTTTGTATTTGAATGAAAAAATTATATTCCGTGCATGCACAAGTTATGTACAGAATACAAGACCCAATCTTTACAGAATACAAGAGCCAATCTTTACATTCTCAGTATTGTAGAACTCAGACCCACAACAGCGAATGGAAATACAGTGACCTTTGTTTTCTAGAATCAACACTATGAGTTTAGGACTACAGTTCAGAAACACTCGGAGGTAATTTTGCAAAGCAGCCTTGATAAAAGTTGTGAAGGATTTAGAGGGCACATAATAGTTAACCCCCAAACAAATCTTAGATTGAAGTCTTTTTGCAGAGCTTTGAAAATCTGCCAATTACTGATGCTATCTATGGAGAAGTAAATAGTTGATGTTGTCTAATATTCTCCTGTAGTTGCAGCTGTGCTGTGCTATGCTTTTTGTCACATTTAATGTCATTTAGAGCTGCTTCTAAGTAACATGAGTGAAGCCTTTAGATAAGGAAGAAGTATTTATAAGTGTAATTCCAACATTACCCATTCTGTGGTTCTGGGATTATTTTAAGTAGGAATAATAGGTAGTTGGTCTAGAAAAAACCTCAGTGACACATTTAAATTTTACATGTAAGGAATCTCACTGGCTCTAGTTGCTGTCTTGAGAGCAGGCTCTGGAGGGACAGGTCTTGTGCAAAGGGTGCAGCAGTTTGCAGGATTCTGTGGTGTGCACACATTCTGACTGCAAGGCATTTCCTTTATGCATAAAGCAAATGGCAGGAAGAGACTCAACCTGTCTTACACTGAGGACAGAGAAAGGCTTATGATTTTTACTACAAATTATCCCCTTTGGTGCTTGTTTGCCATGAACTGGATTGCAATGTAATTACTGATCTATTTTCTACATTGCACATGAAAATTGGGTATTGCAATGTGTTCTCCTTCTCCCTGCATGCAGTATTAGGTATGTTTACCAGAGAAAACATTAATTTTTCAGACAGTACTTTTTCCCAGCTAAATGGTGTTAGGGTAGACTAGCCAGAGACATCTTTGAGACTATAAAAGATGGGGGCACATGAAGGAAATGAAGGAAGACATAAGCACGTTTGGATTCTCCCTTTCTCCACTGCAATGGAGCTGGAGAAGGATATGCATCAGGGCATGGTGTGATGCTACCTTGAGGCCAAGAGTCTTGTGGAAAATATCTCTATGGAGCTGCCCTGGGTTCATTCTGGGAAGAGACAGCTTCACTCTACAAAGTCGTTATTCATCATTGGGACTTTTTCCAGATACATTTCCCATGGATAAGAAGCTGTCTCATAGGGCTAAAATTGTATTTTTCCTCTTAGGACAGATGAAGCTACCCCTGCATCAGCCCCCGTCTGTAGCCCAATTTGTCATTCCCTGACATAGCTTCACTTTCTTGGCTCCAGAAAGCATTTGTTTGCTTTGTCCTGATCTCTGTGGCTACAAAAGGCCAAAGTACCCTTGGATTTACTGTTTTTGACCAGTGCTGATGAAAGTACCTATGCTAAATCTTTGGCAGGTCCAGGTTTCTCAAGAGAACAGAATTCTAGGTAAGAATCAATTTCTCCCACTGGCTGCAGCTGTCAAAGTTAGCTCAACAGTTCACCTTTCTTGGTCCTTCCTTTTATCCTAAAAAACTATTGGTTTACTGTTTACCAATTGATAATTGCAATAATCCTTTAAGGTTATTTACTACTAACCTTAGGCTAAATAAATACAGCTTTTCTTACTTATTTATCTATAAGCTTGTCTTCAATAAGACTTGTCATGCAGCACACCCATAGCAGAAGATGATCTTGCCTACTCCAATGAACTTTTATCTTGCAAACTTTTCAAAACACTTCACATGCCGGTGATTTGGTACAACAGGTGTGTTACTGCCAACAGCAATAAATTCTGAAGCTAAACAGAGTGAACATTCAGATAAAATCAGTTGCAACATTCAAAGCCAGAATTAAGTTTTGTGCAAGTCAGTTGGACATCAGGAAGAATTTCTTCACTAAAACCATTGTCAAGCATTGGAACAGGGTGCCCAGGGAAGCGGTGGAGTCACCATCCCTGGGAGTGTTCATGAAATAACTGGATGTGGCACTCAGTGCCATGGTTTAATTGACAAGGTAGTACTTGGTCAAAGCATGGATTTACGACCTTGGAGGTCTTTTCCAGTCTTAATGGTGCTATGAACAGCAACGCTGCTCCACATTTAGATGGCCCAGAGCACAACCAGATTAAACAACGTGTACCTGCAGAGAACTGCTGACAGACTGTATAAGAGGGCCCTCCTGCTCCAAGAGATGCTTTGAAGCTCCATGCCAAAGTTTCTCTTTTTTTCTGTGCAGGGGGCAAGAGACAATAGCCTGATTGCATCAAATTAGCAAACTGCATCCTTCTTTAGACCTGTCCAGTTACTTTTCTAAACATATGTATCTCAGAGGAAAGAGGGCTATGGTTTTATTCATTTCTGTTCTTCTGTTCATGAAGGAATGCAGAGAACTGGTGAGGTTCCTATGCCCTTCACAAACTGTGGTTGCACCTCTTGGTTCCCCTTCAAACTGATGTCACCAAGTCCATAATCTTGTCTGAAACATATGATTTCTACTTATACAAAGGCAATAAGCTCAAAAAACATTTAAGATCTGAAATACAGCAAACAGAGGAAGTCAATCAGTAAATAAAAACTGAAAAAACCTCACATACCCCAGTTCTCTATTTAAGCAATCCATGTGGCAGTTAGAAATCGAAGCCACATCACACAGTTTGTTAGCCAGAAGGTAGTATACAGAGCTACAATTTACTTAGTGAGAAACAGTTCTGGGAAAACTGCAACTGATGTAAAAAGAACCTCAAAACAGCATAATAAACAGCCTACTAACACATTCTTCTCCTCTGCCCTCCCATGCTTCATCATAGCAATTGTTACATTAAACACTACTCTCAACTAGGTAGGTAAAAGAACAAAAACTTACAGCACACAATTAGGCAAAACACTTGTTTTGTGCACCTATTTAAAGGAAATGGTGGGTGTTTTTCTGCTAACCAGAAAGCACAAACTGTTTTGTGCTGAGAGACACTTCTCAAAAGAAAAAAAAATCCAGAAAACAAATCAGACATATATCTGCTCAAGCATACATATATATGAATGAATACACATCTCTATAATAGGTCTTTTATATATATAAACTATTTTAAAAATAATATGTGAATATGATTGGGATGGGATATTTTACACTATGCTTCTAGAAGTTCTTCTTTTAATCGTCTAAAATTTAGGTTATACAATGCCCTTTGCCCAAACCACTGAAAATGCATTATTTTAGTGTCTTCCTTGAGAGGAGAGATTTAAAAATTATTACTCCTGCAATCATCACTATTTCTAGAATCGCAGCTGGATTTGTTACACTTGTAACCCTTTTCCTCTCCTTCTGCAAAGTAGTTGAAAAAAGCAGTAATTATCAAAACCCACTAACAATACTCTAGCATTAGAAAAGGCCTTTCTCGTGTTATTTGTCTGGTTGTAACATTGATCTTCTACTCTTCTGTACAGTTTTCACACAGATGGTCAAAGAATAAAGGTTCCTGTCCTATCTCCAGGACTCTTTTGTTGTCCAAACAACAAATCTTCCATCTGAAACTCAGATGGAAGCCTACAATTCCTTCCTCCCAAGTGCAGACTTCCCTTCATATACAACCTTTTCCTCACATTTTAAAAATTATTCCCGCAATGGATGGATAAAAAAAGAAGTTACTATTGTAAAGAAGCCTTTGGTCTTTTTATCATTATTGTTGGTTTACTACAAATATTAATTTCATCTCATTGATGTTAGTTACTTCAGAGAAAGTTTTCTTGATAGCATTTTGTGTGTGTTACCAGAGGCAAACTTCCAGACCCATTGTTGGACCCTATTACATGGACATCATTCTGCTTGTCTGGTTCGAAATGCTGCACAGAACTACAATACAACTGCAGTGGCACCCAAGCCATTGCCAAACTGGCAAACGCATGAAAGTCCTCAAGAAGAATTTAAATAAAGTAATTATTGAGAAACGCACAAAAAACATTGTTGTTTGTCAAGGCAGGACAGCAATGAAGAATATTTTTTGTAGTTAATATATTGAAAAGACTTAATAGGGAAACAACAGTAGGTCATAAATTAGTATTGCTGGGAAGTAGGGCCGTGGTGAACAATACTGACAACAAATTTTGCGGGAAAGAAAACCATACTTTCTTACTTTGGTTCGCAAAAGCTGAGAATTTCAGGGCAGGTGTTATAGAAACGCATTTCACTTAATTAAATAAGATTTTATTTTAAAGTTGAAATACATTTTTCACAGAATCACAGAATGGCTGGGGTTGGAAGGGACCTCTGGAGATCAGCTAGTCAAAGCCCCTGCCAAAGCAGGGTCACCTGGCACAAGCTGCACAGGATCACAACCAAGCAGACTCTGAATGCCTCTGGAGAAGGATACTGCACAGCCTCTCTGGGCAGTCTGCTCCAGTGCTCTGCCACCCTCAACGTAAACAAGTCATTCCTCATATTATTTTTGTAACCACGTGATCTGACTTCCCACCAAATGCAGATTAAAGAACATTATCTCTTTGAGGACTAGTCTGTAATGAAGACAAACAGTAAGAGAAAAAGGAAGTGAGGAATTACCTCTTCCACAGGTAACACTGCAGGCTGTCCACTCTCCATATTGCCAAAAATACTCTGGCTCTCCAATCTCATTCTCATTACTTTCTTCTTTACGTACAGTGTATTCATACTTGATTCCAGGGTTAGTTTCTTGAAAAAGCAGCTGGAAAGAGTGTGGTTTATTAATTATTTAATTAATAATGTACTGGCCAAAAGCTTTCAAAGTGTGAAACTGGAAGAATTAAAGAAGCCCATTTTGGAGTCTGCTACCAGTTCAGAGAAGCAGACTTGCAAAATTTCCACTTCTGTGTCGACAGTGGCATACATGTGCATACATCTCTCAGAGACACAGTTGTTTACCATACACTTCTGCAAACACAGGTGGGAGTAAATGGGTCAGCATAATTGGTATCCTATTGACTGTAAGAAAAGATAATGCAAAGTCCATCTGAAGCATCCCCATGCTGCTGATTAAGAGCTATTGCCTATCCCCATTATAAATTATAATTTCCCTACCTTCTGAAATAGCTGTTACAAAACAACCATTAAGTCAGAAAATTACAGACATTATTCAGACACTGCTTTAATATTATTTTTTAGTGTTTCTGAATTAAGAAGAAAAATTCCAACTGAGAAGAGGCACTCAAGAAATTTACCTGAGAGGAGGAAAGTAAACATCATCAAGGGATAAAAGACTTCAGTAATGAACTTTTACTCCTCCTCCCAATTGTACTAACAGTGAAGACTGAACACCCATTAGTTTTGTCTTTTCATCAGACATTCAATGTGGGAAAGTGGCTCCCATCACACCCCTAATACTTCTTTTAACTGCATGGTGGATACACAGGCAAACAAGCCATGAGAGTTACTTCCAGTGATCAAAGGGCCAATTTGAAATTAATTTTTAAGATGTGACAGAAGCTGGTTATGTTTAAGTTAGAATCTATAAAGCAACATAAAAGAAACAAAAGAAAGCAGCCTCTGTGGATGTTAACCAGATCAGTTTCACTTACCATAAGGTATTAATCCATCTGTGTAACGCTCTATACTTTTCTTGCTCAGTGTAAGCTGTCACTGCTGTCAGCCTTCCCTAGCTCTCACTGTTCACAGCCTGACATCAGCTCCCTTTTTGTGATAATTTATTTTTCATCTGGGTCTCATTCCCATCATAGCCATGTGTTGGTCTAAGCTGGTACAAGAGACAAGGAAGTTTGGGCAAAGGACTGACCAGCTATAGGGGAAGGATTGGTGGCAGCACAGGATTACACCAGCCTTTAATAGTCATCAGTGTATGATACAGGACATGTATTTTTAGGCAGGATGAACATCTCTCAAGCAAGGTGCTTATTTCTCTCCAAAATAGCTCAACTATTTTTTGCAAGACATCATGCTAATAGAGTGCTTTATATACCTATACATACATTTTTTCTCAGCTTCAGTTTCAGAGCCCCAGCATGCTCTGCTGCCATCCAAATGAGCAGATTCTGCTAGTGATCACCCATTTACCTGAATCCATATTGATTCATTGGTGGGTCCTGGAGCAGTCAGATTTTCTAGATCTCCTGTTCTGTCATACTGAAATATTGTGCCTGCCACTTTGTATTCACCATTCCACTGGATGATGAAGCCTCCATTCAAATAGTATTTTTCTGGGTCTTTGCTTCGCACAGCAAGGAAATTTCCTGCTTCTGCAACTTCCATGACTTTGATTCCCCTTGCACCTTTTGGAATTAGCCCAATGTCAACATACCCTAAGAGACAAGAAAAGTTCATGGAGGTGAACAACAGAAATGTCTCTGCATTTTACTTATTTGTAAGATTATTAAAACATCAGCTTCACTTGAAAAGATACACAGATGTACTATCACAGAGCTTGCATTTCAGTTTGTTAATAGTGTGACTTTCCAAGTCAGGTTTTCTAGTATCAGTTTGGGAATAGCGTTTAGGCAATGCCAGTGGCATTTCAAAGAGATATGGAGGTGAATGACTTTCTGAGCGGTACCAGGGGAAATCTACTCCACAGATGAGCATCAGCATTTCCATAACTGCACCCAAGGGCTCTGGCACACTGCAACCTGGAGAAATGCCAGGGAGTTCCAGGAAGTTAACAGTCTGTTGTGGGAAAGGTTTTTTTCAATTTGCAAAGAACGTTTTCATCTTCACCCAATATACACGTATATACATAATTCCATATACCGTCTCTTAAGGAATTTAACTTCTCTGTGACTGTTTGCCTTACAACAAAAAAATGAATGTTATTCAATGAAGGCCTCAAGTTACTACTATAAATTGAACACATTTTTGTAAACTACTGATTTTATAACAAAGTACAAGGGCTCTTCATGTGTAGTTATGTTAAGAGATTTTCTGTCTGTGTGTTAAGAATGAACTCAGAGCATCTATTACAGAATTCTGTTTGCACCACAGGCAGTATACGACATCAGGCTCTGTGCTTCTCACCTTAGAGGAAACTGCTACTGTTGTTGCTACTGAATTGTAAAAATAGGAAGTTCACATAGACATTTGAACACAAACTCAGATGGCTTTCTTGTTATTGCCCCTAGCTGGGCTTTAGAAATTGGATGGATAACATTTCTACAAGCTGGTGCACTCGGAGTGTGAGCAGCATTTTGTGCAAGTCTGGAACATGAGTGGTTCCCCTGTTCTCATCACACACTACTGAGGTCATGAATTAAATTCTGACACTCACATCCTGTTCACCTTTCTTGTGAAATGAGCTTATCACCTTTGATTACTCACTCACATGAATAAGATAAACCACACTGGGCATACTAAGCAATCTTCAGTATCAAGGTTCTTCACCTACTGGAACTACTTACGTGGTGTACAACAACTTGCTCTTCTAAGTGTGTGCCCAAAAGTCTTTAACACCTGAATTTTCTTTGCAGCTCTTTCATGGTGTAATAAATACTGGTTAAAATGTCATATGTTGCTTATGGTACAAAATAGGATCTGTCTACTTCAGGTCCTTCCTAATTACACTAATAATTTATAATTATTTCCAGTGATTGATGTTTAAGAGGAAGAGTTTTCTGGATGTTACCTTTTGCAAGTCTCCTAGACTGACTGGAAATCCAAACATTTCAGTCTTTCATAAGTGAAAAAAAATCTGGAGACTTGCTGAATAACTTCCATTATTCAGGAAATCAGTGGTTTAGGTCTATTGTACGTAAGCAAGTCTAACAATTTTCCCAAATGTTCTATTCATTCAGTGCAGAGAAGGCATGTTATGAACACAGTGTATGATTATGTAACTAAGGACTTGATTAGAAGGCATACTTACAACTGGGCCAAATTAACACAGCGTGGAATATCTTAATTATGTCACATTCTGACAACTTGGCTTTGCAATGCTGGTGTCCTTTTACAGTAGGGTTGTTTTTTCTCAGATGTAATTAGAAAAACATTTGTCCAAAAGACAAAGTATAAAAACAATAAAACAATTTTTGTTCTGCTGCAACATAAAAATCTGTATATCCTTTCCAGATTTTGCATAGTTATTTTTGTCTGAGTCACCTCCTGTTGTTCATAAACCTAATTTTAAACGTATTGCAACCATCTGGTAGTGGATGTCACCATTTGGTCAGTGTATCACACTGCCTTCTCCCTTGGCCCTCCCTTTTTTCACCAGCTAAATTATCTCCTGATTTTCAGCATCTCACTGACTCCCAATAAACATTATCTGATTTTGAAACGAAAGCTAATCAGCAGCAAGCTTTTCAGTTTGCCACTCAACATAATAAATTTTTGTTTAAAAATTCTGTGGGTGGAGGTGTTTATGTAATTATTCCTGGTTATGTGGTTTCATCTTACAAGGATCTAGAGATCCAAGATTCAATAACAGTCAAAATGTCAGCTGTCTTACCTACATGCTGTGCTCATTAAATCCTGGAGCAACCTTATTGTGGGTGCTTCTGCACACCTGTGAATTGGCACCTCTCAGGTGCTATTAATCCTTCCCTCTTTAATTAAAATTAACTCTGTATGCTCCCAACACAGACATGAATAAATTCATGAAACCGTTGTTGTATGCACTGCTCTGCAAGGACTGAGGAGGTTGTTTCTCTTTTTCCACTGCTGTGAGAAAAGAGTAATTTTACTCAGGCCATTAGCACAGCATTGCAGATCAGATGATAATCAGATCTGACTATTTCTCCTTACCACAGCAGTTCACTTTCCTACTCTCCAGCCTTTTGTATCTGCAAGCCTCTCTTAAAAACATATGTTCCTGAGACACAATTACCCTCTATGCCAAGCGCTAGACACTACCATGTCTTCTTTGCCCAGGCTTGACCTTCTTGCTTTTCCATGCCCTGTTCTTGCTGCAACCTTTCTGCCACCAAAGTTCAGCAGAAGCAACTTAAATGATTTTCAAACAAACCCCCTGAAAACAAGGTACAAACCAGTATGTGCTAATACTCGTGTCAACAGCTGAGACCATGTGTGCATATCAGACTTCTGATTTGTTTTCCATCATGAAACTCCAACAGAAGCCATTACAAAGATGATACTGCCATCCCTGCAGCTCTTGGATGCCCCTGGATCACAATTCTCATTTTACATCCATGGGAAAGACAAAGAATTTCAAAGAAAATGCAAGAAATAACATAGATTTTAAAATTTTTCTTTCTGAACATGAGGCAGTAAGACTTCAGGTAAAACAGATCACCCTGCCCTGCAGTGAAAGGCTGAATTATTAAAACTCTTCCGTAGCATTTCAGTAGTCAGACATGGCAACTGAGTCAGCTTGCAGAGAGAATACACACTGCTGCAGCACTAGACCCAAGAAGGGCCCTGCTGGACTGAAGTTCTGAACAAAGATTTAAATCAGAATAAATTCACTTTGGCTTTGTCTTTTCCTATGCCACACAGAACGTGGTTTTTCTGAGCATAGAAAAACTCTTCAAATCTTCTTTGCCAGTGATTGGCAGCATGCTTCGATACAGTCTTGCTACCTGTGCGGAATTTATAAGCCTGAAGTTTTTATGTTTACTTAAACTGTTCAGCAGCCACTCGGCTGTAAAATTTGACAAAACACCACAGTATCTGTTAGAGACGCAGAGAAGACAGATATTGTGAACAAAACCTTTCTCCTATTCCCAGTTTAACACCTGTGCACATCAGCAAAATGTACACATTGTCCTGAAGAGCCCACCAACCTCTGCTTTGCCTTACACTTTTCCTTGTTTTGTCTGCAATGGAGTCCATGTCTATAGAAGGGAAAGAATCTGCAGAATCAATACATTTTTTACTGAATCTAAAGAAAGTGATTAAATAATTTTACCTAACATTCAGTAACCTTCAGCAGTATCTGTCAGTGAGGCTGACAGAATCTTGTGGCAAGAAAAAACTGAGTGAATATAAAACACAAAATGAATTTCAGTAAAATAAGAGGCATTTATCCTTCCACAAGTTACAATACTGGACCTTTTAAGTAAAACTATTATTAGAAAATAAACTTCACATAATGTTTAGCCTTGGAAAGCTCACACACAGTCGAAGGCAGAGTGAATTTTATATTTGCAGAAGCAAAAGGTCAGAGGCCGAAGGATTACTGTAGCACTGGAAGAGAGGGAGCTCTAGATTTTCCTTTCTAGGTATCACATATATATGCAACCTGCACTGGCTGCAGGATTGCAGGCATTTTCACAGTTCACCTTTGGGACAGAGAGAAGGAAAGCAAACTCAAGTACACAGTACAGAAAAAAACCCTGAAATATTAAAGCTTTTACCCCAAACTTTGGAAAATCTTATCAAAATAGTTTTAAATTAGTAGCACCAATCATACTTGTGCAAAGCAGAACTATTTTATTTGAAAAACCCACAAACCCAAAAGCCAGCCAAAGGCACTCACTGCAGTTTCTCCCTCCTCACTAAAATGGTACCAGTTACTGATCTTGAGATTTCTCATCTCTGCACCAGCCTCCTTCTTCAGCCACGGACCTTACTCTGAGTATACTCTCAGTGCCCAGTCTTCTCACCTCTCCCCCTCCTGTCCTGCTTTCCCATTGAAAGCTGTTCATCCTGGCTGCCTCTTCCACCTGCAGCTCACCACATTTCTTACTCAGTTTTAGTCTCCCACTCCTGCTTCCAGACTCTCTAGCCCCCATTCATCCCACACAAGTCACCTTAAAGCCTGACTGTCTCACTATCATCAGTGAAGACAGGCACAGTCCTCCAAGAGTTTATTCAGACCACTTCAGCCCTGCGGGGAGTAACTCTTCTCTCCTTTATGACATTCAGAAATGAATCCCTGAACCACCCACTCCAGCATTTTCTTGGTGCTTTTCACTGTACAGTGATCTGGTCCAGATTTTTCAAGATGGCAAATTACATTATTTTTGTAAATGCACTTGCTATTGTGGATTTTATTGTTAACTGCCTAACTTGCATAGAAGCTGTTACTCTCTGACACTTTTTTTAAGACAAGGTTGTACTTAAAAAGCGCAGACGACGGATTTTTTCTGGCAGAAGTGTGATTCACTGAAACACCCATTTACAATTTCCCAGGTAGATGATCACTCAGTTTTCAATGAGAAGCACTTAATCATTTTTATATAGAGGAATGACTTCACCAACGGAAGAATTTAAAAGAAGAACCCATATTACCAAATCCTTCACTTTGATTAAACATCATCTTCACTGTACGACAAGCAGAGCCGTCTCCCAGGCAAACTCCACACTGGTCTTCTGTTGCGTTGGAATTGATCTCATAATCACAGCCAACAGCCTGGAAGGAAAAAAGAGTGTCAGAATAAATGTGTCCTCCACAATGAATTACTGAGAGCTCATGTGTCACTGCACTTCTAAGAAGAGGAACAGTGTATACCCTATATAGTATATTACACCAAGGTGGAAAACAATCTAAGAAACAATACCATTACCATGTCATGAAACGTATGGTAGTGACCAGTCACCTGAGAGAGAAATGTGCCACCCAAATGACCTCATTATCTGGGATTGGCCAGTACATCTAGGACTTGTGTCTGCCTTCTTATGCCATGGACCATCCAGAGATTCCCAGAAATACGATGCAGTAACAGAACTGAAATCTCTGTAAGCTTTTTGTGGCCATCTGACAGCACAGAACCCCTACTGCAGCCAAATCCCCTGGCAAAGAAAAACTCTTCAGCAGGCATGAAGTTTTATATTCATGACTCCACTTGCCAGCACAGGGGCATGGGTCAAGATAAAGTTCTGGTAAAGACTGATTTTCCAGTTCATGCTTGCAACAGGGAGAAAGGGAAAGAAAAATTTACTCGTATTGAGTAAAAAGTAAAAGACTTCCTTGCCCAACCCAAAAATTCTGTGTCCCAATGTCTTTAAACTTCAACAAAATTTTCATTTGGTCTTGGGATTTTTTTTCTGTCTCTCTTCAAAAACAAGCAAAATTGCAGAACACAACCAAATGTCCAACACTTGGTGGTTGTCAATAGTATCTAAGATACCTGGAGACTGTGATGTAGATGAACAGCTAGAAGTCTAGTAGTATGTAAAAGTTTTCTCAGCTGATTTTTCTCGAAGTAAGCTTTCAGGTGCTGTACCTACCAACTTCTCTAACACCCTGTTCATGTATAAAAATCTGGGTATTACCTCTTTTGATTTTGATCTTATTTTACCATCAGTACATCAGGTACTGTAATATTCTGTAAGCTTTTGACAGGAAAACCCATTTATTAGACTAATCTAGGTACACAGGCTCCAGCATTCTCTAGTATTTTTATATCATTCTCAGCTTAAGAAACACCTGAACTTTTCACCTAAGTGCCAGTGATTTAACGAACAATTAGAGAAACTGCAGAAAAACAGAAGCAAGGAAAGGCCTCAAGTTACAGATGGTGTCAAACTGTGTCACTCTAAGGAAGATTCAAGGAAAGACTCATCTATCACTTAATGCCAATACATATCCAGCACCTTTCACAACAGCTCTATAAAGTATGGCCTTGCCAAAAAGGTTCTGCAGCAGCCTTAGCTTCTTCTCTCTTCAGTGAAGGCCACTTTCAAAAAATGGAAGGTTTTGTAATGTCTTGCACACAGAGAGACCCTGGCACCGAGGACCACACTTAGGAGCAGTACAGAATGTTATGGAGATAAGGACATGTTAAGAAGGTGACTAACTTTTTGCCTCCAAGCATGTAGCTTTTTGACCAAGGATGGATTTAATCAGCTACTCAGAATACACAGATGCCACTGCTACACCAACAGAATATTTCTTTATCTTGCCAAGCGTCCACATCCATCTCTTCAACAGCTATCTACAGATGCACTGGAATGTATGTTTAACACTTCCTAATAATTTAAAGAGGTTGGAGTGCAGCTGTATTTCGTGAGCATTCCACAGTATATCTACTAATGTACTATTAGTATATCTGTTGATCATCTGCCAAGAGCAAAGCTATAGTTACCTGGTTTATTATTAGACCAGAGGAATAATCATACACTCTGGAGAACCACAGAAGCTGATTTTTTATTCTATGCACATCTACACTTAAACAGAAAGGTGGTGAAAATATGGAAACTGAACCTTTGTATTTCATGCTTTGCTCTTAGAAAGTATGATTAATGACTGTTTCAGAGCATCTCTTTCAAACTTCTTAAAAAAGTTACTTGTCTTCAAATGGTATTATTTTTGCCAAATTAGCATTTTCTGGTAGAAAATGCAAGTTTTTGGAAAGGTTTCTGTTCATCTTTATTTACTGTGTGTGCTTGCATGAGAGGCTGCACACAGAATTAATTTATCTAGTTCACACCTTCAATCAGATACTTTGAAATGAACATCACTGAGCATATCTCCCTTCCAAGTACTATGTAGCATAAAAATCCCCAGAGGCTGAACTAATTAGTTCTGAACTGCTGCAGCACTGGCTGTAAGTGAGGTGGCAGCACCACAGTATCATCACTTTCCTGCCTTTGGGGTACCAATTAGTGCCTCTGCATGGACTGTACTCTATCAGCTCAGTCACAATCAACTCAGATCTTTCCCACGTGACCATACATTTCCTTTAGCAACTCATCTGTGGCATCAAAATATGACATCACTGTGATAGGAAGGGAATCCCTTTGTCCCTTCCATTTATAACCACAGGGGTTTGTATTTCACTTTTCCTCTTATATTTGAAACAGTTTGTAGCTGATCAGATATCAGCCTTACCTATACATGCAACATTCCTATACATTCTTTGGGTTCTGGAACACCCAACAATGAGGCAGGGCAGACAATTTACTGTGCTACAGTAAATAAAACCTTTGTTTTTTTCCCCAGCTCTGGGGTGTTGCTGGTGCTGCGATAACCTTCATATCTAGCAGCAGGGTCTCATCTTACAAAACCATTAAAAATCATCACAAAGCAATATTCTCATGTGTCAGAATAAACAGTGTTCATTTACTCTAAATACATTTCCATGAACTTTAATTTCCAGATCATGTTTTACTTTATCACTCCAGTGAATACCACATTATTTTTGTCATCCATTAAAATAATTTCTAGATGCTTCCTTCTTCCTTCCTTCTTGCTTTGCTCATTATTATGATTCTTCTGGACACATTAGCCATATTTTCTAAAAGTGCTTCAAACTTAGAAGGTCAACATAGCCCATCAATGTGCACTTGCAGTCCAGAACTAGAAGATATTTAAGGTACATTCCAGCCTGAACCGTGCTATGATTCAATGGTAAATTTCTGACAAACAGCTGTTACCAGGGATCTGGAGACTAAAGCTTTTATAACTGAAGGTTATAAAACAGGAAAAAATATCAGCAGCAATTAGGCTGTGAATTTTTTACGCACATATGTCCTTGTGCACTCTCTGCCAGTGAACCATGCCGTGTTACAGCAACCACTGTGCGCCATGGCATGTGCAAAGCAAGTTAGCATCCCTCCCTGCAGCCCTTTGCCATTGTCCCACTCACCAAGACCCTTTTTTTGGTGCACCTGAGACCAGCTTTATTTCTGGTCACAGCACACAGTTCAGAGGCAGACATAATGACCTGAACTGGCTGGCTGCATTACAGGAAGGAGGAACAATTTATTTCCTGCTGCTCGGTGACTAAAGGGAAAACAGCCAGAGATATTGCCCTTTTTCCATTTCCAGAGGGAGATGCTTTGTGTCAGATTGGCAGTGGGGGGCAGCTACAAAACCTCCTTGCTGTCACTGAAGGGTATGGCCTGGATGTACTGCTTGAATATCCATTATGCGAGTGGTATATCGTGCTTTAAGGTCTTCCTTCCTTTTGTCTCCCCCACCAGTCTTCAACTAAAGAAATCATGTTCACTTCATGTTGGCCCTGGCATTGCCTTGAATGTGTCCTGATGTAATTTATCTTGTAGTTTGTCTGTGTGGGTCTGAATCAATGTCCTGTTGGATTAGCAGTAGGAGGAGGAAGCTGAACCACAGTGAGAAGCAGTAAAGCTACTACATAAAAATCCAAGTTGTGTAATCTGCTTTACAGCAAGGGGAAAAAATGGTTCTCTCCCTAATACTACACAGCTGTGTAATTCTTCAATACAATGTTAATCTCTCAACATAACAACTGTGAATTACCACAGAGAACAAACCACAGATTTGCATGATTGAAGGTCACTTAAGCCCATCCAAATTCTGTACAGGAGATGAATGGTTGCTAGAAACATCAGAGATGCCAGGTCCTCCACCCTCAGCATCTGCACACTCCAATGCACAGAACATGTAAGCCTTCACTTTTAGATGATGCCATGGCTCATATTTAACCAAAAGTTCCTGTTAGGTACATATCAGTGCTGAACAAACATATCTGGTGGCAGTACTTTCACTCATTAACACTGGGGAAACAACTTACTGACCTAGTAAGAATTCAGAGTGCAGTTGTGATGTATAATTTAAACACAGGATTACAGGTTATGTGCTTTTGAGATCATCTAAATAAAAAGGGGAAAGTGACAAAAGAAAAATGAGTGTTGAGGAAATTTAAAAAAAACAAACTAGTCCTGTATAGCTTGATGATTTGAGATTAAGTTATTGGCAGATCTTGCCAGATCTTGTGACAGAACTCTTCTGTGTGAGGTTAACACTGTGAGAGGACCCGGCTCTTTATATGCCAGGCCTTCAAATGAGTTAAGTATTTTAGCTTGTCTTTGAATTGACAAGTTCTGAAGGAATACCATGCTAACAACACCTCACTGGCAAGTCTTCCTTCAGCACTGAGGCATAGGCAGCACCTCTAAAAAATCAGTACCCACATATTGGATAAATTGCAAGGACCATGTGAATCAGCGCTAGTGGTCTGTCTGTACTTACTTGTCACTTGAAGATGCACATTGTGGCTTTGTCAGGCTGGCTAGAAAAGTGTTCAGTATACCTCAGGTAGTTAAAATTAAGCATTTCAAACCATGTTTAGCCATCGAAGTAAGAGCAGTTTCTCTGATTTCTCTACACAGAATCATGACAAACTGCAAAATCAGACTGAAATCAGATGAATTTAGAAGATTAAATTCTTGATTGGATCTATCTATCTTGTTTTTACATACCCAGCAGGAAAACTCTGAACTCGCTTGATAAAAAACAGCTACTCTACACACCAATCACATGTGAGCAATATAGACAGTGGATCTAATATCTTACTAATTTAATTTTTTGCTCAATTTCAGGCTCAAAGTGAAGTGTTATTTTAGTGCTCAGAACAAATGTGAAGTGCTCTTATGAGATATAGTTCTGAAAACCAGAACAGCACTTCAATAGACTAATGTTTGTGAATGCCTTTTTCATATCATTAGCAGTACATTGCAATTAGAGTACAAGAATGATGTACCAGACTAATTATATTAAACACATTTCCAGATTTATTCTCCATGACCTGTAATGTATGTATTGTGTTTAACTAGCTGGACTAAAATACTAGTGAATTAGATGAAGATATAGGAAAAAGCTTCTCCAAGTGTTATGCTGGGTACCTATTTCAGATAAAAGCATGTTATTTTTCAATACTGTAAGCTATTTGGGTTAGCTATTCATCATTTGGTCTCATTTTGCATGGCTATATTGTTCACTCTGTGATCCTGATTCCAACTGAATCTGTTGGCCAGGAGATGTGAAGCAGCAGTCACCATGTGAAACACTGACAAAACCAGCACCTTGGAGGGATTTTCTCAGACATGCTTTGAGTACACAGAACTATTAATGCTAGAGTATATCTAGGATCTACCAACTGCAATTAGATTAGCTTTCCTTTCACCTCTGATCTATCAATTTGGATTAATTAAGTTTTGCAATCTCTAAAATAGGTATAAATCTCAACTGTCACAGGCAAGGTTCAATAGAGAAAGCATACAGAAACAAAAATTAATCACAGTGATCCCAATACAATCGGGCTGGAAATCAGAAAATGAACATATCACAAGGACAGCCTTTCTCAGTTTAGTAACTGGTCTCTTCCAAGACAAGGTCAAAAGCACTGATATGGTATGCAACATTTACTACTACCTGTTTCAATATGCTAAAAGGTGTGATTCATTCTGGCTTGAACTGCTCAAAGACAGGTCAGGTGTTTCATCATCATAGTTCAAAGGCCTGTCCTGGCTCTCAGCAAAGTTAAGCAGGATCTCTTCAGTGTGAACTTGATCAGGGTCTTGGTGATGCCCTTTACAAATGCATGTCTTGCAAAGAAAGCTCAAAATGCACCTTTTATTACTGCTGTCCAAGGAAATGTCATTCTACCAAAAAAAAAAAGTTTAAAGAGAGGGTATGCCAATCACCTATTAAAAATGAGAAGCTTCCATCACTGGAAGTGTATAAGAAAAGGACGTGAAAAATGTCAAAAAAGGAATATGATTTGTAAAGGGATGAAACAGACAACTTCTTGAAGTCCCTTCTAGCTGTATTTCTATATGATTCAGTGGCTTAGGACATACAACCCCTAGACTGGATAAGTTAATGTAGCTTCCCACAAGCCATCAAGCCCTGCTTTTGTTTCCAAAGATGCTAAAAGCAAAAAAGTTATCAGTCTTCAAGAGGGTACAGGACACAAAACCTCAACTTGAAGAAACAAACCATAGATGTAAATACATCCCCTATAAGTAAACTACTAATTTTATATATACAAAATTCGCTAAAACCAATGCAAAAGTGTGGACGTTACAGAATTTACAGAACACTCCTTCAAATGCCTTACAGACACACCCATTGTCCTGGAAACCTACTCCCAATATGCAGAACATGCAGAGACCATTACACTTACTCTTCAATACACAGAGGAGTATTGAGCCATATACTCTATGTTTGCCCATTATCTCATTGTACAATGTTACTCAATGTAATGTTGTAAACTGAAGTAATTCTGCCCTCAACTGCAAAATGTCTGATCCTATTACAAGAGAGCTCAGAACTGCTTCACATGTATTGTTAAATTGCATTTTCATAAAAAACCCCACAGACAGTGGTGACACAAATTACAACCCTAAAGCTACAATCATTTGTGAAAACATCCCATCAGAAACAGATTTCCTTAAATTGATGTTTTAAAATAATGGAAAAAACCCAGAGGATTTAAAAGGCACCAAAAGTAATCAGCAGTCACTCTAATGGATTCATTAAAAAGGGTGGAAATTACTCTTATGTCTACTTGGAAAGCTGTTTCTATAAACTTGCTTTCACGGTCATTAAAAATGTGATAAAATGGAGTGCTTGGCCTTGATCCTACCAAAAAAAAGGTTAAGCATTTTCCCATAACTTTATAAAATAAAATTGTAGAGAAAGAAACATGCAAACATACCCAATACCTTACACATGCCATTAATACAGATATCTCGGCTGTGCCTTCCTTCAAAGCAAGGAGTACCATCAGTGACTGCATCAAGCATCTTCTCTGAAAAATGGCCATCTATTGGGCGACAGTGGAGCTCACAAGGGTTTGCTGAAAGGAAAACAAAGACACTTTCTCAGACAATACTTCAGCAGGACATGGAACTGACATGCCCAGGGTCTTTACTGAACCATTTGCTCACTTTCCCTGCCATTTGGCAGAACCAGCCTAATTAGAAGAACTGAGCAGAGCCAGGCTTGTGTTGCTCAGAGTGACACAGGTCTGATAAACAGCACTTGGGGATTGTAGGAAGAAGCTGGAGGCTGGCCCCTCACACCTGTGTGCTCTCCATTGCTGGCACATCAACAGCCACTGCTGAGTGAGGCAGTAACAAGGCCGTCAGCTGTGATGGGGAAAAGGGATGGGAAACCAGCAATGCCAGCTGTCATTAGTGAAGGGGTGGGATTGCCAAGGACACTGACAAGAAACAGTTTCCCATCAGCTGATGACTGAGTAATTTCAGAAATAATTTTAACATTTCATCACTGCTGTCAGCCTCTCTCAGAAAGCAGTCAACTGGTTGCTTTTGATCTTCTGCACTTCACTGATAATTTTCATCTACCTGTTGGCACTTAATAAGTAATTTCAAACATTCTTTTTTTCCTGCTTGACAACTTATGAAATAGGGATAAGACTGGTGAGTCTGACAGACCCAGGCTATTCTTAGATAGATGTCCCACAGACGCAACAGGGAAGAGAAAAGCTGTAGCAAAAGCAAGGATTGTTCTCTGAAACAAGATTTTCTGTGATGGATCAGAGCCTTAGTCTATGCCGTCTATGGAGTAAGAAGAGCCAAACACACACCTCCCTGTCTCACAGACACCAGCCTTTGGGAATGGGAAATTTTGAAACTGAAACATCAGAGAGACAAAGAACACAAGTTTGATAAATAAATTGTGTACATGAAAGATGAGTTAGAGCTGAAATGAGAGTCAAAGCAAAGACAGATATAATCCCTGCCTTTATATCACTCCCTGGAAACTCTCCAGCAGAACCAGAACCATCTGACTGAATAAAAAATCATCCACTATCATACTGATAAAGGACAGCAACAGAGGACCTGTCTTCTGATTTTGGTCTATTTAAAGATCCCAGTCTCGCCCAGTACTAAAGCAACCTGTTCACGCTCAGAAGCAGTGGGCCTTAAACCCACCCCTCCGTAGGGACTTAAAGGCACCATTATTGAATAATTTTAAAACAATCTCCCTGTGTGCTGCAAAGGTGCGGATGCTGAGTGACACTTTTATTCTGTGCCTGACAGAGTTGACAGAAGCCACTCCCTTGGTCTCAGAGGGATGCAGGGTAACAATAGCCCTTCCACATCCTGGCTGACGAATTTCTTTTTCCCTCCTCTTCCTCCTTTGTTGACTTTATTTGTGTCATACAAATAACTGTGTTTTAAGAAATTTTTGATAACAGGAGAAATTCAAACTTCTGATAATGCAAATAAACTAATTAATTTCCAATAAAAAGATTTATCCTTTTGAAGATTATCCTTTTGAAGGAGGAAAATTTGCTGTCATGACTCTGCTTTGTACAGCACCAACATACACACAACACCATGCAGTGCACAAAGGTGACTGCAGCTCCTCCCCTCAAAGTTCTTGCAGCTTAAGAACTGAATCCTGCACAGCCTGAGTTTTAGTGCTGTGAATCTCTCATGTAAACAGAAACACTGCAGAACTGGGAACTAAAACAAATTTAAAAAAAAAAGTAAAGGAAATTCAAAGCCTTAATGAGGGAGTTTTTTTCCCCCTTTTGTCCGTGGAGATAAAATCACACCTTAGGACTGTCACCAGTGTTGTGCTTCTGGCTTCTCAAACAAAAATGCCTTTGTAAAGTGCAACAGAGTAAAGAGACCCAGAGGACATGCATGGACCATGATTATACAACTGGTGGAATTCAAGGTGATATGAGTTGTATTCAAGAATATCGATGGAGTTACAGAAGATTTTCAGGCAAGAACATAAAAGTTTGTAATCCTCACCAGCCCTCAGCCCCTCTGTGAAAACTGCCAGCCACAATGTCCATCAGTCGTTTTGATAAGAGCTGTCATGACAAGTGATACAAGTGATTTTACTACTGTCTGCAGAACTCTTTTTCTGGCCATAAGATTTAGTGCTCTAAATTTTGCTTCACCTTGCCTACTTTCTCAATGCATCATTTTTTAAATACAAAGTACAATACCCTTATGACAAGGAGAATCCCAGAATTCCAGGTACTCTGTTACCTGCTCTGAATTGCACTGACAGACACAGACTTTACAGAAAACCATTTCAGCTTTTGCATTGCTTCTAATGAAATATGTAGAGCAGCAGTTTGATATCTATACCTCCTCCGTAGTTGTGTGTTGACATAACAGGCAATTTCATTTCAGAAATCACTGAGCAAGAAGAAGCAGGCAGTGCTGACTGACACACTACTGTCATAACTATGATGCTGTAAATATATAACTCAGAATCAGTTTGTAAAGAAAAATAACTGCTAAGTCAAAATAAAAAGTAAAAAAAAAAAATGGACAAACTTTCAGAGTTGCAAATGCTTTCTACGTATGAAAGCTTTTCTGTTTTTCCTAATTATGCCAAATGGTCTAAAATTAGATCCTACCCACAGATTTTGTACTACTTTTCTTTCTATACATTTTCTATTTCACTGGAAATTATAGCATATTTCTCCCCCCCCACAAACTCAATCCTATCCAATATTTACTTGATTTTTCATCTGCAGAAAGGCTGGTTAGGGAACCATTAGGAAATTATACTAGCACGTATTTGGCATTCATTTTCTAAAAGTATTTATTTACCTATCATTATTATTTATTTATTTATCATTATTATTTCTTATTGTTGAGCTCTGGGACCTTGGCCCTATTATTCTAGGACTGTAAATAAACTGTATCAGAATCAGCCACTGTCCTCCAAAAGTCTAATATTTTAAACACAGAACAGATACCAAACTCACACACAAGGAAAACAAATACATTTCCTGAAATGGAGAAGGCTGGCTTTAAATTCAGCCCTTTTTCTTATTTCAGTCCCAAGAATCTAAAAAGACTTAACTGAGATGAATATGAGCACTAGTGTTGTTCCAAAGGAGCTCATTAAAGCAGCTCGTTCACCTTCAGTTACTTCAGCAAATTTGATTAATTCATGATGAGACTTTAACAAGAAGGGTGTCATCTTTGTAACTTGTAGGCCAAAATATACATGAATTCTTGCAATCCAGCATATGCATGAAACACTAGATCCAATCTGTGAACACTCAGTAACGACTATGTTCACAAAGTCCTTGTTCAAAAAAAACACACTGAATTCCTGTTTAAACAGAGCTGATTTCTGCTTGCATAGAGCTTACAGAATTTTACCTACCCTTCGACAGCACAGTGGGATCAAAGCCGCTTAGACTGCTCCTGCTTAGATTGTATTTTTATATAGAGTGATAATAATCATTCCTCAAAACCTCTAGGTAATTGCTCTTACATTATGCACACATAAAGCAATGATGATTTCTCAAGGTGCAACCTGAAGTTTCGTCCTACAGTTTCAGCTGCTTCTGCTTGTCATACCTTCCGTGGACAGGAAGAACTGCTGGATCTGTCTCTGTCTGGGGTTTCCTGCACTGCTTGAGGGGAGGAGATGAGAAGCTGCAATGTGAAGTACAGTGGCAGAAAACTTGATGTCAAACCCAAGTTTGAAAGCAGAAGAGCTACAGTCAAACTGAGTTGGTAGGACCATGGTGTCCTGCTTTGGGAAGTCAGCTAACAAGGTCACAGAACTGCTTGGATCTCAAGAGGTTCTTCCAGGCTTGAGCACAACACAGCACAGAGATGTGCAATCTTGCCAGCCTGTATCTCTACCAGCTCAGGAGTATGCATGCTAAAGACTCCTTAAATGTTTCCTTGAGTAGGTGGCATTTAACTCGCTCCTTTTCTTCCTTTCTAGAGCAAAACTTGTTTTTCTCAGTCTGTGTTTTTCAAGTCGCAGAATCACAGAACGTTTTGGGTTGGAAGAAACCCTAAAGATCATCCAACCCTCCTGCCTTGGACAGTGACACCTTGCATTAGACCACATTTCTCAAAGTTCCATCCAGCCTGGCATTGAACAGCGATAAGGCATCCACAACTTCTCTGGGCAATCTGTGCCATTGCTTCACCACCCTGTGTCATGGATTAGGGAAAA
>VZRJ01001867.1:0-43423 GCA_013397565.1 Ptilonorhynchus violaceus | reverse complement strand
TTCTTTCTTTTTTCTTCTTTCTTTTTTCTTCTTTCTTTTTTCTTTTTTTTCTTTTTTCTTTTTTCTTTTTTTCACAGTAGGAAGATTAATCGGAGATGTTTCTCCAGATTCTGAGATTAGCCAAAGAGAAGTGAAGGGGAGGAAGGAATGCATAAAAAGACAAGGAAGAAAAGTGTGAGAAGAGCACAGAAGTTTATTTTATTTCTCTAATCTAGAAGCTGGATAATGCTTGCTTTTGCTCTGTAATGTTTTTTAACTCCCCAATGTTTTTTTTTATCTCCAGTGTACACATCCTATTCTCATTGTCTTGATCACTTTGCTAGAAGTCTTGCATAGTCAGGCACATAACTGTCCATTTTACCACAGTTAGAATGAAACATGTCTTCCTCTTTAATCTTACTGAACAATAACAATAATTAAGTACCATGAAATGTGTATTTTGGGTGGACTGGGTAGATGACCCTTCACAAACTCAAGACCTCTAGACTTGCAAAATATCTTAAGTGAAAACTACATTCAGAAGTGTTCACCTGATTTTGCCAATGGGCATGCACTGTGTGTTACGATGTTAATTACTAGCTACAAATTATAATATGCTAAGTTTATTCTTCATGCCTTCTTGAAAAGAATGGCGTTGCAATATGCTTTCTGGGACTGCCTCAAAGTATCTCCATACAAAAGCAAAAATCTTACTTTTCTCTTACGACATGCTGGTAATGTTTGTCCTCTGACCTTGAAAATGCAGTGTCAAGTACAAACAACAGAAGTAATGGAGATATTTGCTCCAGCCCAGTTTGGTAATCTACCAAAGGCAACTGCCAGTCCATGTTTTATTTGGGCTACACTGGGCTCTCTTTTTCCCATGTAGTCAGGTTTCAGCCTGGGAAAGCCTTCCAACCACAGAAGAAATGCACGTTCAAAACTCCTGCAAGCAGCTTGATGATTTTAGTGTCATAACAGTCAGAGAAAATTACATACCAAGAGCTTTTTCAGAAGATCCTGAGCTCTTAGAGCTTCACCTTCTCCTATCCTTTCCCACTGAGAGTCTCGACTATCATCTTAATTTTCTGAAAAGAGAAGGGATGATCAGGAGATAGAATTAGTATTTCTACTCTGATACCGCAGTGCAGTTTAGAGTCTTTTGCATTCTATGCATCTATTTCCTTTTGTTCCCAGAGAGGCTGATAGTTCTACACAGCCTTCTGATGAGTGGTGTCACTTCAAACTCCCCGAGGTTATACCTGCTGCATCTTCACCAAAGCCAAATGTTGCTGCAAGCTTTCACAGGGGGTGCTAGTCCAGACATTCAGCTGTCAAAATCTCTCTTGTTCTTAGAATCTTCCTTGTTGCCTGGAGATCACACTAGAGGAATATTCTTCTCTTTGAAAAGTGGAGGTGTAGTTTGTATCCTAGTCAATGGAGCCTGGACAGAAACCTGGCTGACTTGCTGCTATGCACTTCACTTGGTCAGAGCTGAATTGTTCTGCAAGCTTCACTGATGTAGTCTCAACAGGTATTTAGTCCTCACCTTGGTTTTGGGTGGGAATGTTGCCCAGAGAGAAGAGATGAATGAATGTTCAGAGAATGGCAATTAAAAAACTAGTCTACTTTTGACTGAATGTTGTTTCCCAATGCACAGTTTCTTATGCTTTGCTGAATTTAGGAACAGAAGAATTTTATGGAAATGCCGTCGCTAGCTTTTTTCGAAGATGAGACGTGACATTAGATGCGTCTTTGGTCTGGCAAAATATTCATGTGTTACGTGGACAGTTTATTGCTGATAGACTTGGAAATAGTGAGTTGCTATGTCTAGACAGGAAAACAAGAATAATTTAAGTGATAGCTTTGAGGGATTTTAATAGATGCAACAACCAAGACTAACTCATATCTCTTTAACTGCACTAAGCTTTCTTTTTTACAAATCTACAGGTGAAACATTACTATTGATACATAAAATGGTATTTATAATGTTGCAGAATACTAATATTTTATAATACTTGATTTTGTTCAGTCACTGACTAGTGACAGCAGATCTGGTGGATCAAAATGAGGTCAACACACTTCTTGTGTTCATGTAGACTTTATGATCTCATGGATTTGGGGGGTAGATTTCAAGATTTTGTGTGTTTGCTACTGTACTCTGCAGCTTTATAAAGTAAACATAATTTAGTCTGTGCATTTTCCTCAGTTCAAATGTACAAGGAGCTTATGTTGGATCACATTGGAAAGAAAATATTGATAAGACTTTCAACAGGAAGTAGATTTCTAAAGGAAATTTCTTGATCTGAAACAGAATTTTGGTCTCTTTCAGAACATGCTACAAGTTTAGCTCTGTAAGAGAAGTGTCCTGAAGTGCTGTGAAACTTTTAGTGTTCATTAATCAACAGCTGCCAGTTTGAAGGACAGCAGAGTTGATGGTAGTATAGAGAAGAGCAATTGGAGTGGTCAGTGATGGAGCAACTACCTTGAGGAGAGACTAAGAAGGCTGAGACTCCTGAAAGTGGAGAAGGCTGGGGTCTGTGACCCTATTTATAAAAGCATGAAAGTAGTAACTAAGTTGAATGCATTAGGTATTCACCAGAACCTGTAAGACTTGAGCTAGCAGGGATTCACTGTAACTAGCAGATTAATTTAAAATAGAGCACGTATTTCTTTAAGTAGCAAGTGGTGAACTGCTGCTGCAGGAATTCCGAAGGCAGAGTATCAGCAGGTTTGGAAAAGTATTAGACAAATTCATATGCAGTAAACCCGTAAATAAATAGTGACAAGGACAACTGAGGATGTATCTCCAACACCCTTGCTGTTAGCAGAGTGGATTCTGAGCAAGTACAAGAGAAAGATTGCATAAAAGAATTGGGCTTGCATGGTTTCCAAAGTGGTGTCTTCAGTTAAAACTGTCAGAAACAAAATGCAGATGCTTTTGTTTTGTTTGCAGATGCATACAAAATGGGTCTGATGCAGAAGGTAATTTCTTATATTTGCTGTTTCCATGTTTGATTTACGCTTTATTTGTAAAGAATCACTTTTCCCATACAAATTATACTGGTTTTTTATATGAGATATCCCAAACTGACCATAAATATAATTTATTTCTTTCATGTTTTATAGTGAACAACCCTATACCTTCAAACCTGAAGTCAGAAGCTAAAAAGGCAGCTAAAATATTGCGAGAATTTACAGAAATAACTTCCAGAAATGGACCAGATAAAATCATACCACGTGAGTAAAGAAAATAATTTGATTCAGCTAAAACCTTCAGCACTTCCCTGTGTTGCAGTCACGCCCTCTTTACCAATTCCTTCTTTTTTCACTGACAACTTAGAGATGAATGAAGATTTTGGATGCCATAACTTCTTTGAAAATATTTTGTAAGTAAAGGGTTTCAGTTTGCTGTATTCTTGGCAGGTGTTACTGGGAGAGATCTTTTGAATGTTTACAACCACAAGGTACTTGCACTGGAAGGCTCCTTCTGGGATGGATGGACTGTCTCGTGCTCAACCCTGTAAATGTATGTTCTTAAGAGAGGACCTGTAATAGTAGCTCTAGTTCTTGAATATCTGTGTTTATTAGAATTAGCTAGATGAAAATAAGTTGAAGCAAAGAGATTAGGATGCATTTCCCCTTTGATACTGCTTTGGTTCAGCAGTTTTATTTGCTGCTGTCCTCTTTATTTTTCCAGTTGTTACTTTGTGTTTCTCCTAGTATCTTCCTCCGCCTGGTGTTGCTGGTTGTGGTTCTGAATCCATAACTGCTATGTTCTGGAAGGTCTGCAATAAGATTTGCAGGATGATGATGCTGTATTTGCCACAAACACTGTCTAATGACATAAGCTTCTTGGGCTATTGTGTGTTGCTGTGATTTAAATTTGGACTCCTCCAAAAATTTGTGGAGACCTGGTTGTTGGCTATTCACTGCCTGTTCTCTGTTTACCTTGCTGAGGGTACTCACACACAATGTGTGTGGCACTAAACAAACTAATTCTGTACGAGTTAATCAGGACAGATGAAGCAGTTGTGGCAGTGTATCACAGACTAATGTGACCTGCAGCTAGGTTTGTGGTTCTCTGTGGTGGAAGTGTCATTATCAGTTCAACATTTTTTGGAATTTTCTTTAAGCTTTTGCTTTGATTATTTGACTCTTGTGTGTTCAGAATTGTTAAATGTTGAGTTTTGTTTTCCCCTTCTCTTAAAACTTCTCTTACAAGCTCTTGAATAAACGATTTTGCTGTTTCAGCTCATGTAATAGCTAAAGCCAAAGGCCTTGCAGTTTTGTCTGTTATCAAAGCTGGATTTTTGGTGACTGCTCGAGGTGGAAGTGGAATTGTATTAGCTCGTCTTCCTAATGGAAGTAAGTGGATACTTTCCTTTTGTACTTCATGGGAAAATTAAAAGAGATAAAAATATATTTTTATCATTATTCTTTTCACAGCATAAAACAAGAGATGTGTGATGAGTCAGGCAAGTAGGTGAAAATGTTTGGTTTGAAAGCTGTTTTCAAATCTTTGTACCTTTGTTTGACCAAATGTAAATGCTTTTAGTATCTTTGTGGAAAAGGATGAAATATAAAAGCACCTAGTATAAAATTCATTAGAAAAATTAATTATATCTGAATATGAACAAGTATGTGACAAATAATTTGTAACAAGGAATTGTTTAAATAGTGAGAATTTGTATTTCTTATATTCCTTCCTGTGGGATGAAGCATTATAGTTAGGATTCTATTGTAGTCGTTTTGAACATAGTTTTAAATTGGGAATTTATTAGTGGTTTTTAACTGTAATAATAAAATGAATATGTCTTGTATCGTGGTTAAAATTGTGTGAATTCATCTTGTTTTGCATGACAGCCTGGTCTGCTCCTTCTGCAATAGGAATTGCTGGCCTTGGTGGTGGTTTTGAAATTGGAATTGAGGTATGATTTTGCATTTGAAATACTTGTTGGTAACTTTTTTTGCAAGAAATTAGAATACATTGACAAAGATCTAAATGTTAGTGAGATAGTAGAATCTACTTTTATGTACATAGAAAGTTAACATGAAATTCATTTACGCAAGACAAACAAAAGAGTGTTTTTGATCTTATCAGTGGAATTGTTTGGAGACATTTAGATGAAAAGAAGTGACATGACTCTTATTTCCTTGATTTCTCACTTCTAGCGAACTGAATTTTTCACTTATGGAAAGCTTCCTGTCAGTGTTCACATATAAGACAATTGAAGTTAATTTAAAAAGTATCCTATACTTAATACTCTATCAAATGCTTTGGTAAAGAGCACAGAGACTCCATCTAGCAAGAAACAGTGAAAGCAATTGAAGGTGGAGTAAAATGGACTCCACTTCCTGTTACTGTACTTCACACACTTTCCACTCACACTTGTGGTTACTGACCTGACCCTTCAGTTTGAAAGCACCAAAACTGCTGGTGCCTCTTCTGAAGGAATGCTATAGGAAAGGAGCCAGTTTCCAGCCAGCAGAAATGGGTAAGTTCGTATTCACAGAAACTCTGGCGAGCTGAGCCCTGACAGTGCTCTGCCTCTGCTTTCCATTTCTTCTTCCTCACAGCTCCTTCACACTTGCTTGTTTTCATCTTTCCTCCTCTTCCCCACTGTAGCCTCCAGACTCGTCCTTCTTTCTTCTCTCTGTTTAGCTTCTGTTCTGCTGATTCCCAAAGAAAATCAGAGTAACACTGTGCTGCCAACAAGATCCCTTGCAGTGGGCATTGTGCTCTTCAGAAGAATCCATGTATAGCTGATCTGGGTGGTCCACGGCAGCCCGCAGTGCATCTCCTACAACTAACCAGCTATCCCTGTCCTGGAAGCCAGTCAGCCAGCACGCACATAATGAGCAACAGATCAATATTTTATTCTGTTCTCATTGTTCACTATGTGATCTCAGGCATTACTGCAGTGCACTTTTTAAAGCATGATATGAATACAAAATCATTAATTTTGGTAAGGGTTTTTTTTTTGGTTTTCATTACTACAGGATCTGAATGCATTATAAAGCATTCAGTCTGAGCCCCAGACTTTGTTTTGTTTTTCTTTTTGGGCAGGGTTTGTTTGGTTTTTCTTTTCCTTTTAAGCCTCTTCATGTGTTTTGATTAATCTATGAAAATTTTCCTTTAATCATCCCTATCTGCTATTTTAGATAATATAGCCATTTCCTATTGATACTTAATCAAACAATTTCAATACAGAAGCTATTTGTGAGAGGGGTTTTTTTCTGAGTAATACTGTGCCCTTCATTTGGAATTTTTGTCAGCTTACAAAATACTGTTTCTTACTGGCATTATTATAACATAATCTTATTTATTTCTTCTAGAAAATATATGTTATTCAGAAATACCTGACTGGCTTAGGAGCCCAGAGTCCAATTTCAGCATTCTTTTAGTCATATATAAACTTAGATGTTTTAGAAACTGGGTGAATTTTATTCCTGTAGGAGAGATTATAGTTGACATAGTTGTAGAGGTACTTACGGATGATTTGAAATAACAAGAAGGAAATCACAGACTTCAGAAGTCACAGTGATTTGGTACTTCAAATTAAAGACCAATTTTAAAATTTGTATAAATGCTTTCCTTGAAGGTTTTCTCACTATGGATTTGCTTATCTTTAGCAATGAATTCATCCTCTTAATGGGTAAGAGAAGGAAGCAGTATCCTGAAAGACATTCTCTCTCCATCCCTGGATGCTTCAGAAACTACTCCTGTAGCCATCTTTTGTTTGGGGTGGGGTGGAAGTTACCAGGGGGCTAATAACAAAGACCTCTCTTGTGCTGTGTGTAATACTTCTAGGCCACCCTTGTTTTGCAAATAATCTGGTATTTCCTCTTGTATTCCCTGCTGTCACTGTTTGGAATTTGGGGTAAGTTAAAAGTTTTTTTTCTGAACTTGGCTTTCAGTCAAGTCCATCAGATGAAAGATCAGGTGCAGTAGTCCTTGGGTACATTACTACCTCTTCAGTTATTAGATTTAATAGGTTCTTGAAAGAACTGACTACACCTCATATTCAAGTCTTAAAAAGTTAATTAGTAATTCATATATACACACAAACATAAATATATAAAACACGTGTCATGAAAAGAAAGTTATATAAATAACACCTGTATCCTTTTTGCTTTTTATTCTTTTGAATTAAGATAGCTGTTGTATCAGAAGGTATTCTGTTATAGCTGTTGTTTATCACATACTGACCATTTCAGCACTTTGAAAAAAATCAGTCAAATTTGATTAAAAAAGTAGTTGAAAGGATTTTTTGTTTCAAAATACCTTGCAGAAAAAGAATCAACTTTGTTATGAAAGATGTTTCAAAATAATCCTTTACAAGAAAGAAAATTCTTCTCTGGTGCTGTTCTTTCTTCTTAAAAAGCATAGTACTTTTATTTGATATTTTATAGGTCTCAGACTTAGTGATAATACTGAATCATGAAAGAGCAGTAGAAGCTTTTGCCAAAGGAGGCAATCTTACACTTGGAGGAAATCTTACTGTGGCAATTGGACCTCTGGGAAGGTGGGTAAAATGCTTTCCTAATATGAGGTACATGAAAGATACTTTTTAAAAGCCACGTTGTTGTGGCTTTTTTTTATATGTTACAGAACAACCTGGGCAACCTGTATGTTGACTGGATCATATTGTTCTTGCCAATCATGTTTTTCTTTTCTCTTTTTTTCTTTCCTGATTAAGTCATTTATTGGTAGAAGGACAGTTTTCTGAGATTTACTCTCTTTTTGCAGAAGACTGCTCAATGAATAGCACAGGTGCTTTTGTGCCTGATAGAACTGTGATTTTCAGTAACGTACGGGTCTGTGCTTTCTGTCACCACAGATCTGCCCAATAGCAAATAAAAACTACAACAAATAATTTCTTTTAAACCTTCAAGTGGTTAAGCCAGTTTACTTTGAAAGATGAGATGAAATAATCACTGAATAATTTAACTTGGAAATGAACCTTGCAAGATCGCTATTCTAACCTCTTGCTCAAAGCAAGGTCTGTTATGACTTCAAATCAGATTGCTTAGTCTTTTTTTCTAATTGGGTCTTGAAAATCTCCAAAGACAGAGATTGCTTGGTTCTCTGGGCAACCTGCTCTACTGTTCAGCTCTCCTGCCTTACATCCAAAGTATTTCTTCTTTTTATTTATCTCAATAGCATTTTATTATTCCATCGTACACTGCTATAAAGAGCCTGGCTTCATGTTCTTGATTACCTCCCCATAGATACTTGAAGCCTACTGTTGGGTTTGCCCCAAGTCTTCTCTTCTCCAGGCTTACCAAACTCAGCTACCTCAGACTCTGCTTATGGGACATGTGCCTTGTTGTGTCTTTTTTTTTTGATGATGATGATGAATTTTTTGCTGCTGGTTTTTAATCTTTTCTAACAAATAAAAGGATGATACCTATTCCACAAAAGAGAGAGAGATCTATGGATCAGGGAAGGGCAGTGAATGTCATCTGCCCTGCAAAGGCATTTAGTACACTGCCCTGCAACATCTCTGTGTCCAAGCTGGGACATAGCTGTCAGGTTGAGAAGACTAGCAAACAGGTGAAGAACCAGATCATCGGGTTTGAAGAGCAGTAATAAATGATTTGTGTTGAAGTCCGAAGCCAGGTTTCTTTGGAATTCCTCAGGAAACTCTTCTAAGACCTCTCCTGCTTGGTATTTTTATCAGTGACCTAAAGGAGCAGTTGCAAAATATTTTCTTCAAGTGACACCAAATCAGGGGGTGCAGCCAGTACACTTCAGGGTAGGGCCAGCATTCAGAGCAATGGACCTAGAGAGTTCCAAATCTATTGAGGTCTGATAAGGCCTTACTTGAAATGTTTTGTGCCGACCATAAAGTCTAGGAGGACTTGGAAATATTGAATAGAGTTTCAGTCACCAGTCCAAACATAATCAGATCATTTTAAAATGCGATTAAAATGTGGCTTAATAGTTTTCAGAGGAGGCTGTTAAGATCCAGTTATTAAAATTATTACAGAAATGCCTCTGCCCAAATTAAGGTGCAAACGAGACCATACGCTGAAGTCAATAGTATAGATTTTATTTAATAGTAAATGTGAGGGGGGAGAAGAGACAAAGAAATAGAAAAAGAGGAAGTGGGGAGAGAAGGAGTGACAGAGAGACAGACTGAGTAGAAAATATCACCACTGTGGATCCCAACGGTATCCCATTGATCCCCTGGTTCTGGTTTTCTTGGTGGGGAGGGTTCCATGAAGCTTAGAGTGCAATGGATTAATATACGTTCAGGTATACATGGGAATGGCCACGTACGTCCCCTGAGGGGGGAAGTTTGACACTGTCTCTTGCCACAGACTCTGGATCTGTTGCATCCCTTTGCATCATGTGCAGTGCTCTGGTGCAAGGCCTCAGGAATCAGTCTGGGGGTGCTTTGGGGGTCTTTGATGCTTTATGATCCCTTCTAAGACATGACAGCTGCCTCTCTCATCAGTGCGTTGAGTCAGTTATGCCCCATCAGACCTTGCACAGGGTAGGGAGGAGGAATTTTACTTTTACAACTGAGGGAGTTGTGTGAGGGAGGACAATTGCAGTGATAAAAGGTGCCATCCCACCCTGCAAGATTTGCTTCTTATTAACCTCAAAGCCCAGTTTGCAGCCTCCCCCTCTGTCTTGTGTGCATCCCACTGCACACCCAAACTCACCTCCCCTCGAGGGATGCACACCTGCCCTCAGCAAATCACTCTGGAGCCTCCTCGATTGTTTTGAGTCATTAACCATTAACAGTCCAGTCTCTCAGAGACCTAATGGTGAGCATTCCCATGAGGCAACAGTTGTTCTGTCTGAAAACAGGATTAAAATAAAATACAGGATTATAAGAAAAAGACAATTGCTGTTCATGCTGCAAAACCATATTGAAGAACATCAACCAAAACCTTTTTCCTTCTAGAAACTTAGAAGGGGATGTTGCCCTGAGAAGCTCTGCTGCTGTCTATACCTACTGCAAATCTCGAGGACTGTTTGCAGGCGTATCTCTGGAGGGAACCTGTTTAATTGAAAGGAAAGAAACAAATCGCAAGTAAGTTCTCTTCAAATCTAGAAGATTCAGTGAAGGCATAGTGACAGAAATAACAAGGACACATTCACTCTGAAAAAAGAGCTTTTTGTGAAAACATACTATGCTCAGTTTAGAGTTTCTTGAGGGACAAGAAGGTTTCTTCAATTCAAACATCTTGCAGTGGGTATTGAGATAATGCTAAATATTTAGAGATTATTTATCTGTGGCAGGTTGACCTTAGCTGGCCACCACATTCCAGCCCAGCTGCTTTGTCATTCCCCCTCCTCAACAGGATGGGAGGAGAAAAAGTATGAGGAGAAACTCATGAGTGTTGAGATAAAGGCAGTGAGATCACTTACCGGTTGCTATGTCAGTCAAAAAAAACCCCAACCTCATCAAGGGGAAATTAGTTTAATTTATTTTCAGTTAATAAGAGAATAGGATAATGAAAAATAGGAACAAATCTAGAAAGCAACACCTTTCCCCCCCACACCTTCCATCTTACTGGGCTCAACTTCAATCACAGCTTCCCTCCCTCCTCTTCCCAAGCAGTGCAGGAGAATGGGGGCAGTGGTCAGTATTTGAAATTTATGGCATTGAACCATAAATCTGTCATTTCTCAATATACAATCAGTAGGAAAAAGCAGGGCCAGGGATGGAGATAGGACGCATTTGCACAAAGTGAATTTATCTAGATCTTGAAATGTAATAATAATCAAGTACCTGCCATCTTTATATTTTTGTATCAGGTTTTATGGGCAGGACATTCGTGCTAGTGCCATCCTGCTTGGTGATGTGCCTTTTCCTGCTCAAGCAGATGATCTTTATGAAACTCTAGCATCCTTCACTGAAGTGTATGAAAATGAAGAACAAAAAAATAATCCAGGAAAATCTGTAAGAGAACAAAGAAGGGTTTGTGCACCTCTTTTTCACTTAGGCTTTTTCCGTTCCTGAGCTGTTTCTAGTCAGTGTTAATGCTGATGTTCATGTGGCATTCTTAACTTCTCTACTGGATGACTGAAGGCGTAGCATGTGGCAGATCCTGCATGTGATACATTTGTTCAAGTATTTCCCTGCTAGGCTCTTGTGGACAAGAATGTTGCTGGGTTTGCTTTGCATCTTCCAGAATAACAAAGTATATCCTTGCTTTATAACTGTGCATTATTAAATCTGAGGTGATGATTAGGAATGCTTGATCAAGCATTCTTAATCAAGTTAATTGCAAATTGGATACGCTTAATTTTTCTACTTTTTCTGTCTTCCATTCAAACAACCACATTTACAATTTAATACTGAGACTGTAGAAGATATTTTCTTCTAGATGTTGATGTTACTGATAGACAACAAAACAAAGCATTTACTTTCAGCTTTGTTAAACCCATGGTGATTTACTTTAGTGTCATGTATATGTCACTAGTGTTTAGTACGCTCCTTGAGTTCCTACAAGTTCAGTGGAGAAACAGTGATTTAAATTTTTTTTCAGTGTAACTTGACATACCTCATGCTATGAAGTCACAATCTACATCCAAATGTGATGCAATGTTTTATAAAAATTTGTGTATTTTAGGTAAATGACCCACCTGCTAGACCATCATCCAGACCAGAGCCACCTAAACCCACTGTTAGACCTACACCACCAGGTTACTTTTTTTTTATAATGACTAATTAATTCTCTTCATAAAAGTAGAACATTAAAGCTAATTAATATGATGCCGTTAAAACAGCTGCTTCTATAAAAATGCTTGTTTAATACTCTTCGTTGGACAAACACTGAAAGCATGTTGATATAGTGCTATAGTTGATAAAGAATAAAGGATTTGTTTGTTTCTCTCTGACAGATTTGCTATAGAAACAGTGTTTTTATAGTTACAAGACCATGTAATAATTCAAAGGAAATATTGGTTTCTTTGGATACATACATGGTACAATGAAACTTCTTAGAAAAAGAACAGTCCTACTAGAGACTGCTAGTCCTAGTTCTAGAAACTTCTGGTTTCTAGAAATCATAGTTTCTCTTTTAGGTTGTCATTATCTTTAGAGATTTTTAGAGGCAGAATTTTGGCTCTTTGATAGTTTGTCTACCGAAGTGCTTTCATTTAAAGTGAGACTGCTGTGCAGCTCCTGCTATTAACTTATTTCTCTGGTTAAGGATTTGAGGCAAAGTCCTTATTTCTTCCTTCTGCACTGCTCCTTAGTTAACTGCAATCATTTAATAACTATTGAAGTTGTATTAGAAGAGCAGTATACAAAATATAACAATATATGTTAGCATGTCATATAAGTTGCAACTTTATTTTCTCTTTCAGCTAAAAAGAATACAAACAAACTTTATCCTGAACTTCCCAATGATTATGCATCTGTGGGTAAGTACTAAGCTTACACTTATTTTATTAATGCAGTGTAGAATCGGAGAAGTCCTAAAAGTACTTCGAAAGATATGTTAAAATATCTGGCCATTTATAATATTCTTTATTGTCCATGTGTTAAAAGGAGATTCAGGTCTTGTATGCTCTCCTGAAAGTATTTCATAAATGTTAATCTTATTCCTGGGCTTTGCATTCTAAAAATGATGTTCTTTTTCTGAACAGCAGCAGCTCTTTTGTTTTATTCTGTGAGCTTGAAAGATGCACTGGAAGTAATAAAATTGTTTTATGTTACCACCTAATTGAAATGAAAAAGAAAGCTGATACAGCAAGCTTCTGTCCAAGCCCTTATGCAATGTACTATAATTCCCGTTTTAATTTTAAAAGTGCTTCCACAGATCATACCTGATTATGCTGGTGTAAACACAGATTTACATGGCTTCTTGAGGTTTCTATATTGAAATAATTCAGGCTTATACTAAAGATATTACTTGTTTGTTATTCTATTGATTCTCTTATGTTTAAAGCACTTTCAACTCTAACAGGAGAATCTTACTTTGTAGTATTTGCATTCCATATTACATATATATGTTTATATATATGTTAATATGTACTCACATTTTCACATATGCATGGTCCACTTGAAAATGAGATTAAACAAAATATGTCTTTTTTACTTTTGCAAATAGAGCTAAAATTGAGCATTCTAGTAGATCGCAATGAAAAGTCTATTTCAGGCAGAGAGTAGCGCTTCCACTAAAAATTAATTTAAATTATGTGTCATTGTCTTTACTTTTTTTTTTCATATTTCCGACTCATACATGCTGTTGATATGTGTATCTGTTGAAGAGACCAACATAGGAGTATCTTAAAATGAGCTGTTGGTGTGACTTCTGCAGATCAGAGACTTCCTGAGAATCAAAATTGGTTACTGTGTCATAGTGCTTTTACCAGGAAAAGAATGATGCCTCTAGTGGTCTGTACTCAATATCTGTCATCCAAAAAGAAAGAAGAATCGATCTTCTGGCCATTAAAACTAAGCTTCCCCAGTCTTGTAAAAGCCCTGACCAGCTGAGAACAGGTTTCTAAAGCTTGCGCAGGTTTTCTATAGTGAAGGGAGTGTTCTATTCAGGTGCAAGTGACAAGGTAAAAATCTTCCAGAGCCATCTGTTGAATGGCTTTCAAGATTCTTTGAAATCAAAATATAGACTCAATCATTCTCTTACTGGGGATTTCTAGCAATTTCTAGAAATACACAAGCTTTGAGGAATGTGAGAGGCAGTAGGATCTTGTCTAAATGATGGCATGTTATATTTTGCTTTCTGTTGCAGCTTATATTTCTGCAGGTAACAGTTCAAATGTTGTCTGAATCCACAGAATTACTATATGTTTCTAAAGCCTAAGGATTTTTTCTTATCACAGGGAGCAATCAAGATTGAAGTCAGTTTCTCCGAGTGTTTCATCTACCATAACCTACATACCTGTTGATGGGAGGCTGGAAAAGAGTTGCAATCCCTTTCACATCAGGAACAAAGGGTGTACTAGTGCTGGGGGATGAAACAGAAAGAGTCTGACAGCCACACCTCTGATCAGTAATATATTTCTGCCTGTTTATAGTCCAGCTTATTCCAACAGAGCTATCTCACAGCTATAGCACGTACTAGTCAATCTTTATTGCAGGAGTAGTTGCTGCAACAGGTGTTCTACAGTGATCTGTGAAAAACATGTTCAAAATTTTTTGTGTCTTTCTAGTTTGAAAAATACATATAGATTACCAATTGAAGCATGAATAAGTCTTATCTTTAGGAAGCTACATTTTAAGTATAATGGCTGGTGCAGAGGTAGGTTTTGATGTTGAGCTACAAGCTTGTCTGGGTTGCAAGTAATAAGGACTTGCCTTTGGTTGGGGAAGGGGGAAGTTGGCATTGTGTTACCAGGATTTAGTTTTGCAACAGTTATACAGGTAGTAGAAAGGCTGAAACATTAATTCTTCTCATTAGATGAAAGAAGAGCTAGATTCATGGATGAAGCATTTTTAATTATTTTCTGTGGACTTGCATTATATAGATAAGTAATGTAATATAACCGATTTCAAATGCGAGAAGAATGATAAATGAAAAACATGTTTTTCTAAACTAATAATGTGATACATGAGCTCAGGTGCAAGGAGATTGTTTTCATGTAACTGAATAATGCTTAAGGTAATTTAGTTGTAAAATGAGGTGCAGTAGTGTTTTAAATGTTTCCAGAAACTTGGGAATACCACACATTTTATTTAAATGCAATTTAAAAATTGCACAGACCTTTTACAAATCTGGGAAATAAAAACCCAAAACAACCACAACAAAAAACCATAACAAACTAATAGCTGATACAGTTACTGTGATTTAGTGAAGTATGAAGTATCTACAGTAATAGAGATTTTTCTGGAGACTCTTTAAATAAAGAAATTCAATTTGCTTATGAGTATCAAAGTTCATGCCTTCTCCTTTCCTAGAATTATGGCTTTGCATCTTCATTTTTCTACTTGTCCCCTCTTTGTTGTAAAACCTACTAAAAGGACTGACTGGCCCTTTCAAGCTTTGTTACCACAACCTAGCTTTTCTTTTTCTGGATACATGATTCTTTGAAGTTCTTTGCCACATCTGTCATACAAATGACCCATGATTCTTTAGTGACAACTTGGACATTGTAGACTCAGGAATTTATTTCATTAGGACAATTGTTTTAGATACATTAGGTTCATCGTTTGCCACACTAGAATATCTAATCCTAGATATTAGATTTTCACTAGTGTTACGATTTCTAGTTTTTTCTGCTTGGGGTTCTGCCATGGAGCAGCAAGTAAACCAAAAATGCAGATAAATGGTTACTTACCTGCCCACTCTCCTAACAGTTTGCTGAATAGTATACAATTCTGGAAACATTACAGTGATGTGATTTCCCAACTGAACTGGTAGCAGCAGGACTAGTGACCTGCTAGTAAAAGTTGGACCTGGGTTGAGGTGAACATTGGTGAGAACTGAATCATTAACAGGCAATTTGTTCAAATCAGAAGTCAAATATTTTTTCACTTTCTCTTCAGCTCAGCTAATCAGAAAAGGACTGTTACACATGTTTGGAAAAGAATCACTTAAAATTGCCAAGATGCTGAAACAATCAGGAAACAGACTTGAGGCAGGGGTGGGGATGAAAATGGAAGAAACTCTCCTTCCAAGTGGTGTTCTTTCACTATTCATTCACAATTATTAAAACTCACCATGGGCTTGAATTCTTACAATACTGTAAGACAAAATGCTCATATTAAACACAAAAGCAGTTATTTTGATAACAGTGTAAGTATTTTATGATAATTTGGAGAAAGTAATGATGCTGTCTGCATTTTTTTAAGCACTCATATGATTTGCTCAAGAAACCCATAGGAACTTGAGGCTGTGAAGTCTAAATATTCAAGGTTGTTTTTTTTTTAGATTTCTCTCAGAAACACTGCCTTTCCTACCTTCCACAAGTACTTGAACTAAATATCTTTAAATTTTATGTTGAGAAAAGTATTTACCCTTTTCTTTGAATTTTTGAATGGAATAAATTACCTGCAGCCATTGAACTTTTTAACTATTGTGCATAAAATCAGCACACACCAACTTGATTACAGTAAAATTAAAAAAAAAAAAACAAAAACAAAATATGAATTGTAGCCAGGTTTTTTTCAGCAGAAACCTTTCACTTTAAAAATAACAGATTGTTATTAGGCATATATTTATATTCTTACATACTGAAAGAAGTGCTATATCAAGCCTACTGATAAAGATGTGGAGGCAGATGAGAAATTTGTCACTGTTTTTAAGAAGCTAAAAAAACCCCTTCTTCCTTCAATGATGATTTGAGTGATTTGTCAAACTCATTATTAAAAATTCATACCTTCATATATGAATTTGTCTGCAGCTTTTAGGCAATACTTTTTGTGGCTTTCACTCTATTAAAGAGCCCTTTCCTACCCATGGGGGCTTTTTTTGCTCCCCTCTTGTTCTCTTTGAGACACCTGTGCTGTAATCAAATCACTTTTTGGTCTTCCTTCATCTTTCTTTTGATGAGCTCTGTCATAAGTCATTTTATCTTTCCTCTCAAATTTTAAGTAATGTTACAAATAGCAAATTCTGAGTTGTGAGCTCACTGAGATCAGTAAGATTTGGGCTCCTAAAAGCTCTAATGAATTTGCACTAAATTCCAGTCCTTATCTTTTTTATTATTTATTTATTCATTTATTTGTTTTAACCTTCTTGCATATTACTAATCTACGTTTAAAACAGAAATATCAACCCTTTTTGATTAGGTGGTACCATGAGGTGGTAAACTCAGTTTGTTTTAACTTACTGCATCTCAGAGATGCTGCTTTTCATGGTTACAGTTCTCCAGGAATCAGGTCTGGCCCACTTCTCTATAATTTCAGAGATGATCTCAGTGTTTCTTTCAGTAATCTATGAATGCCAGATGGTTCAGTAGATCTGTGAAAATCTGTTTCCTGAGAGAATTCCAAGACAGAGTTTCATGTCTGTGTATTTTGTCAAGGAAACTTGAGGGTCTGTATGTGAATTTGCCTTTGTTAGTACATTATGGATCTTATTGTGGCCAGTTAAAAATGTGTTAACTAAGCCAACACAATTGTATGGACTAAGAATTCACAGACTGCTTATAAGGTAAAAAGCTTTAAAAAAAAATCTGTTTTACAGGTCTCTGAGGGCAATAGCATAATTTTTACTTGTGATTTCACCTCCTGTTTCACTTATTTTACTTGCATGCCTGTTCTGCAGTTCAGTTTCCATCTGACTTATTATCTTGTTATTTTTAAAGCTACTACCCTCTGGGATAATATTGATCAAACTTGGAAAAGAAACTATAACCTGGAACGTGGACACCATTCTAGCAGTCTCTGCATTAATTAGTACCTCTAATTATGTGTACTGCTGAGCTTTTTTAACACAGTATAATGAAACAATTGTATTTTTAGTTAGAACTGCTGAAAAAGAGCATCACTCTATGTGCTTGTTTTGCCAGATATGTATTGAGGAAATCACTTTATATTTTTTTATGTATGTTTCTCAACTTAGGTTTAACAAAACCAGTACTATTTTGGAACAACTCAAATTTAACTGGAAATCTAACATACAACTATTTATATTCACTGTGCAGTTCCATGTTTAGAAATGCTCACTGACAAAAAATTTCTGACAACTGAGCTACAAGAGAAATGAAAGTGTGCCCAAATCTCCTCTTGATTGAGTGACTTTTGGGCATTTTTATTTTAATTAAGACTAAACACCTCAACAGGAAAGTAAAAATATTTCACGCGTTTTGAAGCAAAAAAAAAATCAGCTATCTCAGTGGTCTCAGACTAACTTTTTCCCAGTGTAATACCTGAATTTTTGCTTTTCCTTTGTTGCTAGAAAGCATATACTTAAAAGTCTGCCCTTCAGATATTGTCAATATTTCAGTATTTGCTTCTTTCTGTCTGTTCTGGATCAAGATGATTTAAAATGGTTTCATCATTCTGAAGTCTCCTTTGCCAACTTGAATTGTAGTAAAATTGAATCAAAAGCTTATAACTTTCAGTTAAGTAAGATTATAAAATGTTTTTTGTGCCTGATATCTGCATAGACCTGGACTGGAGAAGGAATCCAGAACCTTTTGTTTTTAAGGATGGAGGAGGACTCAGTGGTTCACAGTGAGAGGAAAAATGTGTTTTGCTTTTGAACTGGAAATTAAATCATCCATGGAAACAAATATGTGCATATTCCTTTAGGTGCTGTGGATATGTGCTGTGTATCTGAAACTGGAAAAAAAGGGCACTTTTTATTCTTCAGTTTATGAATTACTCCTTTTCCAAGAAAGGAAGAGATTTGCTGTAGGATCAAGTAGAACTATTTCACATTGTAAGGAAGAACCCTCATTAAGCTGTGCAGTAATCTGTTCCTTCAATACTGTAATTTGATGAGGAACTCTAGCAGATTATAAACTATAAAATCAATAAGACAGCTCAGTGTGACAAACAGATACTTGTTTTAGAAAATTTTTACCAAGTGAGACATATGACGTTTCTGCCATAATCCTTCATGACATTGTCTACTAATTTAGCAAACTAAAGTATGGGAGTTTTTGTTTTGTTTTAAGAGTTTTAGCTAAGCTTGGTCTATTTTTGTGTTTTTCATGGCAAGACTTGTGACATGTTTATATTTAGTTACTAGAAAAATAAAACATCCATCTGGTGGTCCCCCACAGTATTAATTTTCTTGCTATTATGAGCTCTTTCTTAATACTAACCAAACCCAGGAAATCCCAGGAAATTATTTTTGAGACTATTTTTATCCCTGATTCACTTTTACTAGAATCGTACTATTACTAACGTGGATGTGATAAGTCAGATAATCAAGCTGCTTATGGCTTATGTTGTGGCAAGCTGACAGGAAAATATGCAGCATGCAGGCCTTCACCGGTCATACTGAAACAAATAACTTGATGCATATAATCAGCTAACTCAAAATACAAGGCACAGAGAGATTGAGGTCAGACATGCTAGAATGAAATTGGGGTCTTTCTGATGTATGCATGTGTGGGCAGAGAGCTGTTGTGCTAAGTATGAACCAGATACTCTGGCATCGGTAACAATATTTTTTTCTTGGCATTTTCTAATGGTTTGAAATAAAAATTAGGAAATTAGAGCTAAAGCACAGGAAAACTTCAATGTAATCCATGTTTATTTTTCAGGTGTAAAGCACCACTAAGGTGGTAATTCTGATTCACAGCATTATAATATGAAATTGTTCACGGGATCATACAAATGTTAAATGGTATAGATTGAAGTCTTGTCTGAAGCCATTTAACACATACAGATGAATGCTTTATGGAATTTATTTATGGAATACATGTTTAAAAAGTTGTTTCAAAGCTGTGTACTGCATTAGATAGTATTTTCTTCTGTATTGTTCAAGCAGTAGGACTAAAGCAAGTTTAAATTATTTTCCTATCTATTATCCAGAAAAGCCTTTGGGAGTATGGGAGCTTCTGGTTCATTAATAGTAATTGAAGCCAAACAGAAATTTTGACTATCTCAAAGAAGTGATAGATATACAGGATTTCTATCCAGAGTGTGGTGAAATGCCCTGTGCATGACTGACGAGACAAAAGCTGGCACTGTTCTAAGAAGTGGAGATCTTTTTGCAGTAATGGTGGGGTGACGCTTTACAGATCCATCTTGATAGCGGGGACAAGAACATATACTGTATACTAAAAGCTAAGGGAAGACTTTCTTTTCTTTGGGAAGTTATTGATTTTTACCCTGATGGAACACACACTTTAAATGTGTTTTCCCACAAGCAGTAAAATTAAGTGCCACGGTTCCCCAAAAAGTGATGTGTTCTCTCTCATGGAGGGACCTGGAGTCCTGCATCTATCTTGGCTATGCTGGTTCAGTGTCACATCAGCCAGCTGAATATTGCTGATTGAACCAAGGTGGTCATTCACCTTTTGTGGAAACACTGTCAGTCCCTGAATAAGAACTAGGAGGCCATGGAAAAAGAAATCAGTATGACAAACACTAATGTAAGCTAAATTAGTATGACAAATAACTGTTCTAGAAATGGTGTAATAATGCTTCTCACTTCTACAAAAAGACAACGTTTCAAGAAACTTCTTAACTTTTCATAGGGAGGTCAGGCAAGGATTGCATTGAGGCTTTTCTGGTTAGTCTTCCACTGGGTTAGTCTTTCTCATTAGCAATTTTATTGCCATATTAGGCAACCTTCAAATATTTTTCCAGTTGTTTGTTTCTTGAAGAAGCTCAGCTAGAAATTAGCTCTACTTTTGTGGAAAGAAGTGAAGTATTAATTTTTTTATACACAGGGAGACTTGCACCCCTCTTCCCCCTTTTCTCTCAGTGGTGCATGTTTGTGTTTTTAGCAGCTCCTTTGCTATTTAGTAAGGAAGGTGTCAAAAGAAGATGCAAAATAGGGAAATAGAAAACTCCTCTGTAAGGAAAAATAGAATGGAAAAACTTGCTCTGGTGCACAATTTCAAATATTGGTCTCTGCTATAAGGTTCAGACTGCGTCTTCTCTACTCCTTCTCCCCATTTCTGCCATTTGTCAGCAACTACAGAAGGATGAGAAAGAATTTCAGATTAGTGGTACAGCTAGATATGGGACAGCATAATAAGTTTGGAAATACGGTTGAGGGAAAAATCTGCCTTCACATTTGTGAAGGCACATTGGACAAATTTGAGCTGGTGGCCAAATCCATCTGCAAGCCTGAATTTCCTTGAACTAAGGGGTGTAGTTACTGTAGCTTTTTCTTTAGAAAAAGCATCTGCACATCCAGTATTTCACTTGACTTAAAAGCATATGTATGAAGAATACTGTTACTACCATTCTTAAATTTCAACTGATAATTGCAGTACTGATTGCTTTTTCTTTTCAAGAACTTTATCATAACTGACCAGGCTGATGTAATGAGTATTCTGCAGAGTTTGGTTGTGCTTAGCTGGGAAGTGTAATGTGAACTCACCATGGTGATAATGGCTGTTCAAGATGCTTCATCTGTGTGATGGGGGATGTTGCAGATTGCAGAGTTTGCACTGCTCAGTTTAGGCTCTAGTTCATGGGTCTGTGCCATTTCTAGCTCTTGCTGAAGTTGTTCTGTGATGAACAGGGGTGTCTACCTTTCTCCTACCAGTATAAACTGTGGTCAAATGATTACAGGATTGTGCCATGGGATAGTGAAAGTGGAAGTACAATTGCTTGAGTCACCATTTGTAGGGGAGGAGAACATCGATTGAATACCTTTTGAAGTTACAGGTTGATGGAGCCTGTGGTATAGGTAGAATTAATAATGGCTGTACTGCTGGTGGACTAACATAAAAGCAATGAGAGTAAGTAATTTTGGCACGAATAAATCCCAGCATAGATTTCAACAGTCCTGTGTCCCTTAGTGCAGCTAAAGTTAACAAAAATTTTCTATATATTGCAGGTGTTCATATAATATAAATGTTATCATGAAAGTGCTAGACTTTGTATTACAATAGTTAACTCACTTGTTCTTTCTACAGAAAGCAGTTTCTGAATCTTTCACAGTGACTTGGAACTTCTTCATGCTTTTCATCTGTATTTTTTCTTAGCAAGCAAGATGAATTACCTTTTTCTCATGCTTTCTAGTTCTCTAGCAAAAATACTTTTCTGCATGATTCATTTGGTAGTAGCAACGTCTTTCATCTGAGTTTTATTCTATGAAGCTCGTTTTCATTTCCCCTTGGAAACTGTTCTTGGTCGTCTATTTTCTCAACCAGTTTTAAACATTGATAATGAGGATTGTGAACAGACCATCAAATGAGGCCTTGTACAATATTATTATTTAGTATGTTTCCATATGAAATACCTCTTTGGCTGATATAATTTTATTTTAACCATTTTTCTGGCCAGTGTAGAGAAGTATTTCTCCATGCAAGGATGAAAAAAAACATCAATCAGTATTTCACAAAACATTACCGTAAGAAACTGGCAGAAACTGTATAGAATTGTTGCATTTACTGCTTTTTGGTTTTTTTACTTGGGGCTATAGATTGTTTCCCAGACTGGCGTAAAAGCTAAGACTTCTTTCAAGTGAACTAGCTTGCTTATGTGCCAATAATACCATTGGCAGAACTTTTGAATCTGACAATACAGAGATTTGAGAATCAAAATGCAGAGACAGTGTACTGAGATTGAGATTCTAACTCAGTATGTGTAGAGGAAACGTGGAGAAGCTTGTCAACATAAAAGAGCCTGAGATCATTTCTAAATCATCAGTTTGACCTGAGTAAAACAGAGCTCAGTTCTTGTCACTGTACTTTACCTTTCAGAATATGAAGGTTATGTTTAGTATCATATCTCAGCTTTTGCAATATTATTTCAGCACAGGCATTATTTGCATTAATGTAGTCTTGAGCATGATAAAGCCCTTGACATTGATATGGTTTATTTGACCTTTTCAGTTTGAATGAAAATCTAATCGTTTTTTGAAAAGGCAAAAAAATCCAAAAAATAATCAGCAAAAGTACTGTTATGGAATTGACTCTTGCAAGGAGGAGGTAGGGTTTTTTTATATCCTAAATATCAAATACATCCACAGATGCTTAACAAAAAAGGCACTTCTTTAATGCAAAAGCTGAGTGTGCTGAAACAAAGATAGAAAGCATTCCATCAGCAGATGAAGATGATGAGCCAGCATGTTCCCTACTAGGCCAGAAACTCAAAACCAGCAAAATGTTTCATACTGAATGAGCTAAATTTGCACAGTAACTTAAACTTTAAATATAGTCAGGTCTGTTTCAATCACCAGTTTTGTTTGCTAGACATGACACTCTTCAGTAGTGACTGGAGTTGGTAATATGGAATCAGCTTTGAAATGATCCATTTCCAGCTTATATAGAAGAGGTCAAAAATACTTGAGCCTTTTCCTGGGTTTTGTGAGTCTCTTAAAAAAGTGTGTATAATATCTCCATTCCATGCATACAGATTTGCCGCTGATGATGAACTTCTTATCTGTTGAGGCTTTGTAGCAAAATCGAGGGTTGCATACCTTGTATGGAACATCTGTGGCTAACTTTGCTTTGAATGTTTTTTCCAGCCACCATTTCTTTTTTAATGGAGACTGTAGTTATTAAGTTATTCTGGAAATCAACTGGAGGGCTTTGTAACACAGGAAGCCTGGAAAAAGTAGCCAGTTAAAGTAATACATAACATCTGGCTCTGCAGCTAATTTGGAAAATAGGCTTTGCTGAGACAGTCCTCGTGGAAGTGGAAGAGGGCTTAACATTTGGGTTTGCTCTCCTTTCAAGAACTTGGGTGTACATTTAGTACCAAGACATTAAAAAGAGTGTAGTTCCTGGAATGATACAGGCCTTCCTTGATATTATCCATGTACTTTGAACGCATTTTCCAGGTGACTGGAAAAAGGAAAACATTGTACCTCTCTTTAGAAAGGGTAGAAAAGAGGACCCCAGGAACTAGACATGTCAGCCTCACCTCTGTGCCTGGAAAAAACCATGGAACAGATCCTCCTACAAGCTACACTAAAGCACATGGAGTACATGGAGGTGATTCAAGACAGCCAGCATGGCTTCACCAAGCGCAAGTCCTGCCTGAGCAACCCAGTGACCATCTATGATGGAGTGACTACATCAGTGGACAAGGGAAGGGCTAGAGATGTCATTTATGTGGATTTCAGGTCCCTTCCAACACAGGCCATTCTATGATTCTTTGATTTTGAAATTGCCTTAAATCTAGAGCTGCTGTAACAAAACAGGCATCAGGTGTTCTAGGTGTACAACAATTCTTTGCCCATAAATGAATGTAGAATAAAGCAATGCAACTCTTGCCTTCTCTCCATCCTCAGAGCAGGTTCGTGTGACTAAGCACAAATAGGCATTTGTGGGGCAATTAAAGAGAACAGTTTTACCCCAGCGACAGTGAAGCTCAACGCAGAAAGTCCATCCTTATTTTCTTAGTCATGAAGAACTAATTATTTGTAGATTTCAATGTTGAATTTAAATACTTGAGTTTCTTAAGAAGCTTTTATTCAGATGATGCCTTATCCGGGACTACCTAAAAGAGAGAGGCTTGACAAAGATCAAAAGGGTAAAAGTGGGGGTGTTTATTTGAAGGCCTTCAGGTACATCCAGGACAGTCAGAGCTCACTCAGGGGGGTTTACACCCCAGGTGGACCCCCTAAGATCAGTTCCCCAAGATGGACCACCCAAGATGGACGACCGGTCACGAGTTCTCCATACTTCTGTAAGTTTGGTCCGTTAGCATATCGGGGCTAGTTCTTCCAATTAGAGCTTCAGGTAATGAAGTAATTCACCCCAAGTTTGCTCCATCCTCTTCAGCCGCTGTTTACAGATAGGCAGTAAGGTGTCCTTGAGGTCCAGGCCTGAAGCTGGATTGTTTTGTCTGAAGGCAGTAGCTAACATTTTATATGGGCTTTAGAGTTACACACCAAGAATTGCAGGTTTACAAATATATGAAAAATATAAAAGCTAAAATCCTAAGGCATCACAGAAAGTGGAGAAAGACAAGTGATTTTGTTTACTTGCACAAAATAAGCCGTAATTATTGGCAGAGAAACAGCTATGGCAAGAGATTATTAGTTCTGAGTGTGATTTGCTGAATATCATGCCTCCTGACCTTTGATCAGATGAGCATTATTGGAGATTATTTGGATCAATGGTGGCATATGACATACTTCAAGTATCTGTACAGAATATATCTGATTATAGCAGATTAGTACCTGTAGATATAAAATGTCAAATCTACTGTGCATACTTAGCCCTTCCCAAACATCTGTTCAGTGAGATCTGAGATTGCTGTTTTGTGTATGCCAAGGGTTTTTTGAGGTAAGTCTACATTTTAAAAACAAAATTAAAAAGGCCATTAAGGAAATTAGTAGTCTAATGTGAATAGGACATTTGAGATTTCACTTGTAAGGTTTGTTATTTGCCCAGAAACAACTAAAATGAAATTTGTAAGTAAGTATACATCTGTTCTGCTCCAGAAGCTGAGATAAACCCCTTTTTTCTTAAGCGAAAAGCTGAGAGGTGAGAGCTAAGAATATGGAAAATAAGTACATTGGGTAGAGAAAAGAGTTCATCTGTATACTGGTGTGATTCAGGAACTGAAATTATTTTCATGACTTTTAGTATTTAGGATACAGTTAGGCCCATTTTTCTTTCTAAACGGGAGTTGCTTGAAGACTTTTTTTCTAAGTAGCCATTAGAATATGTAATATTTTTTTGCCATGTAGGAGTTGAAAAATTAATTTCTTCAGAGACACAGTGTAATACACTACAACATGGTTCTTCTTTACTCCATTTTCCCCGGCCTTCACTGGCTGATGTTTTGTCTTGTCATGAGAGAAGAAAGCCATGATATCTTTTAATTTACTGCCCTCTTATTCTCTGTGTAGTAACTCATATGGCGCTTTCTTTCATCCTTTCTCTGACTTTCCTTCCTTCATTTCCATCTTAAGTTTTTAAGAAGATCATATGCCACTTTCCCAAGATGCTGCTCTTTTAGGCATATCATCAGGCATAGTGAATGATAAAGCCTGAGAACAGACATTGCCCAATAAGGGCCCAGTAAGTGAATCTCAACATTATAATGTGTTTTATTTCTGCTTATGATGACATTGTAACTTAGATAATTCAGTAATTTGACTTAACTTTTGTGCATCCTAGCTGTGAACATGAACCCGACTTCACCTTTGTGGTTCTGAGCCCCAACTTTGAGCCAAAGCTGACATTACCTACATTTGTTAGAAACTACTTACAAATGGTAAAACCTTGAAATTCAAATATCATCAGAGTATGGACTATTAGTTGTGTTAAACTTCTGAATCCAGAAAATATTGAAAAGTATATGTATCCAGTGAATTATACTTACTGACATCTTAGTCTCCAAGATGCCAATTTTCCAAAAGTCATATGGAATGAGATACTGTATCTGTCATGTTCTAATTATTGCATGTGGTCATAAAGGGGACATTTTGAAATAGTGTTGTTTCAATATTTTAAGACTTTGGCATTTTTTTTTCTTTGTTTACATTCCAGAAAGTAAATTAGCTAGTCCTTTTTCTTAAAAGAATTACATAATATATGCAAGAGGTTTTTAAATTTGAGGAGATATTCAAACTGGTAGTCACATCCATTGCAAACTATATATTTTCTCTTTCAATAACAGAATACTGTTTTCAGTTGCAGTTTTCATAATTTTGATTGCTTCCTAAAGTTATGAGTGGAAAAATAAGTTGTGAAAAAAAGATTAAATTTATGTGTGCATGTAGTAGTAAATGTACAATTCTGTACTTTTGTAACTTTATTTCTTTACATGCGAGACTATCTTCTTCTGTCTTTTCAGAGGTAGTCTGTGCAAATGTGACTGTTGTAACATACATGGAATTGTTTCCATTGCTTTGTTGCTAAGGAGACAAGTTCAGTCACATATATATATGCTTTCAGATACTGAAACAACTTCTAAGATTGCTTTTAGAATATCAACAAAGTATCTTCAATTCTTTCTTTGTTCTAACTCAGAGTGAGACTCATTAGACTTATTGTGATCAAGACTGCTATTAATACACATATTTTGAATTTAAAACTGGTATTCATTCCTGTTTTAAAACTCTGTAAAGGAATTACAAAATGTAATAGTGACACAAGGTGTGAGATCCTTAACATTAAAGGACTGAACAGCTTTCAGGAAACTGGCATGTTGGAATAATTAGTGGTTTCCTCAAAACCCAGCACTAAACCTTACATTCTTCTGCCACATCTCCTTCTCACTTCCCTTCCAATGTTTCTTTGACTATCCCTGATGCAATTCACCTAAGAAATCAAATCTCTGTAAGGCATTACCTTATGTTCGTAGGTTATTTTCATAGCTGCTCTTCTTCATAATAGTTCAGAAATAGGCTTAAAATATAGTGGAAACCGAGAGGGTAAGTTTACATATAGGAAAGGTAGATACTCCCCAGTATGACTGATCTTACATAGCAAAGAGGTTGGATTTACCTCATTCTTGAAAAAGGTGCTGTGTCACTGAGGCTGTAGTAGTTTCAGCTTCATAATTCTTTGGAGAAAAGAGCGACACAGAATTAGCATTATATCAGACAATGTACCATCCAATTTCTCTCTCTGTACCAGTGGCCCAGTACAAAATTAATGCTTTGACTTCAACCTGATTAATGCTGTTCTTGACTATTTTCTAAATTAATGCCAACAGGTCAGTTTTAGCTTGCTTCCTTAGTCTCTTTGAAACAGCTGCACTATTTACTTAATGAGCTAGTATTTCTTCTTATGGTCAGGGAACAGATCAAGGCACTAATCACAAAGATATCTTTATCCTCCCTCTTAACTTTGCATCCCTATAGTCTTCTGTTTGCTAGCTTTTTTTTTTGTTGTTTGGGGGTTGGTTTTTGGTTTTTTTTGTAACCTTGAAATAGGTTCCATTATTGTACACATAGACTTCTCTCCTTTCAAAACCCACTAATATTAAAGCAGTTTATAGAACCAATGACTTTTTGTTGGATTAATGATTGTCAAACTAGTGAGTAATATCTGTGGTCAATATTGTATTATGTTGAATTCTAATATGACTCTGGATTTAGAATTCTGGGCTATAGAATACATCCATTCGTTTTCAAAATATGTGTCTCTCTATATTTAAGTTTCTTTAAATTACATAGACGTCCCCTTAATTTTTCTTGATCTTTGTTGTTCGTTTCTGTAACTTCATTAAGATTTTCTAAGTGGATTTGACCCTTAGCTCTGTGTTGTCTAGCTTTATCCCATATTCTGCATTCATCTTAGCCTTCAGCTAAAAGACTGCCTCTGCTATATCACTAATACCTCTCCTGTTCTTGTACCTCATCTTTCTGTGGCTTCCAGTTCCTCCAGTGTTCTCTGCTCTCCGTTCCCTTCTATTTTTCATTTGTGGATTTCTTCAGTCATGGCAATCTCCTCATCAAAAAACCCTGTTCTGACAGTCTCCTGTGCTGATTCATCCCAATTTTTTAAATTACTATTTTCACATTCAGATATAAATGCATGACCTCCACAAAATAACTTCTGTGTTCCTTCAGTTCCTTCACCCTTCCATTTAAACAACTCTTCATTTAATGGTAATATGAGAAGTCAGTTACTACAGGCCTTTTACCTGATCATAGTCTTGTTTACTCATTTTCAAGAAAAAACAGGTTAATCTGAATAGATGCAGAGAAGAATAAGTTCAAGGAGTGAATCAGTGGAGCAAGGAGTCACTGATATGAGGTAGCTAAGTTATATTTAGTGTAACAATATGAAGATTTGAAAAAATGGTTTTTGACTATAAAGCATAAGGAAGGTAAATGACAAGAAAGAGGAATTTCAACCAAAGGCTAATGTTGGCAACACACCAGACTCTGACGTAGGTCTCAGAGAATGTACTTTATTTAGTTACGTGCTGCTGGTCTCACCTGTATGGAGGCCTTGCATTAGTAGACCATGCTTCATGTCCTAGCCAGTATCTGTCCCCTCTTACTAGTCCATAATGTTTATCTTTCAGGAGGATACTGATACAGATATGATGGTTTTACTCATCCTCAGTTCATATCTTCTCTAAAATTTAGAGCTTTCACAGATGCAGAAGATTCTCATTGTTTTATACCCCCTCTCTCTCCTCTGTCCCAGATATCCATCTGATCTAGTTGCCTCTTTTTAACCCTCAAACTCACAATATCTTTTCACAGTATTATCATCTCATCCTCCTTCATTTTATATAGTCCAAGGTTGATCATATTACTGTTGCCTAATCTTCTTTTATCTTGTTTTGGAGTTCTTCAGTGCTTTCCTTCACCTTCTTTAAAGAAGATTCTCTTGCACCCAGTTCAAGCCATTGGCTCTATCTATGCTGATTTGTCATTGCTAGGGAATGTGCTTGGCCACTGGAACCTGGACTCTGATTTGGAGACATCGAGTTCAATAACATGGAAAGGGGCCACTGCTTCATTCACTGATGTAAATGTAACTGTTACTTCCAAGTCTCTGCTGACCTCTTTACAAACACATATTAGAAATTGTATTCCATCTTTCTGTATGTAACCTGATAAATCAATATTCATCTTCTGTTTTCTTTGGTAATATTTGCAATCCCTGAATTCTGTTGCTGGGCTATGTCTCTAATTGCCTTTGCATCTATATTTTGGTTGTCTCCCTGAGAAGGCTTCCTCATCAGCACTCTATTTTTCTGCTAAGTTTTCCCAGCTAGCTGTCCTTTTTCCCTTTCAATTTGCTAGATAACATTTTGTCTCAGTTTTGAGACAAATTTAAGAGGGAGACTCTTTGGACTGAGACCTTCTCTCCAAAAGGGTTCCAAAAATCCCCTTTCCACCAATAGGGAATGAATACCAATAGATGAAAGTGAAAAAAAAATTAAACTATTTATTAACAAACAGAATGCCTGCCCACCAGGCAAGGGAAAACAGAAGGTAAATAACTGTTAAGCACTAAACTGTCAGAACACACTTGCCCACACACACAGAGAAACAAAAACCTCCCAAAAAAGTGTCCAGAGAGAGGGGGCAGTGCAGGAGGAATACACATTCCCAACATGTGGTCCACAAATGGCACCAGCTTCTCAGGCCGAGGGCACCAGACCCCCCACCCCCACAGAGCAGACCCACAGCAGAGAAAAATTCCAGTGCCTACCTGGTGTCGACCTTTTNCAATCAAGGGGAAAAAGGAAAAGTGTTTTCCTTGGGCCAGAAACCCAGTCAGCCAAGCAGAGAAACCACGTGGCTCAGCACCGTGGGAGAAAAAACCACGCTGCAGCACAGGGCTCCGGTGGGGGCGTCCCCAGTCTCAACTCTCGGGCAGCAGCCGCCGCGGCAGAGCACAGCAGGGCAGGGGTCCGGCAGAAAAACCGCTCTGGTCTCTTCCCTCTGCACACACAGCCGACACATACGGATTCCAGAACCAGAAGAGAGGGAAGGGATACCCCGGCCCCTCGAACCAGAGGAGAGGGAGAGCAACTCCTAGCCCTGCCCCCACCAGGATCTCGGTGAGGCTCACATACCTACTGGCATGGGGGTGGGGGTTAGAAAGAGAAAACAATAACAATTTTTGGACATAAGCAGAGGATTATGGAATAGATTATCATAATAGGTCATTCCAGGACACATTTTATGCAAAGAACTATTTATATTTCTTGTTTACTCTGGTATTCTTTTGTTAACTAATTATGAATTCAAGGTAAAAATTTTCAAATAGAATCTGAAACTTCCTCTTGCTGACCACTGCAGAGCTCATATGTTTTTCAACCTGAATTTCTTTGTAAGTTCTCACTTTCACCGTAGGAGAAATAAGTCCTATACATGTTCTCTGAGTACCATTTTAAAGATGCAGCTGTTTCTTTCTGTTTCCACTCTTGTCCATGCTTTTGTCCTGTTATGATTCAATTGTTGCAATATCCTTCTCTCTGACCTTTGCAAATTCAATATTTCTTTACTCTCATCTAGATTCAGTTCTTGCTTCAGAGTTAATTTCCTGCCCTATCATTTTGCCCATCCTTTACATTCCTCCACTGACTCTCATGCTAAATATGTCTTTGAGCTCAGACAGAACTTAAAGCACCCCCTGACAGATCCAGCTTTCATTTCAATCTTGTTAGTATTACAGATTTAACTTAGTGGTTCACCTACCTACTTCAAAGTTGACCTTTAACTGTTTCTCTGCCTGCCTTTAGGTATCATCATGGCCCAATGCTGTTGCATTCCTCAAGTCACAGTATTAGATCTTTAGTTTGTACTAATCATGAGCCCTACCTCAGAAAGTTATCCCTGTCATTAGTGGTTACCCTGATGCCTTCAGAATTTACTACATGTGATTTCCTTTGCCAACCCCTTGCCTTTCATATTCTAATGTATAATATGCTGGATCCAGCAGAAAATGTATCTCTCTGGTATCTGTAGTCCCTACCCAAATTCTACCTGAAATACAGCTCAATAAACCTCGAGGCTTGTTGAGCTCAAACAGAACCAAAAGCACTCCCTACCAGATACACCCTTCATCTCAAAGTTTATTGAAGGCAATATAAAGGAGGAAGGATAATCACTGTAAGACCCCTAGTAACAGTGAATGCAGAAGCTGAATAACTGTTGCTGTCTGGATTCTGTACTCAGATTCTAATTCCACCCTTAAAGCTGACTTTGGCTGTAATGCAGTAACTCATATGACTCAGAATGAGCCATAAGACAAGTTTTGCTCTTTTCTATCCTTCACTTGTCCTGCAAGGAGCCAATGTTATCTTTTAGTTTTTACATCTAGCGCTATCACTTCAGGAACACAGCGAATGCAGACATACCTGTAAGATACTTCTCTTGCCTTTTATTGCCTCATCTCATTTCTGGTATTGCTTGTCCACTGATAAATCTTTCTCTTCAGCCCCTTATTTTACAAAACTCTGATCCAAGTCTTGACTGTAACAGGGGCCTCAGTTGCTCTGTCAGTCCTAGACTAAACTGATTTGTTTGTATGCCAGTGCAACTCCCTACAACACACTGATCCATGTGTTGATGAGAAGGCCCCTCCAGGAGGTCACATCCTCAGAGAAGTGTGGGTCCCTACTAGGTGTGCTCCATGCTGGCATTTCCCTAGCTGGATGCTAGCTAGTCAGTGTGTGACAGGAAGTCTGCTCTGTCTGGCCTGGACAGAGGTGATGCTGACAGTGTGAGTTCCATTTGTATCAAATCGGGTTTTGATTACTGCTGTTCCAGTCCAAACTCTCTCTCTACAAGTACAAATTTTCATGCTGCTTTTATACTTTCTTTCAAAAGTCTCTTTGAAGCTTTTCACCAAACTGTAGAATGGCTGAGGTTGAAAAGGGCCTCTAGATATCATCTGGTCCAACCCCCTTGCTCAGGTAGGACCAGGTCTAGATAGCTTTGGAATACCTCAAAGGATAAAAACTCCAACACCTCTCTGGGCAACCTATTCAGTCACCCTTAGAGTAAAAAAGTGTTTCCTGATGTTCAGGCAGCACCTCCTGTGTTTCAGTATGTGCTCATTGTCTCTGTCACTGGGCATCACTGGCAAGAGCCTGGCTCCACCTTATTTTCACCCTTTCTTCAGATATTTATAGATACTGATAAGCCTTTTCTTCTGTAGGCTGAACAGTCCCAGCTCACTGAGCCTTTCCACATAGGAGAGATGCCCCAGTCCCTGCAGCTTCCACATGGCCTGTTGCTGGATTCTGTCCTGCGTGTCCGTGTTTCTCTTATACTGAGAAGCTCAGAACTGGACTCTGCACTCCAGGTGTGGCCACACCAGTGCTGAGTAAAGGAGATCACCTCCCTTGACCTGTTGTCAGTACTTTGCCTAATGCAGCCTAGGACACTGTTTGCCTTCTTTGCATTGGCTTGTCTATAGCAGTTGTATCAAGCTAATGGTTGTCTTCATCTTTAACATGTCCACTTGGGGCCTGATAATAGTCTTCGTTTTTAATATGATAATTTGGGGCAAACATCCTTCAGGCATTTTAATGTAACCAGTGTATGTATACACACAGTCTATACATACAGTCGTATCTTTGCAGGTGGTGTTGTCCAGACCATTTTCTAAGGTTGGCATTAAAATTTTCTGTCAAGTCTTTGTTGCTGGCACCAACTATCATTTTTACTCAGAGATTTACAATGGGCCTAGTAATTGAGCTAGTTCTCTAACCTACTTTGGATTCTTTCCTGAACTCTGATTATAAGCTCAGTATTATCCCTTTCCAAACAAAAGCCCATAATGGATAAAGAACTAAGATTTGTCTGTTCACTGTTAGTTACATCTCTCATACTAAACCTATGAGCAATACCTGATCCTTTCAATGCCTCTGAACAGTGTACTGGTATACTAAACCTTTCTGATACTTGATATGTTTGTTTTCAAAAGCACAGATTTTTGCATCTGCCTAATCTGTTAGTTGTTTTCCATCATTTGGTCTGTTTTTTGGTTTTGTCTTACTTCTGCACAAACAGGGTTCATGTGGTTGCTTAGTTTTCTAGGTCTCCATTTAAACAATGAGAATTCTATTACAGCTTTTCTGTAAGCTGGTGGAGCTTTTATACCAGCACTATACATCTTCTATCATCTCTGATGCTGGAGACTCATCTGACTTAAAACATTTTGTGGCAGTTCTAGTCACTTCTCTCTACTTTAAAAAGCACAAAGAAAGTAGAAGTCAGAATGTGAAATGTGTTGCTCATTCGGATTGATTTTTTTAAATAAACAGCCATGGGTTACTATAGCCGTGCCCTTGAAAGGTTGCACAAAAATTTTATGTAAGATAGAGACACTTCAGTTTCAAGGAAAAATACATCTACCTAGACACTCTCATTTTCATATGGTACGTTGTGTTCCAATAGAAGCAAGTTTCTGATCTTACAACTTCCAAAAGAAACCAGACCTACAGTCCATTTACCAAAGGAGATACTTAGCAGAAAGTGCATAATATATGGACAGTCAGCAACAAGAACACCCCGGCAGTGATCAATACCCTTGATCAGATGGCTCTTTGGTGGTGACAACACAGGGCTCTTTTCACAAGCTGTTTAATATGATTTAGATGAACCCAAAACCAACAGTAATAGTTTATGTTAGTTCACTTATCATTTCTGTGATATAGTTTGTCCTTGTTTTGTCTGGGGTAGAGTTAATTTCCCTCTTAGTAGCTGGTAGTGTTAATAGCTAGTAGTGTCGTGTTTTGGATTTAGGATGAGAACAAAATTGTTAACACAAGTGATGTTTTGTTTGTTGCTGAGCAGGGGTTACCCTAAGTCCAGGACTTTTCGGATTCTCGTGCTGCACTGTCAGCAAGTAGGCTGGGGGTGCACAAGAGGCTGGGAGGGGACACAGCTGGAACAGCCGACCCCAGCTGGGTAAAGGGATATCCCACAGTGTCATGCTCAGTAGATAAACTTGGAGGAAAGCTGCCTGGGGGGCCACTGCTTGGGAACAGGCTGAGCATCATTTGGTTGGTGGTGAGCAATTGCTGTTCATTTACATCACTTGTTTTTATTGGGTTTTATTTCTCTCACCTTTTGTTATTTTCTTTTTTATTACAATTTTTAAAAACTGTTACTTATTTATTTCAATTATTTAACTGTTCTATCTCAACCCATGAGTCCATGAATTTTCTTAATTTTAGCCCTCCTGTTCTCTTTAACATCCCACTGAGGGGGCAGGGAGTGAGGTGTATGGGATACTTAGTCATCATTTGGCATTAAACCATGACATTGGTGCACACATAACCCACAAAATCATGCTAGTTCCCAAATTGCTGACAATTAGAAAAATTTGCGAAGTGGATGTTTAGCAATCTCACCACTAACTTCAACTACATGAAACTTGTTTCAGTTTTATTGCTGTGTCCATGGCCAAAAGCAGCAATCTTCTGCAAGATGTTCAGCATCAGGCATTTGGTGGCTGGGGAATATATACATCTATGCCAGTAAAATTAAATTTGGGGCCCGCAGATGAACTGTACTATTCTGTGTTCCAACTCAGATTTGGGGTTTGAAAGTGTAATAAACTCAAGCCAAAATTATTACAAATTCCTGTTCTTCTCTGAAAACCAGTCTTAGAAACAGCCTATGGCTTTGCTAATATTTTATAAGTTCACATTAGAATGTGAAACAAGTGGCTACTATATCTAGTAGTAAATTAAACAAGGCATGGGCCCAAGCCCATGTGTGAAGGCATGGGCCCAAGCACTATAACTCCTTTACTTATGTGGTTGTGTTGTTAGAAAACACCTTGGCATTATTATCACCTTGCACTTTCCCAAATAATTCCTGGATGTGGTTTAGTTGTTACTCCAGTATAGAAACAAGTAGGCAGTTTGAATGTGGCTGTCCTCTCTGGATGGTGAGTGTTCACTAGTGTGTATTTGGCCAGTCTGTGCCAGTTGGCCTTGTAGTCAAAGACTGGCACTCTTAACTGAGTCACAGTTCTGTCTGTTCTACAGTGACTTTCTAGAAAATGCTTTTATTCTGCATTAAATGTGCCATAATTAAAGATAGTTTTATTGCTCTTTCGTTCGCTCTGGGTCTGGTATTGCAGCACACCCAAGAGGCTGTAAATTCACCCTAGTTTATACCCCACCAGGTCTTTTATCTGCAGCAGTGGTCCTTCTCAAAATCTTTAAATCATTGTGATATGTAAAGATGAATAAAATGAAAGGATTTTGTGGTCAGAGAAGTTTGTTATCAAGCATATGCCATACCCGTGTATGCTAGATCATTAAATATATATGCTGGCTACTAATTGATCTTCAACCAAAATTTCTCTGTTTCTCTTTTGACCACAGTGTTTGTGGAATTGTGGTGTGTGTATTCAAATACCAATAACTAAGGATTTTCCACAATGTAGTTTGTTTTTCTTGCAGTGTGCATGCTCATAAATCTCAATGATTTCAGTATCATATGCTGTATGTAGCACTGCAGCACCATCTTGTGTGAGCTGCAAATGTGGTTTTTGTATACGCATTCAGCAACCGTCATGTGGACTATAACAATTTTATTTAAAACCTTTTTATGTAAAACTGAAATTGGGAAATGAGAACATGAAATAGATCCTCCTTGAAATCTATGTGGTAAATTTCTTAACAGTGCATTCGTTTAAGATAGCTCATTGTTAGGATCATCCATATAAGTATGAAGCATGGGATGCTGAACTCTGGAGGCAATAAATATGCATTCTATCTGCTTTGTGCTACAAAACTACAGCATTAAAGCACAAAAATTGGAATCTTTGTGAGAAATAAAATGAAACAAAACTAAAGTATGGGAAAAGGCTGCTAGGTAAAATTAAGTAGAAATGGCTATGAAAGAGCTGACAGGAATAAAGCTGTAAAAGGCTTTTAAATGATTGCAGGTAGCAAATGGCACAAGGACACAGAACTGAGTGTTCATATTCAGTTGTAGTGCTTTGAGGTTTCTCTATGTTTGGAAAGATACACATGTACAGGGGCAAAAAATGGGAAGGGAAACATAAAACAATCTTGTTCATACGACAGAGCAAACAATAATTTAAAGCATGGTTGTGGTGCATTAAATACACTCCTGTGCTTTGCTATCTCACACATGGATCTTTTTTCCCACCTTTTCATGCTTTAATTTGTGTCTAGTTTCCCTTCTTTTTTCTTCCTACTTTTACAGAGCCAAGTTCAGAATACTCAGTAATTTGTGTAAAAGGAATTATAGTCTTAATGCAGGTTCAGCCATGGAGGAGGTAACTATTAGTTGCTACCATTGCTATGAGTCCAGCGTATTATAGTGGCCTTGACAGCTCTTCTTTTGAATGTAATGAAAAGAAGCTCTAACTTTACTTTCAGCACTTTCAGTCTTTTCTTTTGCTTTGTCAACTATCTAATTTTTCTAATTATATTTTGGGCAGTTATAAATGTATAGTACCTCCAATTCTCCTTGAGTGATTATTCATTTAGGTGGTGGAAACACATAGGTTTAAGAACTCAAAGTATAGGAATTTGTTGCCTTCACTGTAACATATAAATGCACTTTTACTTATGTGTGCTGCCCAAACGTGGCACAGAAGTAAAACGCACCTCTTCTTCCTTTTTATATGCAATTGAGTCATAACTGGTTTCGTGCCTTAGCACCTAAAGAGTTCTGAGCCACGATGTTTTCTGACTATTCTTCAGTTAATATTAGGAGAAAAAAGGTGATCTTTTACTTTTGTTGGTTTTGCTATGATTTCCTCAATCAAAATATATAGCTTCAAACCACACTGTGCATGGGAGCACATCATATCATCCCAACTGCATCAAATGCTTGAATTCTTGGGGGAAAATCATGTAATTGCTAAATATTCAGTCTGCCAGGGTTTCAGATGTGACAGTAAAAGGGCTATTTAGAAAAGCTACATTGCTGCCTTTTTTGGTAGGAGTAACTGGTGGAGATATGGACCTGATAAACATGGTTTTATTTTCACATCAAAAGAAATAGTGTTGTGTGACTTTAGATCATTAATACAGATATCAGGAGAAAGACATTGTACGATCAAGAAAGACATAATTTGACTTCTCTGCACCCAAATCTCTCCCAGCTCATTGCCAAATAATTTTTATTAGTCTTTGATGATTGCTAAAAATGCAGATCATGAAGGGAAAGAATTAGCCTGTAGAATGAACATATATATTGACAGATGCTGGGGAAAAAAACCCCTGTGCTGTTTATGCCTACATTTGTAGTTCGTTGTTCTTCTCTGTCCTCTTTTGGCTACAGTCTGTGTTTGTGAGCCTTGGGGAAAAGAATTTTTCCTCTCTCTTTCGAAATTATAAAAGCAACCAGAAGAAAAGATCTGTGGGTATCAGTTGTTGAAGACAGACTGCAAACAAAAAAGTTGTATCAATGCTTCTCTCACCATCCTTTCTAGCTCGGTGCTTGCAGTGTGTAAACTAATGAGAGCGTGGGTTTCCCCTTTTGCAACAGTTTTGACAGCAAGAAGGTACAGCTCATGCTAAAAGCCTTTAATCTTGCATGCTTGAGCATTTGTGCAGCCATCATGTCCCATATGGGCAATACATCCTGAAATCTCTATACCTGACTGTGTAAACATTATTTCCTCTTAACTAATCTTCTTTAGCACCTTCCATTTTTCGCTTTTAGATTCATTCATGCAAGAAAGTTAACTATTTTCTAAATCAACATTAAACTAATGCAACTACCTCACAGAGTTCAGACAGTTAAAGGAATTGAGAGAAAACGTAATTATTATTAAATTGAAGATATTCACTTAGATTAAAAGTTCAATAGTAATAAACGTTGAGATATTGGCTAAAAATTTTCAACAGGAATGGAGGCTGGGTAATAGCATCCAGGATTTTGATGATTTTAAAACTAGTTTAGAAAACTCATGGCATGATTCCAACCCCAGCTACAGACTGAAAGAGTTATGTAAGAGACTGGTGTAAAGAGAATAAAAGCCATTTGTATATGTGGTCTAAAATACCACTATACAAACCCAAGTAACTTCCAGTACATCAAACCATAATCAGTTCTTTCTACTGGCACATTTTGTGTGTTATGTTTAACATCCAAGATACACCAAAATCCCAGGCAGTGCAAAACCTATGGAACAAGAAGGGAAGTGCTGTGGATAGTTTATATTTTGCCATGCTATATCCTGAGTTTTGATTAAAACATAAAATTTTCTCCTTTGAGTTTTGCAGTTTCTATGAAGAACCTGTTACAGAGAACACGTACCAAAACTCCAACCTGAGCAGTGGTTCTGTTAGCAGTTGTTCGGGAAGCACTCGTGCTTTCTTCAACACACCACTTTTGTTCCCACTGTCTCTGACTGTATGAGGCATACAGAAAAATGGCTGATCCTTGTTTTGTATAGAGCACTATTTTATTAAATAGACTGTGCTGATAGGCTGGAATTCAAATTTCACTTACCTAAGAATATAGTGGAAATGGAGGGGTTTTTTCATTAGTGGTTTATATGCTCATATAGATTATTTTAGTGTCTTTGTCACTCTTGTCTACTGTCATTTAAGAATATTCTATTTAAGAACTTAGTGTATCTGCAGACACCAGTAATTTCCTTTCAGTAATTTCCTTTTTATTTAATTTCTTTCATTTCAGATAACTCTTGCAGTGATCCAGTAGAAGTGACAGCACTTTATTCATTTGAAGGACAACAGCCAGGTGACTTGACTTTCAAAGCTGGAGACAAAATCACAGTCACAACTAAAACAAGTTCCCAATTTGACTGGTGGGAAGGAAGAATAGGAGGACAAACTGGCATCTTTCCAGCCAATTACGTTGCCATAAGTAACAACTAAATTTGTCCAGAATAAAATGTTTTAGGCAGTAATATATTTACACTGGAAAATACATTTTAACTTTTCAGATTTTACTAAAATGAGATTTCTGATCAAGACTATTATAACAAAAAAATTAAATGCATTGAATGACCATAGCTTTCCTGTAAACTTACTTCTTAAATAAAGAGTGGGTGATAGTCAATTTATAAGAGTTTTATTTTTGAGCAATTTGCCATATAAAAATTAATCCAATTTGTGTCTAGTTTCAATTCTGCCTTGCTATATGGATTTATTTTTTACATGAGGGAAAAACTGGAAACAATTTAGAATTAGACATGCTGAAAAAAAATGTTGATTTCTATTAAATTTTAATTTATGGTCTCTTTTATTAATAAATGCTCTTAAATTTCCTTCAAACCATGTCCGAGTCAGAGTTCTTTACATTTACTAAATACAGATTTTTTTAATAGGTGTGGCAGATGAAATTGTCTTCATACCTTGTTTAAAAATCACTCTAGATATTGTAGTTTCTTTTAGTAGCTACTTTAGGTCTGGTCTCTGTTTGTTGTTATTATGCATACAAAGATCTTTTTTCAAACAACTCTGTAACAGTTATGCAGTTCAGCTTCTCTGATAGCTTCTTATATTGCAATCATCTTTGGAGAATTTAAGCACTATTGAAAGTTTGTTTAATAAAATGCCTGAATAGTCCCTCAGAAAACATATAGCCTTATCCTTGATTCCTGTAGGAACTTGCTCCACAGATGGAACACAAGATACAGAAATTTTTGACTGTTTCACAAATGAGCTTGAATTCTTCCTGCTTCTTCCCATTTAAGATTTTTTTAATGTTTAATCTTTAAGGAAAGAGTAACATAGAGTAAACTACAGAGTAAACAGAGTACATTTATAACAGTAAGATAGGGAAGCTATTTCTGTAGGATAGATGCGATAGTAAGGTATAGCACTATCATTCTCAGATGTCAACTTAATTTTGAGTATATTTGTAAATCAACTTCATTTTGCAGACACAGATACTGACTTTAAAGTTGATGTGGGAAGTCAGAACAGAGGTGAGAATGAGACTTCAAGTTTTTTAGAGCCAGTTTAGTTTCCTTCTCAATGCTGAATATGCTGAATTTGGCTCTTATATGGCGTTAATGCCAAGATGATAATTATGTTCCATCAGTCTCAGGTTTTCCCCACCTGAAAATGTATTTTTTTAAGTCCTTGTTTCTTCTAACAGTGCCATGAGGACCACAAAATTAGTATGTGTGATCTTTCCAGCAACCAAGTTACAGTTGATCTGCTGTAATGGTCCACTAGCCTATGAGGTGATCCTTAGCTTTATGTTATCCCATCTGAATGGCAAGACTAAGCCTAGTGTAGATGAAGACTTAGCATTAGGAAGTCATTCCATTCTACTCATTGGCAAAAGTTTCTGGATTTCTTTCAGACTGGGCCACACATGTTTGATATACAATCTCAAAATGAGACAGAAGAGACTGAAACCATAGTCAAATTTGTTTACAACCTTTCAGTGAAAATCCTTCATATGCTTTGCCTCATAGACCAAACAGATTATCTGTCTTCAAATAGATACCACTGCCAAACAGATCCATACTACTTGCAGGTGTTTTTTTAGTAAATATTTTCCAGCTAATAGGAAAGAGTTATATGTAGCTGCAGTGGAAGTTCTGTAGTAGATACGGTGGAAGTGCTAATATGTGCCTTTAGAAGGACTGTTGTAGCATCTGCCAATTTGAGCTGAGAAAGCAGGTTCTGTGCTTACCTATATTTGACAGACTGCATCTGTTGCTTCTTGAGCTGGAAAACACTAAATAAGCCACTATAAAGACTCAGTGAACAGGATTTATAATAGTGTCATAGACCCAAGAATATTCTCAAAGAATAACAGCTGCGTTTATGATACCGTGTTGCTGCACTTCAGTTACACAGTATAAGCTGAAGCATCCACTAGAATTCTGCTGTAATACTTCATTAGTAATTTCCAGAATGCTGGCTGCTTTTTCAGACAGTGTACTTGCCTTTGTGTAGAGTTGTTAAAGCTTCTTAACTCATCTCAAGTGTCTTCTTCCATGAAACTGTCAGAATTTATGAACTTGCACAGTAAAATCTTTTTATTGTTTATGTAAATTCAGTTTCTTGGATTGTCTTAGCTGAGTTTGGGGAAAAATGAGGATTGTCAAATCTCAGTGTTCATGATAGTCTGTAGACTCCGCAGGATATCACTGATTAATTGCTAAATCCAAACTGCATTTTGAGGTGGAAATATTAAATGGAAAGGATATCTCATAAGTAGAACATGTCTTACTTCATTTAAATATAATATAGGAAAGAGAAGATTCAGCAAATTAGCCTAATGCAAGAAAAGTCATTGGTTGTCAAAAACAAACCTTGAAGCACTACAGAACTCTACTGCCAGATTCCAAATGCCATTGACAGAGGCTGGATCAGCTCACATTACTGGGCTTAGGCTAATTCAAAAAGTATTTTTACAGTAAAAACACTTTACAGTAAAAGGCAGTCTGCACATTTCAGTAAACTAAAAGATCTGTAAGGAATAGTGGTTGTATCCCAGATTCTCTGCGGTAGGTCTAGGAACAAGAACTTAGAGATACACGCCCATGAGACACATGTTCTGGTAAGAGAGGTTTTCCATCAATGAAAATCCATGTATGTGTTCCTTTGCTACAGGATGCCTGACCAGATCCAGAAGAAAGCTACTGAAGAAGATGGTGCCTCTGGCACAAAGTATTTAATGAGTTATAAGGTGCCTGGCATCCAGCTTTTAGTGGGGGTTGGGAGGATAGATGTCTGCAGCACCAAATCAGTGGGAATCTATACTGGAAGACAAGTAAGTTATGGAGCCATGGGATTCCCTCAAGGGGATACTTAATAAAAGGTACAGAGGTTGCAGGTGAAGTACTTCTGCTGTGTGTTGAGCAGGTTCAATTCATCATCCTGCTTTTATAGGCATTACCTTCAGCGTATAAAACAACTGTTTTTATTGTTGAAGCACAGTTAATCAGGTGACAGTAATTTCTAAACATGTGGTACAGGTACTTTCCATATTTATTTTGTGATTATATTTTATATATGGCAGCTGAGTTTCCTGTCAGTCTTCATGGGCTTTATTTTGAGCGAGGTGATTCCTGACGGGTCATAGTTAGGACTGTTTGCCCTGTGTTCAACACAGAAACAGTGTGCAACTACTGTCAACGGATCTTCCTTCCACATCCATTTCAATTAATGCATCCACTTTAATTAACTGTTTTAAATAGTATCTATGCTTTCAGAGATTTTTAAAAGTTTTAAAAATATTATTCAATTTATTGAGAACTGGCTGAACAGCAGATCCCAGAGGTTGTAATTAGTGGCAGAGGGTATACTTGGAGGCCTTTCACTAGTGGTGTCCCCCAAGCTTCAGTATCGGGCTCAGTATTTTTTAATTTACCAAAACTTATTCACTGACTTGGATGAAGGTGCAGATGCCTCCTCAGCAAGTTCCTTCACAGAAATGTGTGAGGAGTGCCTGGTACCCCAGAGGGCTGTGCAGCCCATCAGAAGAACCTCAACAGATTGGAGAGATGAGCAGAGAAGAATGGTGAAATTCAACAAAGGCAAGTGCAGGGTCCTGCAGCTGGAGAGGAGAAACCCCATGCACCAGTACAGGCTGGGGACTGGTCTGCTGGGAATCAGCTCTGTGGAGGAGGACCTGGGGGACCTGCTGGACAACAAGCTGTCCATGAGCCAGCAGTGTGCCCTGGTGACCAGGAAAGCCAAAGGTATCCTGGGGTGCATTGGGAAGAGCATTCCCAGCAGGTCTAGGGTGGGGATTCTGTACTTCTAGTCAGCACTGCTGAGGCCACATCTGGAGTGCTGTGTCCCAGGAGTTCTGGGCTCCTGAGGACAACAGAGACATGGAGCTCCTGGAGCAGGTCCAATGGAGGGCTACAAAGATGATTAAGGGATGGGAGCATCTCTCTTATGAGGAAAGGCTGAGGGAGTAGGGCCTGTTCGGATCCAAGACAACTGAGAGAGGACATGATCATTGTCTATAAATATATGAAGGGAGGTGTCAGAGTATGTTTCCAAGCTCTGCTCAGTGGTGCCAAGCAATAGGACAAGAGGCAGTAGGCAGAAACTGATACACCGGAAGTTCCACCTGAACACGAGGAAGAACTTCTTTACTGTGCAGGTGACAGAGCACTGGGACAGGCTGCCCAGAGAGGTTGTGGAATCCTGTGCAATGTGCTCTAGGATGACCCTGCTTGATCAGGGAGCTTGGGCCAGATCACAGAATCACAGAATATCCAGAGTTAGAAGAGACCCGTGAGGATCATCGAGTCCAACTCCTGGCCCTGCACAGGACCATCACCAAGGGTCACACCATGTGCCTGAGAGCACCTGAGAAAAAGGTGAAGAACCTTTTTCTAATATTCAACCTAAACTTTCCCTGACACCACTTCAGGTCACTCCCTCAGGTCCTGTCACTGCTCACCACAGAGAAGAGATCAGGGTCTGCCCCTCCTCTTCCCCCTTACAACGAGGAAGTTGTAACTGCAGTGAGGTCTCCCCTCAGTCTGCTCTTCTCCAGGCTGAACAGAGGACCCACCCTTCCAACCTGACCCAGTCTG
>VZRJ01001858.1:8997-25091 GCA_013397565.1 Ptilonorhynchus violaceus | reverse complement strand
CCCGGGATCGAACACGCAAATCCCGAGGAGGAGAACGGGAAAGAAACGGCGCGGGGAGAAGCTGTTCCGAGCCAATCCCTTTTGGAGGTGGCATTTAAGCAGATGGAGGAGCGGAGCGGAGCCGCCTGAGGAGGATGTGATGGAAATGCGAATGTGGAGAGGAGGCTCCTGCTGCCTGGTGGGAGCAGCTGCCCTCGGGGATTTTCATGGAACAACAACCTGCGGCCACCCCCCCATCCCCACCCCAGTCCCTTTGGAATGGCAGGAGCCGCTCTCAGGGCTGGTTCAGCGCCTTGCGGGGCTCCCTTCCCTTCCCGGGGGATGGGATGGGGCTGCAGCACCCTTTGGAAAGGCTCCGGCTGTGCCCGGGAGCAGACAGGGAATGTGGCGCATGGATGCGGCCAGACCCGCGCCAGGGGTGACCGCAGCCTCGTGCCGGGACGGCGGAGCTGCTGCGTGACTCCCGTGGCTGGATCCACCCTCGGGAGAGGCTCCCGTGCCAAACCCTCGTTCCTGAGGGTTTGGAATTAATATTTATCCGTCAGTGTCTGGTAATTAGGCCTCTCACTGATGCTCCTGCTGCGGGCGGGAGCGGATAAATGCAGATGATGCGCGAGAGGAGCCGCGGGCTGGCTCGGGGATGTGCTTCGCCTCCAGATCCATACCGGGGCTTGGTGAAATTTTTCCATGATGTTTTTTTCCACGTTCTCCCTGTCCTGCTCGGCTCCGCCGGCGCCTCAGGAAGGGAAGGGGGACACGCGCGGCGGGGAGTCGGGATTTTCCCCTCCAGGTGTTTCCCAGTGTTTTCCCGGAGTGGCGTCCCGGGGCTGCGGCAGCGGGCGGGGATGGGACGAGCCGGGCAGGAAGGAGGATTCCTCTCGGATCCCTCTCCATGCTGCTTCCCATCTGCTGGATTATTTCAGCATTTAATTATTTACCGCAGGCTGTGTGGGCAGCTGTACAGAGGCAGTTATTGCTTAATTGAGCTACTTGACTCCAGCGCTGCCAAAATAGGAACGCGAGTGGAAAAAAAGAAGGATCCCCCCCGCCTTGTCGGGCAGCCTGGGAAGCAGGGACTGCACCGTTCCCTGGGCTTCCAGAGCCGGCTTTCCGGGGGAAGTTTGGGGTGCTCAGCACCCACGTCCCACCTCGCTCCGGCCTCCAAATCCATCCCCAGGGGAGAGGGAAGCCCCAGGGAGCGGCGCCGGGGGGGGCAGAGCAGGGATGCTCCAGCCGGGTGACACGCGGTGGCGGTGCCCTGCCGAGGGGGTGTCGGCGTCCATCGGCCGAGTATCCCGTGCCTGGAGCCGGGATGTCCCCGGGAATCTCTGCTCTTCCCCATCCGCCGGCGTAGAGCTCAGGGCTTCCCCTCCAGCTGAGGCCGGAGCTGAGTTTTCCCGTTTCCCAGAGGGAACCCAGCCCTAGGCTCTCCTTTCCACCACCGTGACCTCCCCATCTGTCCCCGAGCCCGGCGTCCCCAGCACCCCCTGCCCCTCCGGCTGGCGGAGGAGCGGCTCCATCCATCTCCATTTCCCAGAGAACACAGAGCTCCGTGGATGAAAGCTTGGGATAATTGATATTATTATGGAATCCAGCAGGATGCAGATTGGCACCGAGCAAACATCTGCCTGCCGCTCCTCGGGGAGCCTGGGGGAGGGCAGAGGGAAAGGGGCCGCCGTGGCTGATCCCGTTTTCCTCTGGAGGGATGATGGGAAGGAGGATGAAGCGAGGAAAACCCGGGATCGTGTTTTGGGGTGTTCGCGGGGATGGGTGTGTGTGCAGCCCCCGGGGTTTGGGGTTTGTGATGGGGCGAGGGGGGTTGTCGCATCCAGAGGCATGGATGGAGCTCGGGATGGGGTTTGGAATGCCCAGATCCAGCGCGCAGCACCAGTCCCATCGGGATTGGGGATGTGTGGGCCTGGGGGGAACACCTTGGGATGTGTAAAGGAGGGATGGGAGCCTTGGGATGCTCCGGGATGCTCCCGGACCTGGCAAAGCGACGAGGACGGGACCTCTGGCTTCGCTCAGCTCATCAACCCCTCGATCCCGCCCTGCAGCCTCCTCCCGGCATTCCTGGGATGGGCAGCGGGATGGAGGAGGTGACAGCGACAGGGGGGAGAGAGGGGACAGCGGGGACAGCGGGGACAAAGGGGACAAGTCGAGCACGTGGTGGACGGCTCAGAGCAGCCGGGTCCGAACTGGGCCACCAAGACGGACCACCGGGCCACCAGGGCCTGGGGACACAACTGGGGGAGCTGGGGGACCGAGGAGCTGAGTGGTGGCAGCCAGGCCGTGCTGGGGGACGGCTTGGGGTCACCCCTGGGCTCGCTGAGCCCGGCTGGGCCGCCCTAGAGCGTCCCGAGAGCCGCGGCCACGCGCGCGGGGGGAATCACCGAGCCGCGCGCGGAGCAATAAATTAATTAAACCCATCAAATAAACCAGCGCAACAGCCCCGCTGGGATCCCCGCTAACGCAGTCGCGTTTAGGTATTAATACCCTGACAGGACGGGCTTTAATTATCCGCCTTTAAGCCCGGTTTTCTCCTCCCCGCCCCGGCGTCTCCCGGCGCGGGTGCCCGCGTCCCGCGGGAGCGGCGCTGTGAGCTCGCATCGCTCTCCGGGAGCATCCCGGCACCATTCCCGGCCTGTCTCCCGCAGCCATCCTCTCCCCGGCTCCACGGGGACCCCGGCAAGCCAGGATCAAACCGAATTAGCGTGAAGCTCCTGCATAAAGATCCGGAGAAAGCCGAGCGATTCCCGCCTGATCCAACGGGACCCGCTGGAGAGCCGGGGGGGGTTGGGGGGGGTTGGGGGGGGAAGAGCGCGGCAGGGGAAAGGGATCGGCGGGTTGTGGGTTTTGATAAGATGTTGATAATCCCGGCTGCTGGAGGAGCTCGCGGGATCCCGTCTTTATGCAGGAATCCCGAATCCCGGAGCTCCGGCGGCTCCGGTGGGCGCGGGCTGGGAATGGGAATGGGAATGGTGGCATCGCGCTCCCGGAGGAGCTGCTGGATCGAGGTCTTTTCCAGCGTCCAGAGCCACCCCCAATCCTGGTTTGTGTCCCAATCCATCCCCAGGCTCAAATCCATGTCTCGTAAGTGGGAAAAGGGTTTTCCCGGGAAATCCGGGCTCCCTTCTCCCACCTTCTCCCGTGGAGCGCCCGCCGGCGCTGCCATCCCGGCTCCATCCCTCTGCGCCCGGCTGGCCCTGCCTCTCCCGCCCGGAGCTGGGCAGGATGGGATCCAGCAGCAGGACACGCGCAATTTACCGGGATATTGCAGGCTTAATTACGCGCTCATTAGGAGTTCGGAAATTAATAGCGGAAAAATAAACCAGAGCCAGGAGTAAACGGTGAGGCGGCGGGTGGGATTTGGGTGAATTTTAGAGTGGGGAGAACTTTCCTATGGAAAAGGATGGGAAAGAAGGGAAGGAAATGGAAGGGGAGGGTATGGTGGAGCAGCTCCAGCGCGGTTTCGGCGTGGAAGGGAGCCGGGAATGCAGCTGGAATCTCCCAGCCCAGGGAGCCGCCGATCTCCCAACCCGCGTCAGGAGCGGCCATCCCGGCGGGAAGGGACATGGAATTGTCTCCGTGCCAGCTCGTGCTCGTCGCTCCCGCACGCCAGCTTGTGCTGCTAATTGTCTGTTAATTGGAACGGAGCCGGAGTCAGCGGCGGTTTAATTAGCGCTGTACCTCATCCAGGGAGCGCCTCACCGCAGCCCGGGGCGTGCAGCACCCGCCGTGCCCGTGGGATGGCGTGGGGTGGGAAGCGGCGTTCCTCCGGCACGGAAATTCCAAGGAATACTCGGGGGAAAGCGCTGGGATGGCGTTGGAATGAGCAAGGAGTGGAGGGGGTTGGATTTTTGGAGAGAGCTCGGCTGTGGGAGGGTTTAGGCCTGGGGGAAGCTCGCTGGTCCTTGGGGGTGCTTTGGGACATTAATCCCATTCCCAAAAGGGTGATGGGAGCAGGGAAGGAGCCCCAGGGGATCCCTTTGGGCTGCTCAGCTCCACGGAGCCGCCTCGTGGCTCACAATTTATGGGGTTTTTATCCCGAATCCCCTTGGAAGCGCCGCTTTCCGCCGAGCCCATCCCGGCCCTTTCCATTTCCCGGTGCTCGTGTGGATCCCTGGGATGAGCTCAGGGAGATCGGGAGAGATGGGAAGGGTCGCCACGCCGGGATGTGACGGCTTTTCCACGCACGAATGCCGGTCAGGCCCCGGGATGTGGGGTTGGCGGCTGTGGAGAGCCTTGGGAAAGCCAAAATCCTGCGGAGATGGAGGGGGGCAATCCCAGCTGGCAGCGTTTCCCTTGGGATGCTCCAAGCCTGACCATGCTCCTCGTGGGACAGGACCGGGGACATCTGTCCGTGGCAGAACAGCCCGAGTAACTCATTTCCTCAAAATCCCGCTTTCATCCCTTCTTCTTCCCAGTTTCCACCCCAAATGTTGGGAATGGAGGGGCTGATCCACTTTATTGGAAGTTTTTCCAGCCCAAATGGCTCCTTTCCTCAAAATCGCGCTTTCACCCCTTCTCCTCCGCGATTTCCACCCTAAACAGTGGGAATGGAGAGGCTGATCCGCTTTATCCAAAGTTTTTCCAGCCCGAATCCCTCCTGGTCCTGGCTTTGTTTTGATGGGTGCAGCCGCCTGCTCTGAGCCCTGCTCTGCCCCGGGATCTCCCAATATCCCAACATCGGTCCCTCCACGGGAAATGGGAACTTTCGCAGGAGCTGGGACAGCCGGGAACGGGCGGATTCCCGCAGGAAGCTCCATCCCAGCATCCCCCAAACCAGCCGTCAGGGCTGCTTCGTGCTCTCCCGTATTTTCCCACCGATAAACTCCGGGCCGCAATTACCCCATTTTTTATCTTTATGGCCTTGGACGCTGCGGGAGATATTGGATCCATATCGGAGCGAAAGAGGACATGAAAAAAGCTCCTAAAAGCGGAGAGGAGATCAGTCAAACCGGCGGCTGAAACGCGGGGTTTTGATTAAGCGTCCCGCAGGTATCCCAGACGTGATTTATGCTCCCGAAATTCTCACGCGGAGCCGGGAGCCGGCGCCTTTGGAGAGATTTTAGGGCTCGTGGAAAGCTGGGACACCCCGCCGGGGACACTCCAGAAGCCCTCCCAGCCTCGGGACTGCGGTTTTGGGGGGGTCAGGAGCGATTTGGATGTGCTGGGGTGGAAGGAGGCGCCGAGGAGCAAAGAGAGGGAGAGGCAGAGGAGCTTTCCAGGGATTTAATTGCTGGAGCAAAGGAAGCGCCGCTGAGTGTGGGATCCGTGTCCTTTGGCTGGGGGACCCCTCACCACCCTGAGCCCACCCGGGTGCGTTTTGGGGTGCCCCGGGTGGGTTTTTGGGGATGTCCGACCCCTTCCTCGCCCCATGGCTGGGACCCTCAGCGCTCCCGTTCCAAGGGGACATTCATCCCGGGGATGCTTTATGCTCCTCATCCATTTCCCGTGCTGATCCAGGTGTTTTCCATCCCGGTCCTGCCCGCGGGAGAAGCGCCCGGCTGGGGTTATGATGTGTATTAAAATTAAAAAAAAAAAAGGTCGATAGGAAAGGGCCAGCGGGGACGGCAGGGCCCATCCATCACCCGGGAGGAGCCGTCACCGCGGCCAAGGCTTATCCCGGGAAAAGGAGCGTGGAGCCGGCCGGCAGCTCCAGCGTGGGAAGGGGGGGGGATTGGCCTCCCCTCTCCCGCTCCCCCGGCCATCCGTCACCCGGCCCGGGGGTTGGCAGGAGGGCTCGGGGTGAGCAGACAGGGATTTATGGGAAAGGCTGGAAGGCGGCCGTGGATGCAGGAGGGGAGGATCCAGCTCGGGAATTGGTGGGACAGCGCGGTGGGGGCTCCCACCCCACTGCAATCCCCCTTGTGCCACTCCGGACAGAGGCCGGGGGGCTCTGATTCCTGGATATTGATGGATATCCATGGATGGAGGCCAGGCCCGGGTGATCCCAGGACACAGCCAGCCCCTGGGTGCCGATGGTGGGGGGCTCCTGGGTGTCCAAGGAGGAGAAGGCGGCGTTTTCCTCAATTATCCAGCAGGAACGAGGCGTTCCAAGCGCTCGGGGACCTGCATCCCAAAAGGAATGTCCCCTAGAGCCTGGCGGCTCTGACCTTGTCGCTCCCCCCTGCTTTCGGGGGGCACACACGGTGCCGTCCCCGTGTCGGGGTGAGCAGCCAGGGAGGTTTTCCCCCGATTTTCCCTGGTGAAACCCACCCGGGCGCGGTGCTGGGACAGCCTGGCACCTCTGGCTCGTCCCAAATCCCACCCTGGGGAGCCGGGAATGCGCATTCCCGGTGGGGAAGGAGCCGCGGGCAGTACCCCCGCGGCGCTCCGGGGGTGGGGACTGTCACTTAACACCGCTTAATGAGCACTTCCAGCCGCATGGAAATTCGCTCTCCTCTCTCGTACCCCGAGGAATCCGACAAGAGCAGGCGCCTTTTTGTTTTTTTGGGGTTTTTTTGTCCCTTTTCCCTTTAATCTCGCCACAGATCTTTTTTTTCCCCTCTCTCTTCCCTTTCATTTATTGGCAAAGCAGGCGGGAGATCACACCGGCTGCTGAATTCCAGCGGGGGCCGGCACATTCCAGAGGCTGGATACCTGAACCCCCCTTCCCAGCCTTTCCCAGCCTTTCCCTGGGTTCTGATGCTTTAAACCCCTCCCCAGATCTCCCTCCAGCACCCGGGCAGGAGCAGCACGAAACGCTGGAGAAGCTTCTGGACCCTCAGTTTTCGGAGCTCCGGCAAAAATCCTGGATGCCCCATCCCTGGAAGTGTCCAAGGCCGGGTTGGACGGGGCTTGGAGCAACCTGGGATAGCGGAACGTGTCCCTGCCCACGGAACTGGGTGGGTTTTGAGGCCTTTTCCAACCCCAAAGCGTCTGTGAAGAACCCCAAAACCCCATCCTGTTGATCCGAGCATGCACGGGTTGGATCAATCCTTCGGGAAAGAGGGGAGGAAAAGCCACTTGGCTTCGTGCACATCCGCCTCCTGGAAGCACTTTTTAGCTCCTTCCCTTGCTAATTATTCCCGGGATGAGCAGGCAGCTCTGAGACCTGGGAGGAAACGTGTCAGTCACAGAACGATTTCCTTCATCTTTTTTTTCTCTCCCCCCCCCCTTCCCCTTGGAATGAAAGTTGGCTAATGGTTCGTTTCGAAAAAAAATAATTGCAGCTGATTTCTCCAAATTGCAGAAAATGTATTAATGACGCTTTTATTTTTTTCCCCCTTTTTTTTTTCTTTCTTTTTTTTTTTTTATTTCCCCCCGAGACAGAAATAACACAATTTGCATTTAAATGCGCCCAATCTTTGCGAACTCCGCTTGCAGACACGGAAAACACGGAGAGGTTTTTCAGCGCAGGTGCCCGTGGGGGGGGGTGGGGACAACGCGGGTGGCTCCTGCTCCGGGGCTGTGGCACCGGGAATTCAGGCCGGACTCGGAATTCCACCGGGAATCCGGCCAGGAATCTCCGGGTTTGCTCATCCCTGTGCTGGCGGGGAGGGGAGCGGAGCCGCTTCTCCTCATTAAGAACTCCCCCCTGGATTTTTTATCGCCGCCTCATTAGCGAGACCCCCACAGGGAGCGGTAAAAATGAGTCGTTTATGGAGTGGGACACGATTCCCATGGGATGGGGACTCCAGGAGGGGATGGATGGCCCCATCCCACAGGGATAAGGCCGGGATTGGGGTGTCCCGCGCTGCTTCTTGGCTGTGGATGAGCAGATGCGGGGGTTTTGGACCATCAGGTCCCTTCACTGCCTTTATATCCCACCGGAATTCCAATGGGAATGATGTTGGAGAGGTGCAGGGCTTTGGGATCATCTCCTATCCCCCAGCCCTGCGCCCCCATCCTCTCCTCCACCGCGATTTAGTTCCTCATCAGGCATGAAAGCGCTCGGTTTTAGGAGATCAGGCCGGCTCAGAACCGTGGAAATCGGACTTTTCCCTGGATTTGGCAGGGCTGAGGAGCTGGGAGCGGAATCCGCCCCGGTAGCTTCGGCGGGAGATCAAGAGGAGTCAAGAAATCGTGATGAATCCTAATCCCAATCTTCTTCTTCCCGAGATCGTTCCCAGCTCCCAGTGCCCGGCTGAGTGGGGAAACCGAGGCACGGGGGCAGTGGGGAAGATTTGGGGGTTTGTGGGGGGGATTTTCCCGGGATGCGGGGTCCCCTCGGCCTCTGGGACGCCTCCTTCCCGCCCCTTGTTTTTGGGATAAATGAGTTTATCCGGAGAGGGGAAACATTTGCTTCCATCCATGGAAAAATAACTCCATTCCTCTCATCTGTGGCGTCACCGCTCGCGCCCCGCGCGGGACCCTCCACGAGGGCTGATTTCCCGGGAATTCACGGCTCTGCCGCAAAAGGAAAACCGGGAAGGAGAAATTCCAGGCGGGCCGGGAGGGATTTGTCTGGGCGGTGGCGGAGTTTGTGATCCCGTTCTTCTTCCAGGCTCCCAGGAACGCCTGGGGCTCTCCTCCATCCCACAGGGAGCGGTGTTTTGGGATGCGGGATGCTGGGAAGTGCTGGGAATTCCGGCCGCATCCCGGGGGCTGCCCTGGGTTGTGTTTTATGTGCAGCTCCCTCGGCTCCTCCCTGGAGCCTCCGGCTCCATAAAAAGCAAACGCCTGCCCTAAAAACTAAAAGGAGGAGGAAAACATTCCCTGGTTTATTCCCTGCTCCCTGCCCTCTCCCGCCTGGCTCTTTCCAACTGCTCTTCTCCCTCCTCCTCCTCTTCCTCCTGAGGTTGGGCCTTTGGCAGAACCTATGGAAGGGCAGAAAATTCCCTGTCGTGAGCGGGTTTTGGGAGCATCCCTGAGGTTCCCAGCCCCATCCACCCCATCCCGGGGTCAGGACTCATCCCGGGTGTTCCCATTCCTTGGGAGGGGAGCGGGGGCACACGATGCCCGTCCAGGATGTGCTTCCACGATGGGCACGACGCTCCTTGGAAATAGGGATCGGGACGCGAGACCAGGGTTTTTGTGGGGTTCCCGTGCCCTCGGCGTGTCCTCAACAAGGCCACGGCACGGGGGGACCTCTCCAGCCTCCCTCTCCTCCTGAAATTCTCCCTCCCCTCTCTCCCCTTGTGTTTTCCCTGCAAAGATCTCGCCTTTGAAATTCAAATGTTGCCGTGGCCCTTTCCTCACCCTCCGCAGGAATATCTCCCTTTTCATCTGAAAATAATTAACAAATGAACAAAACTCCTGTGTGAAATTAAAATTCATGCCCAGAGGTGACCTTTGAAGCCCAGCGCTGCTGCTGGCTTGGGTCGGGTTTTTATATTTTCCCTTTTTTTTGTTGTTTCTCACGCTCTCCGCAGCTCCAGAGGGCTCCTTCACACCTCCTTTCCCCTCTCCTTTTTAATTGCAATAAATCGCATTCCTCCGGGGATGCTCTGCCTCCCGCAGCCGCCGCCCCTCCGGTCCCGGGTGTCCCCGTGGACTCCAAAAATTCCTCCCTGGAGAGGGATGCTCCCTGCGGGCTCGGGCGCGGCGGGAGCAGCGCGTGGGATTTCTCATGGATCAATCCCCAGCAGCCGCTGGTGGCCGGGCTCCATCTGCCCGCTTGGCAGCCGGACACGGGGTCGGGGAGGATAATTGTTTGTCATTAATAACAAAGAGATTCCCAGCCGGAGCCCTGCCCCGGTGAGGGAGCTTCCCATGGGATCCGCAGGGGGATGGAGATGTCTCATCCCTGCTCCTTTGGTTCTCGAGGATGCGGCTGTCTCCGTGCTGGGATTCACTCCGTCCTGCTGGCGCATCCCGTTGCCAGGTGGGACGGGCTTTTCCCGTATTCCTCCGTGGAAAAGCCAATCCCAAACTGGTTTTGTCCCCAGAGCAGGAGAGGGAGGAAATATTGAGGCAGGAACGGTTCCAGGAATCTGTGCCGGGGGAATCCTGGTTCCCCTCTGGTCTTGCTTTGCATTCCGGTTGGGATGGATGGAGGGATGGATGGATGGATAGATGGAGGGATGGACGGATGGACGGATGGATGGATGGACTGGCACATCCCAGTGCCGGTGGAGGGGCTTGAGGAACAGCGAGGGCAGGAACGAGCCAGGGCATGAGGAGGAAAAAGGGCAGGAACGAGCCAGGGCGTGAGGAGACGGAAAAGATCTTTCCCACCACGGAAACGGCCCCGCTGGCTCTGCCCTGGCATCCAGGCGGATCCCGTCCGCTCCAGCACGGGCGGCATTCCAGGGCTGGTCCACGAGGATGCTCCTTTGGGGCTGGGCAAGGGCTCTCCTCCCGCGGGAGCCTGTGGGTTCCATCTCCCTTCCTTCGGCCCTGGCTCTGGGGAGCTGGGAAGGAGCCGGGAAGGAGAGGGGAAGGAGAAGGGCAGGAGCAGGGAAGGAGAAGGGCAGGAGCAGACCCCCCGGCCCCCCCGCGGAGGCTCAGCCGGCTCCGTAATTAAGCCAAGAGGGAAAGGTTGCCATGGCACCAACAGCAAAGAAACGGAGCTGCACCTTTATGGCGGCTCCGGAGCCTCCGGGCATTCCCAACCCCTCCGCCCGGGACGCCGTGGGGAGCAGGGGACCCCCCGCCAGCCCCTGGACCCTGCCCCGCGTGGGTGGAGGGGCAGAGGGATGGGGATGGGGCGGCTGTGCCTCGGCCGATCCACAGGGATCCGAGGTTGTCCCGAGGGGCTCCGTCCCGATTTCCCCGCCGTGCCGCGGGGCCGCGTCCCTGCGGCTGCCCGCTGGGTGCGGGGGGCTCTTGGGGGGTTCTCCGAGGGGCTCGTGTGGACGCCAGCCCCGGGGGGCTTCCCCAGCACCCCAGACCTGCTGCCTGATGCGTCCCCCCCCCATCCCAACATCCCGGAGCGTGCCCTGACCGAGGCGGCTCCGGCACATCCCGTTGTCCTGGCAACGGGCGAGGATGCTGCTGAGCCGGCCCTGCCCGGGCCCCTCGGGCTCCGGGGGGCTGCCCTCACCCTGGCATGTCCCCCCCGCTCCTGGATCTTTCCTGCTGCTTTTCCCAGCCAGCCGGCGAGGGAAAGCGCTGCTTCTCCCGGGATGGTGGTGGCCGTCCCCTCCTCGCCCCCACACCGCACACGGGACAGGGGGTTCTGGAGGCATTTGTGTCCCTTTTGTCCCGCTCAGCCGAGGAGCAGAACAGGGACAGGTCTCAGCCCTTCCCGTGCCTGGGATTTATTTTCTCTCCCCGTGTCCCACATTCCGAGCCGTTCCTTGCCCTTTCTCTGGCCTTGCGCTCCTGTTGTGTCTCTGCCGCGACAAAAATAGCCGGAGAGGTGCTAAAATAGAATTAAGGATATGTAAATGCTGTTTGTGCTCGCCCTGTTGCCTCCTTCTCTTCAGCGGGAACGATGATTCTTCTGCCAACCTCAGCCCGGGGAGGCGGTTTGGGATCAGGGAATGCCGGGACACGGAGCTGCGCCTGGGGGGCGAAGACGGATTTGTGAACTCCCCTTGGCACCAATGACCCTTTTTCCCAGAAGCGTCCTATAAATACCGGGGTTTTCCACCCAAAATTGGCCGAGTGCCGTCACGAGCTCCCTGTGGTCACCCCGCGGGGGTGGGAAACGGCGGGAAAAGCATCCCACGCGCAGGGATGCTTTGCACTCAGCGTCTTCCCGGCAGGAATTTGACAGGGGCCCAGGCTGTGGCCCGAGGCGCGGGGTTGGACTTGTGCTGGAGGCAGCAGCTTCACGGCTCCCTCGATCCCTCCTCATGCGGCGATGGGAGGGGGGGATAACTCGGGAGCGCTGCCATGAATCCCGGCTGCTCCCGCGGCTGCCGAGGGGAAGGAATTAAGCACTTTGAGAAGCTGGCAAAGATCCCTCTGGGAGCCCTGCGGCGGCTTCTTCAAACCCATCCTTTCCCTCCCTCCCGCCAGAAGTTGCAACACGCGGGCGCTGCCTCCGCCAGCGCCGATCCCGGCGGCTCTGTCGCCTTATCCCTGCACCCATCCGGGACACCCCTAAATCCCTTCCTCACCACCCTCCGCCTCCCCCCGGCGTGGTTTGCCCCCCGCGTGGGGGCTGGGAGGGCTGGGGGCCGCGGGCGTGAGCTCTGCCAGCCGGCGCAGATGCTGCGTTTGCTCGCACACGGCGGCTCCGCTTCCCTCTCCAGATTTTTGCCCTGGAAAAGTAGGGCGCAGCCGCGGCTGCCCACGGCCTCCTCATCCCCCCTTCCCCGGCATCTGCCTCTCCTCGCGCTGAGGGTGGGCGAGCGGCCGGGTCCCGCCGGAGGGATGGGTTGGGGAGGGGTTGGATTTGGGATGAGACCCGCGGCTCCCTTCCCTCTCCTCCTGGTCCTCCCTGGCAGTGCCACCTCTGTGTCCCCTCCCAGCAGCATCAGGGCGCCGCTGGGCCCGGTGGGATCCAGCGTTGGCTCCAGCTCCTCTCTCCCTGCCCCGGGACGGGCTGGAGCGGCAGGATGAGGTCCCGGCACCCACCCACCGGCTCCGCACCAGGCGGTGCAGGGAGGCAGCGCAATCTGCATGTAAATGGGGATATTTAAAGCCGGAGCCGGGTGGGAAGCGCAGGAATCAATTTCCCAAGTGGGAGGGCGGGGTGTTATTTTTATATGGCACTGGATACGCAGCTTCAATCTGGCCCCGGGAGATGGAAGGGGAGCGGGGCGGGTGGGGAAGGCAAATCGTGACCCGGCGTTTGGGCTCTGCGATCCCTGGATCCAGGAGCGTTGCCATCGCCGCCAGCCCCTCGCTGAGTCCCTCCGGGCCCCAATAGGGTGGCAGGAGGGGACAGGGACCTCTGCGCGCCCCTGCTCGCGTCCCCATTGGGTCCGTGCCGGTGGCTGCCCTCGACCCCGAGCGTTCCCCGCACTCCGAGCGCTCTCCTGCTCTTTTTGCGCCTCTGCCGGGCACGGCCCGGATCCGTGGGCGTCCTCACGGAGCTGCGGCTGCTCTTCCAGCAGCGCCGGCGGCTTTGGAAGTGGGCAGGGGCTCCTTTTGTGCTCGTCGTTAATTAAGAGGATCATTCAGAGCCACTAGTAGTGTAGTGTGTTGTCTTATAATAGTTGCGATTCTGTGCCTGTGCCAGCTTCCATTAGCAACAAAACCCACTTATCTTGTTCTTTCCTATCTCTTCCCTTTATATTTTTATCCTCCCCTCTCCCTGCGAGTCTCTCTCTCTCCTCTTTTTCTCCCCAGCCCCAGCTCCGCAGTAATAATTCCACCAGTCGTCATCTCGGTTGACAAAACACCGTTGATGTGACAGCTCCGAGCTATGAAATCTCCGTTTACCGCTCGATAATTAATTTACTAATTGCGTGCGCTGCTTCGCCGCGCTGCTCCGGGCCGGCTCCCGAGCCAGCGGTGCCATCCCGACCTCGGGATGCCCGCGGCGGTGCCATCCCTGCGCTGGGAATGCCCGCGGGGATGGAGCCCCGCGCCGGTCCCTCCGGGAGGGTGGGATGCGGCTCTTCCCGGGGGGGGAATTGGGATGGAGGGAAGGGGATGGGATGCAGGTGGGGGGTGGGGAAGGCTGAGTGCCCCCTTGCTTCCTTTCTGCCCGGGTGAGCTGCCAGCGCTGCCAGCCACGCTCGAGTGACTCCACGCGTCATCTCCATCCCCTGTCGCACCGGGGAGGAGGTTTCAAAACCGGTCCGTCGTTTGGGGGGAAAAAAGCGCCTTTTCCTGCCTCTATCCCAGAGGATAAATGTGCTTTTTCCTGCTCTAAGTGCGGGATGGGATCTGCCCCTGCCTTACACGGGGCGAGGCGCAGGAGTTGCCCCTCAAACCCGCTCTGAGCTGGTTCCTCATCCCGTGTCTCCTGTACTTTGGGAAGGCTGGATGGAGGGAGGAGTTTTTTCCTCCTTCTCAACACTTTTAAACCGATCCAGACCCCTCCCGACCCCCCTGCCCAGCTCCGTGGGGATCTCAGTGGCTGCGGAATGTTTGGATTTTCCCTGATTGCAGGAGTCCAAATGGACAAATTCCCCCGGAGCCGCCGGAGCCAAGGGACATCTCTCACTGCGACACCGCCGCTCGTTGTGTTCCTGGAGGGAAACGTTGGGTTTTGCTTTGTTTTGCTGGTTTTTCTTGGTTTTTTTTTTCCCTCCTACGTCCTCTCAAGGCCCAGACGGTGCTTTGTCACCTGCGGGAAAACTTCTCCGTCTTTCCAGCGGGAGAAATGGGGCAGGACCTGCTTGAGGAGCGGCATTTGGGGTTAAATCCCTCTGTCGGGGGTTAAACCCCGCTATTTGGGGTTAATCTGGGGGTTAAACCCACTATTTGGGGGTAATCCAGGGGTTAAACCCCACTGTTTGGGGGTAACCCAGGGGTCAAACCCCACTATTTGGGAATAATCCGGGAGTTAAACCCCACTTTTTGGGGTTAACCCACGCGTTAAACCTCACTATTTGGGGTTAAACCCCACTATTTGGGAATAATCCGGGAGTTAAACCTCACTATTTGGGGTTAAACCCCACTAATTATGGTTAACCCAGGGGTTAAGCCTCACTTTTTGGGGTTAACCCCTCCTGTTTGGGATTGCGTGGGGAGGACAGACCCCACCGAGCTCCCCAACCCACGGAAAACCCGCCACGGGGTTGGCCTCAGGAACGGGTGGATCCTGCTTTTTTCTCCTCGGGCTTTTCATCCAGGGACGTGACACGAGCCGGGATCGCTGTGAGGAAAGGGAAACCGAGGCACGGGAAGGGCGCTTTGGTGTCCTGGCCCCCGGGTGTCACCGTCACGGCCACTCGCTGGGGTGGGTTCAGTGCCCCGTCCCGGTGCCAGAACCATTCCGGGGCCGCCACCGTCTCCTCGCCGGGTAAATAAATAACGTCTCGCCTCCGCCGCCGCGGGGCTGCTGGCGTGGTAATTGCTTTTTGGGAGACGCAATTACCGGGCAATGTTGTGGAACGTGTCGCGCCTGCGGGCCCGGAGCGCTCCCCTGCCAGGACCCGGCCCCGGCCGAGCGTCGGTGGCGCTTGGGGACATCCCCTGAGGGCCTTGAGGTGGAGCTTTGGGGCCGTCCTAGTCCGAGCTGGGCTCGCTCGGCCACGCCTTGTCACCCCCGAGGCCGAATCCAGCTTTTCCCCCTCTCTCCCTGCGGCACAAGCCCCAAACCCCCCGTGATTTAAATCCTCCGCTTTTGGGGGGCTTTGGGCGGGGGGTGGCACCCCCGCGTGTCCCCGTTTGCCCTTGGGGCTCTCCCTGTGCTGATCCCCCTCACCCAGCACCCCGGGAAACCGGGATTTGTGATTTGGGATAGGAGAGGAGGGCCGGGCCGGGGAGTTTGGTCCCACAAGTGTGGGTTTGGAATCCCAAGCAGAACCCCCACTGCACAGGGGGACACGGGGGTGGTGCCTCCCCCCGCCCTAAACATCCCAAAAGCAGAAGAACAGAGGATTTAAGGAGGGTTTGGGGGGACTTCGAGCGGGGGGTGGCCCCGCCGCGTGTCCGGGGGGCTCTGCTTGTGCTGATCCCCCTCAGCCAGCGCCCCAGGAACCCGGGATTTGTGATTTGGGATGGGCGGGGGCAGCCGGGGCTGTTGGCTCGGTGAGCGATGGTTCCGAGGCGCGGAGCTGTGGCTCTCAGCAGCTTTGGGAGCTCTGGGAAATTTGTCTTTTTGACTCGGCGAGGTGCTCGGGCGGGGAGGGAGATGCATTACGGGTTGAAAGCCTCGGCTCTGCGATTCCAGGCCCGTCGTATTCCCCGCATCCCTGCCCGCCCTGTGCCGTGTGTGTCCGGGTGTTTGTTCCTTCCCCGGCTCCCGGAGCTCGGATTGGGAGCAGCATCCACTTCCCAACCCAGCCCAGCGCCTCTGGAGTCCGGCCTGGCCTGGAGTGGTGGAGGGAACACCGGGATGGGGCTGGGAGGGATCCTGGATCCCGGGCGAGGGTAAAGCCTTTTCCATCCTGGCATCCTGACTCTCCCGAGACTCCCCCCATGGGGGTTTTGCCCTCCTCAAATTTGGGAAGGGAGCTGGGAAAGGATGGGGGGCCTCATCCTGAGCATCCCAATCCCCTCCCGGCCTCAACCCAGGAGGGGTTTTCCCCTTTCAAAGCTCAGAAGGGAACCGTGAGAGGATGGGGGGGCCTCATCCTGAGCATCCCGACGCTCTCCCGGTGGGTTTTGCCCCCACAAGGGGTGGGAAGGGAGTT
>VZRJ01001836.1:0-77311 GCA_013397565.1 Ptilonorhynchus violaceus | reverse complement strand
GAACGACGGCCCTTTTCCACAGGGACAGAATTCCCAGACTCCATCGGTGTCCCAGGAGGGAGAGGTCACACCAGGGTTTAACCCCGTATTTCATGGCACTGCCTTTGGCCGGGAACCTGTGTGAGATCACCATGAGTCACTGCAGGGACCCAGGGAGCAGCTCCAGTCACACCACGCTCATTTCTAGCTTCAAAGTGCTGCAGCACACGGAATTCAATCAGGAACCACACTAAAGTCAAGCTGGTTTGTTGTTTGTTGGTAGTATTGGGTTGCTTTGTGGTTTTTCTTTAATCCAGGCCCATTCCTTCTATTGGAATATTTTACTGAGTCTTCCCTATTTCAAAACACAAGGTCTCTTCTGGACACCCGCAAATGGGGCCCAAGTGTGATGCACACTCCTAAGATGAGCTGACTTAGGGCTGCTCCAATTATTGAAATACAATTTCCAGGGATGCTGCATTTCAGAATATTCCCCTTTTCAAACCCAGGCGATCAGAGCTTGGCTCTCCCCTTTATTTTCACAGTTTCAGTGCTTGAAAAATGTCTGCAAAGCGAGTCCTGCCTCACTCCTGTGTTCTCAGTCCCAAGAGGGACCTGTTGGTGTGCACAGGTACCACCAAAACCCCCGGGACTGCCTGAAGTGTAAATCTCAGCACGAACTGAGGAAATGCAGCTCAGGGAGCCTTTCATGAGGGGCTTTTCACAGGGCTGGCATCACAAAATACCCCAACCCTGCTCAGATGCTCTGAGCTCAGGGCAGAGCCGGGAAGGAAAGTCACATCAGCAGAATCCGAGCACAGCTCGCAGCTCCAGGCCGGGGAGGGACCTGTTCAACACAAACAACGGTGTTGGGAACAGAACCCATCCCTCTCCCATAATTACCTTCCCTGCCAGTCTCTGGTTTGCAGAGAAGCTCTTTGCCATAAGTACTTGCTGGTTTAGAAAAGCTGCAGGGATTTTGGCAGCCCAGTTAAAGTACCTAGTTTAGATTTTAATGAAAACAAGCTTTTAGAAAACTTAACGGTCATGGAAATGTTTTCTGGATTTTTCCCGTCTTCTGCTATTGTCATTAATTTTTCATGAGGATCATTCCACAGCCATCCATGCAACTCTAATTTTACAGCTCACTGTTACTCCACAAGAGTCAGGAAATGACACTTCCCAGGGCTTGATGCTCCATTCTCTTTTCAAATGAAACTGCTGAACTCCAACTTTCTCTCCAACTCCAGCATTATTTTCCTATTCAATTTATGCTAAATGTGTTTCATCCCAGGGCTTCTGTAACATCCTCTTCTGTGTGAGCTGAACAAGCCATTCCTGACATTCTGACACTGCTCCTGGGATGGAGCTGCCCTGGAGGAGGGCCCAGCCTTGAGCCAAAGGCTGTTGTCTGCCTGTAAATGGAGGTTTGCACCAGCATTTGAAACATGGGAAAACACAACGTTATTTATCCACATGCAGGTTCACTGGGATGGTTTGGATTCGTGTATTTACAACCCTCTGCTGGCTTCTCCAGGAGGGGTTTCACCCTGTCCCCCGGCCCAGGGTGAGCTCTGTGCTGGGCTCAGGCAGCAGAGGACCCTTCCCGTGGCTGTTCCCCCTGGAATCCTCTCAGCGTGGCCCTGGAGCTGCCCCGGGAGCAGCAGAGGCCCTGAGCAGATTCCATCCCAGCCTGCCAGGGTCACTTTACAGCACCAATTTCAGTGTTCCAGGCTGGCCCCCCGACCCTGCCTGGCTCAGGCTCAGGAGAGCTCCACGTGCAGCTCTGCAGAGGGATGTGATGGTGAATCCTGGCAGGAGAGAGCGGTGGGAACGAGCTGTTCCCACTGGCACTGCCGCCCCTGCAGGGATGTCTGACAGGGCCTGAAGGGATTCCAGGCCAGTCCCCAGGCTCCTGCTGAGCTCTGCCCACGCCTGGCAGCAGAGCAGGGGAGGAAGGAAGAGCACCCAAGGCACCTCCTCCTGCTGGGCAGGGATGTTCGGAGGGCAGAAACACAACCAAGCGAGCCAGGTCAGCCCAGGTGAGCCTCTGCCCAAAGGTGCGGTGCCATTCATGGAAAGGAATCTGTGTAAATAGGATTAACTGCCTGTTTATTCCTCAAAAACCCCACCTTTCTGTTCCGAGGATATTCCTAGATGTTTGTCAGGTTTAGAATGCCTTGGGATTAAACACAATATTGGATTGCTCTTGATGTATAATTCTGCTCCTCTGATGATTGAATTCGCTCCAGTGTGCTGCACGGCTTTTATATTTTATTTATCTCATTTTATGATTCCATTTTATTTTTCCAGTGTTATGCACCAGTACAAGCAAAGAACTGAGAACAAAGCTCTGGCATATTAAATCAATCAGAGGGGTTTACTTATTAATATCTCTTTACCCCGAGAACATTCTACAAAACGTGTGTATTCAAGGCACAGACTGGGAGAGGCAACCGTGAGCTTTCCCACTCAGCATCCCGGTTTTATTCCCATCCAAATTGTTTACCAGAGGCTGGGTTTGGAGAGGAGCTGCTCCCCTGCTCAGCAGCCAAGAGAGCAGCAGAGACTCGGGTTAATTTAGCACCATCTTGGCACACGGAGCTGCCCTGGTTTCCCAGCACAGGCATTCCCGTGTTTTCCACCCTGAATCCAGGTGAGCTGGGGGGGTGAGGGGATGTGGAGCCCTCCCCTGGCAGCGATGGTGTGACCCAGCTGGTGGAGGTGACACCGAGTGACACAAGGAGAGAGCCCCCCAGCCCTGCAATCCCAACGTCACCGGGTGCTGAAGTGACCCGGAACTGCCACCTGAACCATCCTGGGGATGTCCCAGAGCCACCGACGCCCCCCAAAACCCCCAGTGCAGGGAGGCGCGGGGTCACAGCTCACAGATCTGCTGGGGGGGATTTGCTTTCAGCACAGTTCACCCCATCCCTGTGCAGTCTGCTTGGACCATGGGGAAAGGCCGTTCTAAAATGCAGAAAAACAACCCCAGCCCATTTCTGTGTCTGTAACTGCCCAGTTGTGAAGCAGCCCCCGACCTTCCCCTGCTGACCCCAGGTACCCTCTCTCTGTTTCCAGTTCAATAAACCCCCCAGCCACGAGGATGTGACCCCGCTGAGCAGCGTGTGGGGTTGGCATCCCGGGCCGGGATTCCCGTGCTCCGTGCCCGCAGGTGGCACCACTTCCCTGGAGTTTGGCTGCCTTGGCCCGCCGGGATGTGAAATGAGTGCTCAGCTCAGCACGCAGAGCCCAGCAGAGCCTGTCCCTGTCCCTGTCCCCGTCCCAGCAGCAGCTCCTGGGGCCCCACGCTGGCCACGGCGGTGCCCCCGGTGCCCCCAGCCCGGCTCACCCAGCATCCTTCCCCTCCCTCCCTCCCTGAGCAGAGCGGCATCAAAGCCTGGGCTCTGCTCGAGGGCTCTGGAGCCTTCTGTGAGGCTGCAGATGAATAAAGCAATCAGCGGCTCCTTCAGGCAATCAGCACCGCTCGGGGTGGCGGCAGCGATTGTGCCTGAATTGGGAAAAACACGTGCCCAGGAAAACCAGAACAAACAGGAGAACGGGGGGATGATAGCCCAGCAAAGAGCTGCCAGGGAGGCACAGGAGTTGTCACTGCAGCTTTAAACGCGGCAATGTTTGGTGTCTGCCCTCTCGCTTCCCCCCTTGCTGAGCAGCAGAGGGGACTGGGGGTGACTGGAACCGGTCGGGTTTGGAATGGGGAGAACAGGGATAGATCACAAGAGGAGTTATTTGCATTTTCATGGAGTCTGAGATGCCAGAATTGCCATCAGCTCATCTTGGGCTCCAGAATGCTTTAGCCAAGGACAGTGAGAATCCCAAACCAGTTCCCAAGGCGGGAGGGTGGAGAGGAGCAGGTTGGCTCTGCCAGGGTGGCCCCAGCACTGCTCACCCTGCAGGACCCCCCCGGCAGGAGGAAGGGTCTGACTGGAGATGGGAAACCTTTGCCCATTCCCTGCTCCGGGCCAGGACTGCAAGGAATGAGCTCCCTGCACCTCCCAGGTATTCCCAGAGCAGGGACAGGTCATTCCCAAACCACAGCCCCGCAGCAGGAGAGCAGTGTCCCTGTATCCCTGTGTCCCTGCGTCCCTGTGTCTGCAGGGACAGGCACGTGGAGCAGGAAAGGGAGAGTCCAATAGAGAGTTAATTAAACAGAGTTTAATTTGACTAAACTGTAGTTCAGGCTGCACTGCCACACTCCTCTGGGATGGGATCTGGAGCTGGAATCCACCCAGAGGCCCCACGTGCTGCTCGTTCCTGGGGCCAGCCCGGCGTTGCTGTGTCCCCAGAGCTTCATGGACACGGGGACCCCCCCAGCTCTGCCCTGATGGGAAACAGCCTGGCACTGTTCGTATTTACAGCTGGGGAAACTGAATGAGAAAAAATGAAGGCCCCAAGGAACTCAGCAGGGTCCCAGGAGCCCGACTCCATAAGCAGCCAGCACAAAAGAGTTCTCCGGTTGGAGCTGCTCCCCTCTGCTCGCGGTGCTCAGCTGCCTCCCCACGGGCAACCCTCAGAGCCCACCCTGCCCCCAGCAGCACAATAACTCCGTGCTTTTCACCAGAGCATCTCACAGCTCCAAAGCAGCCCCGTGCTCAGGATTTCCCTCATTTGTTCCTGCAATGGTCCCTTCTCCCGACAGCTCCTTGTCCTTCCCCGGGAACAGATGAGCTTTGTCCAGCTGAGGGCTGAATCCTGACCCTCCAGCCACATCTCTGTGTGTTTTCCTGCTGTACTGGAGCCATCCATTACGGGCAGTCACCTTCCCTGCGTTTTGCTCGCACACTGTGGTGGAGCCTCCTCTTTATTTCCTCTCTGGTGGCCTGAATGGATCCAGCTCACTTTCTCCAGAAAGATGCTTCCCAGAGCCTGAATAATTTATGGAGCTCTTTTATGAGCCCTTCCAGTTTCTCAGCCTCCCCTTTGATCTGCAGACACCAGAGCCACCATCCCAGAGAAGATCTGGGTAATGGGGCTGGATGGAGTGGGGAGCTCATTACACCAGATCTGTGTAAGGCACGATTTGATTTTAAAGTGCACCAATTTGAGTGAGAGGAAAGGCGGATAACAGAGGCATTGAAATGGGGAGACGTTTCCTGAAAGGATTAAACTCCTCTCTGGGTAATGAGAACATCCCCAGCCACATTACCCTGGATTAAAGATAAATTCTGCTGCTTCTGAGCATAAACCAACGGTTGGTGGGGACTCCAAATAAATGTCTGCTTTGGGTAGATTCCCCTGTGATTGTTCACTCCGGAGAGATGGAGGATGCTGGCTCCAGCAGCCCCGAGCTGTGGGATAAATGGCTCTGGAGGAAATCACCCATCCATCCACTGTGTGCACACACATGGATGGGAGAGACAAAGAGTTTGCACTCCAAGATTAAATCCTGATGTTCTCCCTCTGCTTCCAAGCCTATCTAGGTGAGGAGATAAGGAATTAAACTCCACCTTCCAGCCTGCACGCTCCCAGCCCCTCGCACTGCAGCCTCCCTTTGGGACGGGAGTGAGCAGGGATGCAACGGTCCCTGAGCCCTGCTTGGGAAACAGCTCCCACCTTTGCTGGGCCTGAACCTTCCAGGTGCAAAATAAAACAGATTGGTCTGGAATTCAGAAGCAAATGAGCCAGGCTTGCTCCAGGCTTCCAATGTAACAAACACACATCTCTATCTAATGGACAGTCTGCCACTTCCCTTTAACAGAAATCACCTCTCCTCTAATAACCACTAAACAAATTGACAGCACCATAGCCAAGGCCTCTCATCTTAATGCCACCTGCAGCAGGAGCAAAATAATCCACTGCTCTCTGCCCAGAAAGGCCACGATTCTGCTTAATTTGAATGCACAAACACCCCCTCCCTGTGACATGGAACCAGACACGGCCAGGAAGAGAATAAATTGCATGAGAATTGTCTTTATTTATATAATGTGTGTTTTATTAGCAAGATCATGTCTCATTTTCTCCTGACGGGGATGATAATCTCTGGTGTCTCCTGCAGAGCCTCCTCTGCTCGGACCAGACACTGAGCAGCTTTTGGGGCAGAACTGACAGCAGGGGCATCCCAAAGCTGCTGCTGACACTGCTGGAAGTTTTGAGGTCCCCTCTTGGAAGGGATCAGAGCTGCTCTCCTCCACACCCTTCTCTGGTTGTGGCAGGGTCCCCAAGGGTATTGGCGCTTGTGACATCACCTCGAGAGCTCTGCTAAGGCCCAGGGCAGTGAATTTCCATAAAAGCAAAACAAAAAATGCTTCAGGATTCACAATAATTGGGGAAAATAACATCAGAAAGGGATATCCAGTATGGCAAAATTCAGCCCCACTGGTGATGGAGCAAGCACAGGGACAGGAGCTCGGCTCTGGGACTTGCTCCTCCTTCCACCTCTGCTTTCTGTGAGCATTCTCAGGTATTTCTCTCAAGCATCTGTTTGTGTCTTTGGCCTGGCTCTTGTTCTGCCTCCCCGTGCCCTGATTCCAGACACCTCCCACCAGCTCCAAGATGTGCCTGCTGCTGGCCTTCAGGAGCTCTTATCCCCAGCATTCATTACTGAGGGACACTCGGAATTAATGAGGAATTCTCTTGCCAGCCTTCTGCAGCCGCTCTGATTGTCTCAATCACGCTGATTTGGAAGTCAAGGTGCACCTCATGGGGCCTCTCGTGGCTGATGAGAGCACAGAAACCATTGCTGGGAGGAAGGGCCGAGTGCCAAGGGGACTGAGCTGCAATCCCTGCTCTGCATCCCTGCTCTGCATCCCTGTTCCGAGGTGAATCCTCCATTCCCTGGCAGCCGTGCACAGAAGCTTTGTGCTGAATTGGGCTCAGCAAGGCAGCAGGGAGGGTTTTCCTCCATCTGAGCTCCACCGAGGAAAGCTCTGGCTCAACCCACACCTGGCACGAGGTAAATCCTCCTGCAGGTGCAGCCGCGGGAAAGGGGGAGAGGAGGAGCTGCAGAGGGAGCAGGAACGGCAAGGGCTGAGGAGCCATCAGCTCCTTTGTGTCTGAAACAATCCCGCAGATGAGGGCGAGTCTGTGCTCCAGCATCTCCAGTTTGGAGTGAATGACTCCCACTGAAGCCTCTCAGCAATCAAAGGAGCAGGATGAGCCCCATCCTCGGCAGGGTGGGTGGCACAGGGCAGGAGGGCTCTCACACCAGGACCCAGGCTCCACTCCACGTGGGCATGGAAGTCCCAAAAGCAGGGCCATGGAACTTATGGTAACCTCTGATTGTTCCTCTGTGCTCCCCTCGACCCCACAGACACATTCCCACAGCAGAGTCCGTCTGCTGCTCTCTCCAGAGGAGCCTCCAAGGGACAGCAAGGTAACACTGATTTTTTAAATTTTTTTTCCTCAAATACTTCAGCCTTGCAACCAAGATCCACAGTCCAGACCCTCAGCCAGCACGAGGAGGGGTAACTCAGTTAATTCTGACCCTGCAGCCGGGATTGCAGCCACACAATCTCATCCTGGGATGCTTTTCCACCCGGGATGCCGAGGAGCAGGCGTTTGGCACCAGGTTTGGGGCAGCCCTTGTCTCACCCAGCCCTTCCCTGCCTCGGAGCTGCAAATATTCCCAGGGCTCCAAACCAGCAGGGTGGGTTTGGGCTCTCAGGTGCATTCCAGAGGGAGCTTCAGGAGACTCCCAACACACGGGCTGGTTCCTCCTGCTCCCTGCTGATGGAAGTAGTGGGTGTGGGTTGGTGCACCCGAAGTGCCTCAGACACACCAAGATTGCCAGGCCTAAGTGATACATGTGCTCTAATTAGGGAGTGTAATCACCGTGGGCTTGATCATCATTGCTGCCTCGGTGTTTATCGTCTCGCTGCATGGAGGTCCCTGGCAGTTCTTTCATCTGACTTATATTCAAGGACATCAGGTTTTTAATCATTAAACACCTTAAACGCTATTTTTCGGGAATCTTTGAAGAATAATTATTGTACCAGTATAAACTGTACATCTCTGAAGGTTGATTTAAAACCCTCTCATCTCCAGCTGCTGCACTCGTGTCAACAGAGCTCTTTGGAAATCACACGCGGGGAAAGCAGCTCGGAAAATAAAGAAAAAATGTTTTGTCATTCTTACTCCGGTTTTTCATCTGTTTTGTTTTGTTGGAAGATTTTCAGCTCCGCTCTGGGATCTGTCAAAGTTTCGGCCCTGTCAGAGCCGAGGGGGTTTTTGCTGCCCAACAACTCCTTCCTCCTGATTGCCTCTCATGCTCCTGCCCACACCTTTCTGTTCACAGCCAGGGGTTCCCCTCCGTGTTCTCCCAGAAGGAAAACTAAAAAAAGGATTTAAACTTGCCACACCATTTCCCTTCCAAAAGTTCTCTTTGCAATCTCGGTGATAAGCAGGGAGACAATCAGGAAGAGTTCGTGTAACTGTTTGCAGTGGCACGTGCATTTATCCTGGGGTTAAATGCATTTATGGGGGGGTTAAATTCATTCAGGATGTGGTTGAATTAATTTATGACGTGGTGAAGTTCATTGCATTCTGCAGAGCGCAGGAATCTGGCTGGGAATACAAAAATAGCCCCTCATCCATCTCTTTGCAGGGGGAAGTGCAGATTCCTGGGTGCAAGCAGAGGGAGCAGTGGTGGAGTTGCCAGCAGAGCTCAGGCTGGGCTTGGGCAGGGCACAGAGACCATCTGGGCACCAACCCCACTGCAGGACCCACGTGGGATCCCACGGGAACGGGGTAAGGGCAAGGATGGAGACCCTGGAGCTCAGCACCAGTGAGGGTCCTTGGAGCTGCTAAAGGGACTGCAGCTCCTCTGGGAACATCTGGAGAGGGGAACCTTCCCTTCTCCCTGCAAAGGGGAACATTCCCTTCTCCTGGTAAAGGGGAACCTTCCCTTCTCCCTGCCAAGGGGAACATTCCCTCCTCCTGCCATCTCAGGCGTTGCTGAGCACACTGAGAGCCCCAAACCTCGTTACCAGCGAGGCTGGAAACCAGCAGTTCCCATTCTGAGCCAAATGACCTTCTCAGGAGTAAACACTGAATCCGATTGCCCAGACCCTATTTTGTAACTAGAAGCTCAAAATAGCTACAGGACATGGTTGCCATATGTTTTTCCCCCTTCTGCTCTCTCAGAGGCTCGGTGTGGTAACTCTGCACAGTGCAGTGAGCACTGCTGGGCATTCCCAGGCCCCAAACCCACGGCGAAGTGACAGGGAATGAGCAAAAATGGAATCTAAACATTATAAAGAATTGTAAACATTCCTGACCCGAGCTGCATTTTTGATGCGGTTCACAGCAGACTGGAGCCAAAGCCCTTTGAAATTCAGATGAAGCCCTTTCCAAATCTGTTTGAACACGCTGGGGCTGCGCTGGCTGCTTTCTCTCACACGTGCCACGGATGTTTTTGTGCATGAATACCAATAATTCTGAGTAGAAGCAGCAGCACACCTTCGGAGATCTGTGGCCCAGAACTCAGCCAGGAAAGGCAGGGGGCTCTTTCTCCCCTGGCAGCTCCGACCTACACAAGGAACCTCTCTGAAGGACAGGAATTGTTCGTACCTGGGAAGATAAAACCCCACAAATTCACTGCCCAGTGCTGCAGTCAAAGGGGTCAACAACGTCGTAGCTGCAAAAATGGGAATGTGTTTTTAAGGAGTCTGCAACACAACACTGCTGCTCCAGCCAGGAGTTCTCTCTGTTATTAGAAAATCAATTACTGCTCCCAGCCTGGGCTGCAAATCCTGGAGGTGACGAAGTGGCCGGGGATGTTTTTCGCTCATAAACGTCTCTCTCTGCCCTGGGAGTGCCACAGAGGTGCTAATAAAATTTGTGTCTCGTGGTTCCTGCATGTTTCAATATTGCTCCGCTGCAGTGGAGCCTGGTGAATGGAAAACAAATTTAAATCAAGATAAAAGCCCAGGCAGACACTATCCATATTGTTAACTGCTTGTCACGGGCAGAGACGGATTGGGGATCCTTTGGGAAGGGCACTTGTCATTTTTTCTCATGTAGAGCTGTAACATTCACTGTCCCTGAGCAGGAGCAGCTCCACTCGGATGGGGAGCGTGGGGATGGAGCCTGGGTTTGGAATCTGAGCACTGGGACTCCTTTTCCTCCTTTGCTCCTCAGAAACACAAATTCTCTGCCCTTATTTCTTCTGTCCTGATTTTAATTGAGGGATCTGACTCAAGGTCCACACAGCCAGCACGGACCTTTAGGAGGTTTCGGAACTATTTGGACCTTGTGACCAAGGATGTGCTGAAGACCTCACAATGATGTGCTGAAGGCTTTAAAAGGCAGCTCTGGGAGTCAAACCCCACTCCTGGACACGCCTGGAGCCCCAAACCCCTCACACAGCCCAGCCGTGGGGCAGTGCCAGGGCTCCCTCTCCCTGCCCTGCTCCTGCCGGGCTGGGCTGGGGGGCTGATACCAACCGAGCCAGTTCTCCACAGGATTGTACACCCGGGGCATAATGACCGCCAATCACTCTGAATTTCGCACCGGAGCAATTGCTCACATTATGCATCTTTCGAAAGCCCTGCCATCTCAAGAACAAAACAATTGCAGCTCACTCGGTGCTTTCCTGGAACGAGCCTCCAACTTCCCCCTCCTGCTGGGGCCATAGATCATTAACATTGTTAATGCTCTCCCTAAAACTGTTTGGGGACCGTGACAAGTCTCGTTTGTTCCTGACAAAGCAGCTGGGAGCGTGTTTAAAGTGCCTCGGCCTGGCTGCTGTGCCCTGGGAATGGATGGTGGGTCCTGACAGGTGGAGTTGCTGTTTTGCTAAAGGATCTGTTGTTTCATCAATCTTTTCAGCTGGCTCCAGAAGGGAAAACCCTCCACTGCACTTACTTCCACTTCTGCTTTTAGTTTTAAGACAAACTGACTTTAAAATACAAAGATCAGAGCCCCAGGAGGGCAGGAAACAGCTCAGAGGTACCTGGTTCCTCAAACAGAGCTATTTTTAATCAAGTTGTGTAACCAATTCCCATAAAGCTGCCTTTGCATCTTTATTTTGATGCCATCACACCACACCAGGCTCCCTCCAGCACCTCTTCCTTGCTGCTTCTCCAAAATGGCAAACCCGTCCATGCAAATGCAGGAATAGCTCGTCTTGAGCACTAAAGCTGATGCTGGAGCAGATAAATAAAGTGGATCCAAAATCAATCCACACAGCTGGTTTGGGACTCCTCACCTTTTAAATACTCCCAGAATCATAAGGATGCCAAGAGCTGCCCGGAGAAGATCCGTGTCTCCTCTGCTGGAGCATCCTGGGAATCACTCAGGGAGAGTTTCAGCCTGCCAGGAATGCCTGCAGAATTCCCGAACGGGTGATCCTAGGAAGGAGGAGGAGCAGGTGAGTATGAAGGGCGCTGCAGTGGACGTGCTCACCCCAGCAGCCCTGCAGCAGAGCCTGAGCCCATCTGGGATGGAGCAGGGCTGAGGTTTCCCAGCCCAGCCCCAGCAGTCCCCGCCTGGTGCTGCCGAGCTGCTCCGAGCTGGGGCTGCTCTCACGGCCCAGCACGGGACAGGCACTTTCATTCCGTGCCCTGAGGGAAGCTGCAGCTCCAGCCGGGGTTCACTTGGCCCCAGAGCTCATCTGGAGCTGAAAGCCCCGTGAGAAATCCACAGTGGGAAGGATCTGATGGTTTAATGCAGTCCTGCAAAGGAGTGTGATTGGCTGGGAAGTGGAGGGGGTAAAATCATCCCTGGGATCAGCTCCAAGTGTTGGCACAGAGGGATCCAGTGAGGGATGGGGCACTCAGATCAGAGCCAGGCACAGGCTGGGTGACACCTTTGGGTCAATTCTTAATCTAACCTTTAACAAGGTTAGGTTTGCTGACTGAATTGATTTTGATCATTTGTGGTTGTTTTTGTTTCCTGCCTCTGGTCAAGACGACTCAGTTCAGTGCTGCCTCTTGGTAACCATCGGATGTACACCCAGAACAAACTCCAAATGTATTTATTGCACAAGATTCAGAGAGCTCAAACAACGTCCCATCCTAAAGAACGTTGTAAAACATGGAACTGGGGCCACGGAACTTGCAATCCAAACAGACAAGCCAGGAGAACACTGCTGTCAGGTGGGGAATTAAGTGAGCAGCTTTTCAGCAATCCAGTTCTCATTTAGACAACTAAACAAGAGAAGCTTTTCAATGTTCCTGCTCTTTCTGTCAGCCACTGCAAACCAGACATTGCCACCACCCAGCCAGTGCCTTCACCCTCCTCCCCACCCGGGCTGAGGGGCACGGGGAAGGGGTTTGGCTGGTGGCTGGGTCACTCAGAGCTGTTGTGACCAAAATAACCTCTGGGAAATCGCTCACTGAGCTATTTGAAACCATTATTTGCTGTGCAGAAACGAGCCACCTTCCCTTAGCCAGGGGCTGTGCAGAGGAGGTTCGTGTTGTCACCTGCAGCAGGAGCTTCCTGCCGGTGCAGATCGCTGGAGTGACAGCAGCTTGTGGCTCTAGAGCTCCTCACTGCCAGGGAAGGCAGCCTGGCCCTGTGACTCAGTGTTTGTTAGGGAGAAACAAACCCACCAGAAAACGGAGAGTCACCCAAAGTAATATAATAAATAAATAAATAAATAAGTAAAATAACCAGAGAGGAGCACGAGGTGGTGGCTCCCGGGGCAGGTTCAGCCAGGGAAGTGTCAGCAGTCCCAGAGGTGAAACAATCGCCACGGGCAGCACCTGGTGCTGTGCAGCTGGGCAAGGGCCAAACAATTTTAGGGTGAGATTGACAAGGAAATGGGATCCAAGAGCAAGAGGAGAACCATGATTGCCCTCTAAGGGTGCTGCTGGGGGATAGAGGGGCAAACCAAACGTGGGCAGAGCAGGACTCGTGAACTGAAGGGGCAAAGCTGAAATGCATCACCCTGAGCACGCTGGAGCTGGCAAGGAAAGGGTGCAGAGCAAATCGAGGGCGTGGAGGTGGCAGCAGAGGGGCAGAGAGCTGAGCTGCACACGAACATGTAAAGCAGAGGTGGGATGAAGGCACGTGTAGGATTAATGCCCTCATAATGCAGCCCTGCCAGGAGAGCTGGCCATAAATCACCGCGGGGAGGGAGCTGACAGTGGGGTGCCTGTGTGGCCTCACTGAGCGATGGCACCGCAGCAGCTGCTCCTCAATATGGTCTGAACTCTGCAGGGCCCTGCTGCGTCACTCACGTGTCAGCTGGGCTGAGAACAGATGACAGATCTGCCAGCAGTGCTCCAAACCAGCCTTATTTTAACTTTTTTTTCCCAGAGAGAAGTTCCTAACCCAGCTGTTGTCACTGAGATGGTGCTGCACAAACAGACCAGCCTCCATCTAAAAATAAAATGTGGTAGAGCCCGGTAAAGGTTCTCACAAAAGCAAGAAAATATTCAAACCCAGAACTGTGGCAGCTTCAGTGCTTTTCTCTGGGTATTGCTGCCATTCCCAGCTTCCTCCATCCCTCCTTTCCCTGTGCTCCCAGCCCTGGGCAGTGCAGAGTGGGCAGTGCTTGCTCAGGGTTTTGCTTTCTCTTGTGGCCTTCACATATTTAGGAAAAATTGATCAGCTTCAGTTCTGCCTCCCTGGGCTGTTCCTCCTGGAGCCCGTCCCGGTGTTTGTTGTGGATCATCCCGGTGTTGTGGATCATCCCCTCGGTGTCCAGCAGCCAGGGCAGCTCTGGAGAGCTCTGGAGAGCTCTGGATGGCGTTCCCAAGGCTCTGCTGGACTCAAGGGTTTCTGGGTGACTTCAGGCCGTCATTCAGGATGGTTTTTTGGGCACTGCAGCTCTCACTGGTTCAATTTAGGCAGGGAACAGGTCCAGGCTCAGTCCCTCTCTCCCCACAGAGAGACAAACCCCAAATAATGAATTACCCAGAGCCTGTCCAGGGGCACCTGAGCCACCGAGCCTCGGCTCTCCAGAGGCTCCCTCAGCCCCTGCTCAGATCTTCCCTGAGCTGTCACACCCTGGCTCATCAGGAGCCTGGGAACAAAGTGTTTGCATCATTTAAAAAATAAAATACAAGCAAAGCAAAGATACTTGCAATGACATCTTTGATGTTTTATAGATTAAGGGAGTCTCTCATGAATAACAGTCATTTCTTGTGTCATCCGTTTTCTGGCTTGGAGAGTTTTCATTAACTGGGATTAACATTAACTGGAAAATAATTAAACTGGCTTATGGAGTCTGGCCTTCCCAGCAGCACTAGCAATGATTAATCAACACAATCAATAGATTTTAATAGCATTAAAATTCTGATTTACTGCCTTATTCCTCAGGCCCACACCTCCCACTTCTATTCTTAGCTTCACCGTGGGCAGTATATTCCTTAAGACAATACCTAGAGGGCAAATATAGAGATTAAAATTAGCTCTCATTTTCACTGTCCCTGTAAGAAAATATATTTTTTCCTGCATAATTTTTTCTTCAGAATTGCCCAACATCATTCACCCCTGACCTGTGATTCTGAACTCATCAGGTTCCCTCTTAGCTCCACAAAGAGGCTTTTGTGAGGAAACCAAAATAAGGAGAATAAAAAGAAATAAAAAGGAAGGTTCTCAGCTGGCACGGCCCTCCTCCCTTTTGGCCATCACCATTTCATTCACTGGCACCAAGCTCAGCCTGAACTTTGTCCATCCCCTCAGACATGGGGCAGAGCTTTTCTCATCTTCTCCTGTCTCAAGTGCTGGAAAGGAAGAATTCAAGGAAGCCCAAACTCCCCAGTCCTGCTGGGACTGACACATCCATGGCTGCCACAAATGGAACAGCCCCTGGCCCATCTCAGTGCCCTCCTTCCGACCCCAGCAGATCAGGGATGGGGCAGCAGCTCCCGGCCAGGCCAGAGGGGTCAGAATCAGCTCGGGCCCCGCTCCGTTCCCAGGCGAGGGCAGAGAACTCCTCGGCAGGGCCGGGACAGTGCCCCAGTGCTGGGCTGGCTGAGGAACGAGTGGGAAGTCAGGGCAATGCTGCAGAGCTGTGCTCAGAACTCAGGCTGAAACACAGGCACGTTTTACAGACATATCAGTGACAATCCATCGTGTTCTGGGGCTGAGTTTGGTCCTGGTAAGAGCTGATGGACAAAGGCTCCAGCTAAACCCCTGACTCTGGGATTTCTCTGCAGCCAGGTTCTCCATGTGAGGCGAAAATGAGATGTATCTCCCTCCCCCTGTGGCAGAGTTTGTGATTTCAGTGCTTTATCATCAGGGGACAGCTTTAATTCTGTATTTCTTTATGTCTCTGAAGCTCTTTTAATTAACTTTCAGGTAGCTCAGGAAGCTGAGCATCCCATGGTCTTTGTCAGAGCTGGATTAACCATTTCCTTATCACCAGGAGCCACCTTTTATCTGCTCCCAGCAACATCCACACCTGAGACCGAGCAGCAGCTCCTCAGCACAGCGTGGAAACCTCAGGCCCCGAATAACCGAGTTCTGCAGATGGAAAAAAAATGAAATTCCAGGTGCTTCCTAAGCCTCTGAATGCAAGGCCTAATCCAGGTAATCCCAAAGCAATCTTGTAGGCAATCTAATTGTGTTTCCTAAGGAGGAGGCTGCAGGAACAGTTTGTTTACACATAATTGGATCCCTTCATATGTTTGTGTTGTGCTTATTTCTGAAACCTTTCAAAATTGAAAGGTCTCCTGTAATATTTGACTTGGCTTTTCACTCCAACCTGAGGGATTACCCATTATTTTGCACAAAATAGCCCAGACAAACACAAATTTTGTATCAGTGCAGATCAGAAAGTGCAGCTCTCCCTGGAGGAGCAGCAACCAGGACACACAGGAAAAACCGAGGAAATCGCGCTGATTTTTAAATCGCTTTTTACTTTGATTTGTTTTCCTTAGGAAGCTCCTGCTGCCTACATCAGCCTGTCTGTTGGAAACGCAGGTCCATGGGGAAAACAGGGGAAGAGAGACTTTGCACTGGGGACAGTTTTAAAGTCACCACGACCCTGACCAACTGTTTGCTTGCAGCTGCTCGGGGAAGGGTTGGACTCGCAGGGTCAGAGGGGCCTCCCTCACTGGGACAGCTCCAACTCCAGCTCCTCAAACACCCCCTGCACTCCAGGAAGGGTTTCCTGAAGGGCAGGAGGTTCCTGTGGCTGCAGAGGGAGCTCAGAGTTCCCCCGGCTCAGAGCTCCCTGTGCGCACACCCCCGGTGTCCCATCCATCCCAAGGAAACCTCCACTGGCTGTTCCTTCCCCGTGGTCTTGGGGGAGATTTTCAGCTCCAGCTCCCCACAGCTCCAGTGCCCAGCTCTGCCACGGAGGCTTTGTGGCCTCGGGGTGGGCTGGAATAGGAATTCAAGGATATTTTTGTGCCAAACTGCATCAACCCAGCGAGGAGCCCACGAGGCCGCTGCTGGCTCCAGTGCCCGGTGCTGGAGGAGGAGCAGCATCTCCATGGAGCTGCACGCTGGGATTCGTGTGCCAGAGCTCCCTCCCTGCCAGGGTTTGGTGCTTCCTGTCCTCTGTCCCGTACCTGGCAGGTCCTGGCGTGGAGCAGGTGGTGTTTGCTCCCTGTCGGTGCCGGGATCTGCGGGGCAGAAATTTCCCAAAGGAAAGGGCCGGCTGAGACGGATTTGGGGCAGAACAGCACCTTCAAACCCTGCTGACACAGTGAGTCCCATAACCCTGGGTGGCACTAAAACACTCCCCCCCACACTCTGGGGGAGTCCTGACGTACAGGAACAACCCCAAATTCGCAGCACCACTCCAGTCACTCCACATAAAAACCCTTTCATGCTCCCTGTCTGAGGAGACAAAAGCTGAGCCTGCCTCGCTCCTCCTGACACTTGTAAAGCTTTTCAAACCAGGCACACAAGATTTGTCAGAACAAAGCTGACAATTTAAATGAAGAATAATGATGGAATGTCTAAAGATGTGCTGCAGCAACGCTCCCACAGACAGTGCTGGCAATTTGAATACAACAGCAACGTGTCATCGCGTACAAATCAAACCAGGGATTCTTTCATGTGGCTAAACATGGGGATAAATGATGGAAAAGCTGCAAGAGCTGTGATGCAGGAGGGGGAATTCGCCAGTCCTTGGTTTGGGGCCGTGTGGACATTTTGCATGGAGAATTACACCTGTCATAAGCAGAAATATTTCACGGACAAACAGTCGATGGAAAGTGAAGATTCCTAAAAGCCAAAGCAAATGAAGCCTTTTCCATCCTATTGAGCTGAATTAGCAGGAATCCCCCTGGAGCCTCTGGGACGTGTGCAGTGCTGTAAGAGCACCCACAGGGGTCGATTTATCTGCAATAGCTGAGGCTCAGGGAAGAGCTGCAGCATGTGGACAGGGCAGCTGAGCACTGAACACCCTGCACGGGGCAGGGCAGGCCAGGGCAATCCCACTGTGTCCATTTACGAGGAATCCTGGACCTGGAGCATTCATGCTGGTGAATGTCAGTGAGAATTTAGGAGATTTCATTCTGCTTCCCTCATCCTCCTTCCCCTAGATGCCAAGCATCCCTAATGCTGTAACATGGGTACATAATAAGAGGTTCTAATCCAATTTTCAACCATCCTGGATGCAAAGGAAATTTGTGAAGCATGTCTAAAGTAACCAGGGCCCAAGCTGGAGCCCATTTTCCATTTCAAAAATAAGAAGTTATTGGGAAGCTCCAAAGATAGAACCACTTCTTAGGATGAGTAAAGAGGAGTGGGAAGGTCGAAGTATGCAGGGGTTTTATCCTGTGCTGAATTCCAGGGGGGATGTGCCCCTCCCAGGGCTGCTTCATTGCACAATCTGAGCCCCTCGTTTGGTTTCCATCTCACTAATCCATCACTAAAAGATCATTGAGTACAAAAACTACAGCAGAGGGTCAGTCAGACCTGGCAGGATGTTTGGATATCTCTGGAGGTCCAGCCAGCCAAGGAAGGCACTTTTGGGCTCTTCTTTTGCACCTCAGTCTACTCCTGCATCCTCCTTTTCCACCTGCGCCCTCCCTCCCCCCAGGATCCGCTGCCTCACTTCCCAAGCAGGAAGGGTTTTGTTTAACAAGGCAGGTGATGACCCACTTTAAACTGCAGGATTGGCAACTGGAGGGGAAAAATGTGCTTTAATTACCAGACTCTCCTGGGAGGGTTGCAGAGAGTTGAGCTGACAGCACCAAGCAGGTTTTGTTTTCTTTTCTCATTTTGGAGCTCCAGGTTTCCCCGTCCAGAGGCTTCATCTGCAGCAGCCACTGGAGGGTTTAGTGGAGTGACTCCCTCCTGGGGATCCATTCCCGGCTCCTTTGGGAATGCACGTGGCACATCCTGACTGAGCAACAACCCACACTTCTTTAATGACTGACGCTGTCTCCTCCAATTAACTGAGCTAACTGGGGGAGGCAGGACCCCTTGGGTCAGCCCTGTCTGCAGCACTGATCCTCTGACAGATGAAGCCACCTTGGCTCACGTTCTCAGGTTGATCTTACGGATTTCAAGGTGTCACCGTCCCTGCTGGAGTCAGAAGTGAAGGAGCTCTTTGGAAAACTGTGGCTGGGTGTGCAGGACTTGAATTCCATTTTCCCAGCCTTCAGTTGAACCACCTGCAGGCTGCCAGTGACTTGCTGGTCCTCAGGCTTTCAAAGACAAAGAGCATTTTGAATGATGACCGAGTGAGAAGACGAAGAATGGATCCTGCTTTTGCAAGAACTTCCAGCTCAGGCGTAACTTTATGTAGGTGCAGCCACAGGGAGCCAAGGGGAAGCCAGGACCTGCAGGTGGGTCTGAAGCCTCAGTTTGTCACCTCTGTGTCATTCCTGTCCCCCTGAACTCCAGTTCCCAGCTGTCCTTCAGCCTGCTCTGCTGGGTCACTCCCATGCATGGAACTGCGCACAGCATTTCACTGGCTGGGCTTTCTTTTTCTTTCCTTTGTGCATTAAAATTTTAAAGACTGAAAAATGAGTGCCGAAAAAATGCCCTCAGCCAGCAACCTGCAATCTATTATGGCAATTAATCAAAGACACACTTTGTCAGCTTCCCCTTGTTCTCTCGTGCTTTATGGTCATGTTGTTATTCCATCAACGCAATAAAAAGGGATTGATCTTCATTGCTGGGAAAATTCTGTTCAGGGCTGAGGGTATCAGCCTCAGCTACGCTGCTGATCTCATGGTCCAGACCCAGCCCTGGGAGCAGAATTAATCTCTGCCTGGGGTGCACTCACTGAGCCCTGCTGTGTTTGCTGTCCTGCACATTATCCCAGCACAGATCCGTCCCTCAGGGAGGGACATTCCTGCAGCCACAGCAGGAGGGGAGGGCTGCACGGAGCTGGGCAGGGCTGGGAGGGTGGCCACGGATGTGGTGCTGGAATCCAGCCCCAAAGGCAGATCAGGGTGTGCTGCACTGCTCGGGCACCGAGCAGAACAACTGCAATCATGACTGTTATGATGAAGGTGCTACAGAGCAGGAACCGTCACTTTATCTGTCTGACATCACAAATTGTGCTGTCTAACCTGGAGGCTGATTACAGAGCAGATCCTTCCCAGGGCAGGCTGACATCCCCGGGCACTCCGATACCCGGTATCAGCACAGCTTCGCACAGCTCTGTCAGGAGCCTCTCAGAATTTAGGAGAGGACACAGAGCCCACCTTGACCCTCCTGCTTCCCCACTCCCCTGCAGATTCCCCTGGAATATCATCTCACCTTAGGTTTCTGTTATCCTTGGCTGAGGCTCCTGGCTGGGATTTGTGCTGAGTGTATTTAAGAATTAACAAAGTGACAGCCCAAACCTTGCCTGGGGACTGTAACTTCCATAAACACACAATATCCAGTAATTTAACAGAGCATCGTTTTGCAACCCTCAGAACATTTGCAAATCCCAGCCACTTTCCCAAATTACCCCACACTACCTCATTCCAGTGGTCACAGATTCTTCTTTTAGTCACCCTGTGCTTACCAAAGCATTCCAGGACTGTCCAGACATTGATGCTGTAAATGTCTGAAAATTCCCAGGTTAACCCCAGCCCCCTAAACCTCCACACTGCCAGTGGAACTCCAGAGCACCGAGTTCTCGTGTTCCTTGCTTCCCTCCTTACTCAGTTCTGCCTCACCATGGGCTCAGAGCCCACAGAATATTGACCGGCCCCAGAACCCACGGCCAGCCCTGTAAAACCAGAGATTTCCATCCTGGGAAGTTCTGACAGGGCCAGTACCAGCCTGGACACCTTGGTGGCTCCTCTGTCACCACGTGGACCGAGGGCTCATTTCACCAGCTCGGTGAGAAGCTGGCTCCAGCTCAATATTCTTGTAGTTAAAAGGTTTACAAGGCTCAAGAGAAAAGTACAGCACTGGCCTTGGGTAGCTGTGCTGGCACACAAAGGTCTGAAGTGTGTCAGGACAGCAGCAGCACATTCAGCCCCAGAACAGATGCAGAAAGTGAAATTCTGCCCTGTGGACACATCCAGTGCTTTGATGTTTCCGTGTAATGTTTGGATGTAGGATAGCCCAGGAACACGTGGCACTTTCTCCTCCAGGGCTCAGTCACTCCACGGGTCACAGCCAACTCCTGCTCCCTGGTATTTGGGGGGGATTTCAGAGGAATTGTGGGCAAGCAGGAACAGTCTGTGCTCTCCTGGTCTCCAGCCATATCCTACCAGGATAAAGCAATGCAGGAACAGGAGATTTTCCAAGATTAGGCACAGCAAGAGCGGCTTCCTTTAATTCTCCCTGACAGCCACCCCATCCACATGGAATGAATTTCACCTCTCCCAGCAGCTTAACTCCTGCAGCAGAAGCCTCAGTGGCAGCAAACGGGGATTTCAGCAGTTCACTTTGCACTGTCTGGATAACAAACCTGAATTCCAGGGCTCTGCAGAAGTCAGGCCTCCTCTGGATGCCTCAGCCAGTGCAGGAACCAGGTGGGAGTACAAGAACTGCTCTGCACACATGGGGACCTCAGACACCCAGGCTGAGGCACCGGCCTTGTTCGTCATTGACTGGAGAACACCAAGGCACTGAAAATGAAGATTCCCCCAGCTCAATATCCATAATCACCTCCCACAACCTCCGCTTCCTTCAGCCCTCGCAGCTCCTGCAAACTTTTCCAATTGCTCGTGAACCAGAAAAACCACGGCTTGAGTTGTAGCTGCTCTGTATTAAAGTGATCATAACAGATTAGTGATAAATACAAAGCAATTGATTTCTTTTCATGTCCTCCCTCCCCCAAACAAGCTTAAACTAATAACAATAATTACATGAGAGCGTTGCCATTGGGAAATTGGTGCATCTCTGGCAGTCCAATCGATCGTTCCAAGGACAAGTTTTATCGCAGGAATTAATCCCTGCTCCCTTCAATTACTGCATCCCTCCCCCCCCAGCGGTATCCAGGATGTGGAACGTGCAGGGAGCATCTTCCTTGGGAAATGAGGCTGTGCAGCAACCACCGAGTGCTGGGAAGGGAATGGCTGGGAGAACATTCCTGGTGGAGCACTGGGACACCAACCCTGCCGCGTCAAGGCTTCCTGGGAGCTGCTGCAGGTGCCACGAGGTAAATGATATTTATCATGGGCTTCTATCTACGCCCCTTCCACAGTGAATTCCCGGGAATTCAGCTCCCATAACCCTGATTTCATCCTGGACCTTGGAGAGATCCCAAGGGACACTGTGGGCATCTCTGTCAGGCAGCTGCATCCCCCTCCTTGCAAAGTCAAAATCCTTAACACTGTAATTAAGATAAATCGCAAATTTCCACTTTTAAGTGATACAAATTTCCACTTTTAAGTGATACAAATTTCCTTTTATGTGCGGCTGGGGGTGCTGGGCTGGGGAAGAGCTTTCCCACAGCCATTCTTCAATAAGGTTATTTAAAGAATCCTTCGGGGACCAAAGAGAGGTATGTATTTTAAACATTAAAGTATTATTAGTAGTAAGCAATAGAAATGATTGTTCTGGAATAGAAAAACATTTCCTGAAAGAATCTGTGCCAGCCTTAATTACACTCCCATTGTATTTTATCTTCCTGCTCCCCACACTGAGACAAAGGGTGGGTGGAAAATAATTGAAACAAGGTGAAAATGAGTGCTCATTAAATTGCAGACTACACAAGTACTCATTCCATGTGAGAGGGCTGTAAATATGACTTTTAATGAAGTTATGACATGCTTGCCAATAAAAGCCATTTACTTCCCAGTACTCCAGTTAATTATACACAGCCGGAGCCGTTTATTGCCCATCCCTTGGCGACTCTGCCGGGCTCAGTAACCCTTTCCCAGCCCCGTGCCCGGGCCGTGCCAGGCGGGAAGGGCAGCCCCGGGAGGCTGCGGGGAGCAGAGCGTGCCACTGCTCCGGCTCCGGAAGGCGCAAATCTGGGGGAACCCACGGCGGGGTTTTAGGGTGTAAATGGAGAGGGAACAAGGGCTGCGGCCCCGGAGGGGACGGGGCGGTGGCAGCCGAGGGCAGCGGGGCTGCGGGACACCCACAGCTCGCTGGGCTGCAGAGGTTTGCTGCAGTTTTACCCACAGCACATTCCCTATTCACAGTCCATTGCAGCCTCTCCCGGCCATAACAGCACGGTTTAATATCCGCTCACACCGGCACAAGGACCTGTTTTCCTGTAAGGAACCTCTGTCGTTCCCAGAACGCTGCATTTCCCGCGGCTGAGGGCACGTTCTGTTTGCCTGTTCCCTGTTCCTCCCTTGCTCGGGGCAGAGCTGCGGCAGGACGGGGCCGGGCTCTGCCCAGCGCGGCTCTGGATCCCTCCCCACCTCGTTCCCCTCCCCGTTATTCAGGAGATAACCCTGCCTCGGCCAGGAGCTCTTCCCTGCCAGCGGTGTCCTGTTGGCCAGGAGGAATCCTCATTTCAGTGCAGGGATCAGCCTCAGCTCCGCAATTTGCAAGCACAATGAGTTATCCGTTGCTCTCCCGAATAAAGAATCCAATCAGGAAGCAAAAACTTAATTCGATGCCAAGACTCAGAGCCCCTTTTGTGCCGACAGGTGCTTGAGCCAGGATGTGTTAACTGAGCACTTCTGCTGGACCAGCACAACCCCAACCAAACCTCCCCCAAAAATCTTCTCTCCAGAGAATAAACGAAGCGCAGGATGTAACAAGTGTTGCTGGGCAGAGGTAAAATCCCTGCACTCAGGAACCTGCACAGCCAGCACCAGCCCGGCCCACACCCACCCAGGGCTTGGTTTGCCTTCCTCAGAACATTTGCCAGCACCAACTTTTATATAATGGCAATGAAAAGCACCAAACTACCCCATAAGAGCCGCAGTCAATCCCTCAGCACTGCTCCTCATGAGCTTGCACCCCGCTGGGGTTTGTCCTCTGCTCCTCTCACCCGTTAATGGGCTCTGGAAAATGGAACTTGCCCTTGATTTTCCTGGTTTGACCCAGCTAAAGGCAGGTCCTTTGTGCAGTTCCTAAGGACTCTTCGGCTCCCCCAGTATTCACCTCTCTTTTCCTGTGGTGTTCATCTGGTTGGAAAGGTGGGTTTGCCATGACCTGACCTGCAGCACATTCAAAGCCAAGACTTGTGTTATTCTAAGCTGGGCAACACCCAGATTAAAAACAAAAAAGGACTCAAAGTGTCCATCCAGCCTGTTAATCAACCTTGGCACTATAACATAATTTGCTCCAATTTCATAATGAAGACTAATTACCCAAATAATTCAGCACAACTCTGTTCCTGACCACTGCAAACCATCCTGCTGCTCCTCAGAATCCTGTTTGTTCCTTCTCCCTGCTCTTATTTTAAGCTCCTGGCTGCTCCAAGTGCCTTTTATTTAAAGAGAAATTGGTCACCTACTGCGTGAGTTCCTGCAGGGAGTCCTTTAATGTGGACTCTTGCAATTTTCTCCAGGAATACTCCAATAATTGCAATGACTGGGGACCTGCACTTGGGTATCTGAGAGGAAGCAACAAAAACCTGGGGAAAAATTGTTTGTTAAGCTCCACACAAAAGAAAAAAAAAAAAACTGTGCTGAAGCCACGGGGTCTTCTCAAGCAGAAATGGGCTGGGGGAGAATTCAGAGCTTTGGGATTTCGTGGTGTTGTTCCAACAGCTGGGACAAGAGAGGTGCAGGTTGGCAAGGGAGGGCACGAGGAACACACAAGGAGGAAGAAAAGGAAGGACAAAAGCATGAGAAGAATGGCACGAGACTTCCAGGGGCTGGGAAGAGCACGTGGTGTGATCAGAGATCTGACCAAGCCATCAGTTACATCAACGACACATCCCCAGTTTAAGGCAGGACATTTATTATCTTTAATTCAGACTCGCAGATTTACAGGTCACATTTTCAAGGTTGTTCCTGCTCAGCAATCTAAGGTGGTGGAGAGAATTAAAAGATCTGCCCAGGCACGAAATCCAGCAGCTGGATTCCCATTCCCGCTCCACGGAGAGCCGGGATGAGCTCCCCCGGTCCCTGACGAACCGTGGCTGGAGCAGGGCAGTCACGCTGCGGGTGGGCAGAGGCTGAGCCCACCTCCATCCCAGGAGCTTTTCATGTCGCGGTGCAGAGCTCCCTTTAATCCAGAGCCGCTCAAAGCCGGAGCGGGGCCATCAATGCCTGTGCCTGCTCCTGCTGCAGCCCCAGGGCACCTCTGCTGAGCAGGGCCCTTTGTCTGCCTCCCCTTGATGGAGCGAAGTAGATAAAAGGGGAGTTTTAAGCTTCATCCCACTGCCTGCTCTGACCTCAGGCTTTTGGAAAGTGTTTTCAGGCTTTACTATTTCCTGTGCTGGAAGTTCCCCGCAGCTCAGACTGCAGCTCTGTCCAGGTAATGGGGAGAGCACCCTGGAAAAAGGCCTGCATTCCAATTACTGAATTCCAGGCACAGATACAACCACCTCCATCCTCTCCCTTCCTCCTGCAGGAGCCTCTGAGGAGGGCAGGGGGGCTCTCGTGGATGCAGCAGATCCCTGGTTGGTTTGGGAGCCAGGGCGGCACTGCCAGGGCATTTCCTTCTTCATGGAGGAGGAATTTTAGTTTTAATTCCACTGTTTCGTTCTGCTGTTTGAAGCCCTGCCCTGTCCCCGTGAACACCCTGCTGTGCTGCAGGAGAACAGGAAGAACAAGGAGAGCAGATGCAGGCATCACTCGGCATCGTGGTTATCAGAGGAGCCAGGAGACAGAGCACCTCCTGAACACTGCTCCCTCCTGGAGCAGCCAGTCCTGAAATATTAATTAGAGAAGGAGCTGAAACTTGTAAAGATAAAAACTTCAGGAATTGTGTTCTAATGGCTGGAGTGGTTAAAAAGCAGAATACAATATCCAGCAAGCCATGCTTAATCTGTTGGATCTCTGTCCCATTGGAGATTTTTAAGGGGAGATTAGAGAAACATGAGAGGAGTGCCAGGCCTTGCTGCTGCTGCCTTTGAACACTCGAGCTCCAGAGATTCCCCTCAGCTCTGTTTTCCTGTAATTGCGTGGTGTGGAAGGCTCTGAAATTCAGCCTTTATTGAAAGACAAATGTGAAGCTTGAGAGAGCGCCGGAATGTGAACGTGGCATCTCACTCCGCCCCTGAACCTGGGGAAGTGATGAGGAGACCTCAGGAGCGCAGTCAGGCCTCTCCCTGCTCCCCACCACCCTCACCAGTGCTGTCATGCCTTCTTTTAACCCTTGGAGCCGTCTCACTCTCAAATGGAAGCGCTGGCTCCTCAGAAATGTGATTTAGTGTGAGTGCTCAAGCAGCCAGAGCCTCAGGTGCTGTTCAGTGGAGCTTCCCTGCCCTCCTCTCTCCCCTTCTCCCCCTCTTTGCTCTGAAGAAGCCCAGTGGTTCCACCAGGAAGGAAGGGGAAAAAAAAGGCAGCATGAAGCAGAAAGGAGTCAGATTTTGTGGGAAAAGCTGGAAGTGAATGCTGTGGACATTGACAGACTCTGGACACAGAGTCCTCCTCCTGTGAGTGCTTTGCCACGCAGGAGTTGCTGAGGGGTTTGGCAGTGACAAGAAACCCCTTTACATAAAACATCAGCACTTTGGTCCCGGGAGCCTGCTCCTTACAGGTTCCTTTCCAGAGATCCCTCAGTGTTCTGAGCTACCCCGTGTGCCAGAGGACACGGAATTCCCTCACTCCCTGGAATCTCGGGATGGCACTGGAGGGAACCTGGGCAGTGGGACCTGGAGAGGTTCAGTAACTCACAGAGACAGACACGGGGACACCAAACACACCAGAGCTCACTCCAGTGCAGTGGGATTCGACAGCCTCTCAGCAAGCTCCAGCCCTCCCTGAGCAGAGACATTGCCTCGCTGATTTATGGAATAATAATTTCCCCTCACATCCCCTCCTTGGCTCTCTGGACAATCTGACCACATCACAGATTCCTGCTGCTGTTTTTTCTTATTTCATTACTCATTTTGCTTTTCGTTCTGTTACATTTATTTGATTTAGACAATAACATCTCTGTCAAGTGCAGTTTAATTGGTATCCAAGGCCTAGTCTGCATTTACATTTTACTGGAATAATAATGTTGCTAAGGGGTAGGATATTTTTTAGACAAGAGTTATGCTGCTCTGAACTCCTCGGTGGCTGCAATGAGGTTGGTATAAAAGTGATTTACACTGGTTTACTTCTTCCCCTACTCTGTGGTAGTAGCAATCTAATTATAAAGTATGTTTATGCTGACACAATCATATCCACAATCGGGGGTTACTTTTTCATTCTTCATTTGTCTTAATGTAAATCCTGCCCGAGGAAAATGCCACACGCACACACAGACACCACCAGCAGCATCAGCAGAGGCCCGAAAATCCATTTGGTCGAATTCATCAGGAGATAATTCTGTCCCTGGGGCTTTAATCTCGGAGGAGCAAGATCGGTTTGTGGGGACCGTAACTGCTTGATTTGCATTACAGAGGTAATAAAAGACTCCCACGGCGCTTGAAAAAACGCCATTTATGGGGCTGCCTTTTAGGAAATGGGATCAGCAGCACAGGGAGGGCTAAACTGCTGTTACTTACAATGTACACCAGACTCGTTTAACCCTTGCAGTTCCGCTCGCAGCAGATCAACAGAACTCTTCTGTCAAAGTGTCCTGATAAGAGAATCTCAGAGTTTCTGCCACACAATTCCCCAGTCTCCTATGGGATAAGCAAAGCAGAACAGCTGGAAACAGCAAAGCAGGAGCTGCTGTGGCTGAAAGGTAAAATGTAGCCAATTCCTGTGGGGAAAAAAAAACAATTACTGCTGTTAAAAGGAGAAATAAAATGGCCCTTGTGGGAGGATCAGTTCGGGGAATGCACAATTAGGGGCAAGAAGGAACAATTGTGTTAATTTGTGCTTAGCCTTCTGTCTTAATGAAGACCCAGGACTGCAGAGTCAGTTTGGGTTTGGGGTTTGGTTTGGCTTTGGGGCTTGGTTTGGTTTTGGTGGTTGTTTTTGGGGTCTGTTTTAACAGCTCGTGCCCATCTGTGAGGTTGGATCCAACCCCGTGCACTCAGATAATCCTATTTCTGTTTGGTTTAATCTGATTAAGTTCCTCAGCACCAGTCGAGATTAAAACCCATGACCAGCAAATGCTTGAATAAAGATAAAATGCAAATGGAGTTTTCTGCACCCCTGCACAGAGGGGCTGGGACAGCGCCCCAGCGATGCGCAGCCTGGTGTTGGGACTGAAGCAGGTCGAGCTGCAGAGATGAAGAGCTGGGGTGACTTTTCATCTCCCAGAATAAAGGGAAAATAAAAGGATAACAGTGAGAGTTGCTCGAATTGCCCTGGAGCCATACAGCACGATCTAATTCCGAGATCACACCGGGAGCATCCTCCTTGAGGCAGGCCCACGGGAGGAGGGGTTGGGAGGTGGGGAATGCTCCTGCTCCCTGCTGTTGGGATGGGGATGCCCGAGGATGAGTGTGGCTAAGGCTGGGTCCCCCTGGGCCCCTCCTGCTCCGGGGTGGGAAGGGAGGGGATGGAGGTGGGAGAGCCTTGGCTGGAGGCAGCTTTGGGCTGGTCCCTGGGCAGCCCCTGCTCAGCCCCGCGGTGATGGGGAGCGAAGGAGCTGGGACGTGGCCGCAGCTGAGTGGGAGCTGGGGCTCCCCGAGATGCCCCAGGACAGCAAATCCATGCCCTGCTTCTTCCAGGAGCAGAAGGAGCAGGAGTTCACAGGGGAACCGACGGGAGGGCCGGAGGAGAGCAGCCTCGGCCGCCGCTGCCGTGACAAATAATGACAGAAAATGAGTGAGGCACTTCCCAGGTAATGCTGCAATAAAAACCACCCTGGGCACTGCTTGGTCATAACTGGGCTGGGCCCTGCCGGGGCTGGCCGGGGCTGAGCGCTCTGTGGGGTGCAGGGGCAGGGTCTGCTCTGTGGGATGCAGGAGCAGGGTCTGCTCTGTGGGATGCAGGAGCAGGGTCTGCTCTGTGGGATGCAGGAGCAGGGTCTGCTCTGTGGGATGCAGGAGCAGGGTCTGCTCTCTGGGATGCAGGAGCAGGGTCTGCTCTCTGGGACGCAGGGGCAGGGTCTGCTCTCTGGGACGCAGGAGCAGGGTCTGCTCTCTGGGATGCACGGGGAGGCAGCTGAAGCTTCCAAGGAGCTTCCCAGAAGGATTTTAACCTGATTTTGCAGAGCTTTCCAGTGAACTTGCTTTGGCCACTCTCCCTTTGTTAAATCCTTGTTGCTGATGATGTTTGTGACCTCCTTCCCCCAGGACAGAGTGTGTAGGACAGATAATGAACCTCTGCCTGCACTGGGATGGGCTGTTTGAAACGTTGACATTGTGCTCTCTTCAGGGTGACAAAGGCATGGAGGGCAAATTTCTGTCAGTATTCAAATAATCCTGTGCATTTCTGGAGTTCTTCCCTCCTTCAGTCATTCTGAATAGGTTGTAAAAACCCCGAGGTACCTCACTCTTACCTCACTGCGGGCATTGCACAAACACCGAGAGCTGTGGTTGCTTTGCAGTTTCCAAGACCACACTTTCATCTCTGAAAAACACCCTGGCTGAGCTAGCACCGGTTTCAATGCAAAAAAGAAATAATCCAGTAGTGCAGGAAGTCCATAATTTCCAGGCTCCTGCTGCTCCCCTCGGCCTGCAATGACCGAAGGCTGCTGGAATGTCATAATTCCGACGGGAGGGAAGTCACGGCAGTAACTTGTGTGCGAAGGCATCAAACATTCACGGCCGTGGCTGAGGCTTTCTGGTCCATAAAGCTGCTCTGAACTCCAGTAATGGAGTTATCAGAAAGACAGAGCAGCTGTTCCTGGGCGCTGTGTGACACTCGCGGGCTCCGCCGGAACGTTCCGGGCTGTGGATAATCGGGGCTGTTGGATAAAATACAAGCCAGTACCTAACACACCTAAACTCTGGGGATTGTCCAATCTTTCCCCCCCAATTTCAAGGATAAGCACGTTTGGTGCAGACATCTTTGTCTCATTTGTGACCCTTCTGGAACAGATGGAAATCGGTAGCGTTGGTTCTTTGCTCATTCCTCTGTTTTCCATCATTTCCAGACTCTTTCCGAGGGGATTCCTGTGCCTGTGCTGAGGTTCAGTCAATCCCTGCAGTTGCTGCTCCCTCGTGGGGGTTCCCTGACAAAGGCAGGTCACAGCCCCTGGGGCAGGGTGTGGGTACCTGCTCCCGGATTCCAGGGAATGAAAGCCATGGATTCCCAATTAACCCAGCTCAGGGACTCTTGGTGTCACACTGGCTCCTGCTGAACGCTTTAGAGGGATGGGCTAAAGGTTTCACCAGCAGAAGGAAGTTAAACCTTTATGATTTAGAGCAAGTGTTGAATTTAATTCCCTGCTCTGTGGCTCTTTCTGTCCTTTAAGCACAGCCCCTCTGTAACCCCACAGTGCAAAGGGCACCTGGGCAGGGAATTCCTGCTCTGAAGTCCTGCAGGATCTGGGAGAAGCTTCAGTTGTGTCCTGGGGAATCTGTTCCTGAGGCCAGCAGTGCTTTTTGGGGTTCGGCTTTGTTCTGGGCACAGAAAGGGGCTTCCTCTGGGGTAGTTTGTCGTGGTGTAAGAGCTGGGAGCTCTGCAGCCAGGACACAGGGACAGCGACGGCTTCGGTGTGGTCAGCACCAGCCCCGTGGAGGTGCTGGGACTGGTGACCCTGGTGCTGTATGAACATACTGGGGACAATTAAGCACTGCTTTAATTAGAGTCACACATTCCTTGGATGAGCACGGCATCAAATCCAAGGAGAAGGCAGGTTTGAGGCTGTAAAGACCTCTCTGTGTGCTTAGGGGCTTCCTGAACTGCAGCCTGTGCCTGGGATTTATTTGCATTCACAGCCATATGCTTTCCACGTGGCACCAGGGCAATAGGATTTGAGGGCATTTTGATGGACAGGCCTTGCTCCAAACCTTGTTCCCTTGCCAGGGCGCTGGAAACCTCCTGTCGTGTGTCATGAGCAGCGCTGGCTGCGAGCGTGTCCCACACCCAGATCCTGCTGCTGCCTGCGCTTCACTCCGAGCGCTTCGCCCCGTGCTGTCCATCTTTGGAGCGTTCCGCTTGCAGGCCGTGCACGTGAATAATTTATGGAAAACATTCCCTGGATTTTAAGCCTCACCCTTCTGGCACCTGGGTGTTCGTGTCTGGGTGTTCCCCGTGCCCCGCAGGGCTGTGATGAAGGAGCGCTCGGTGAATTGGTGATGGTGGATTCCAGGAGGAAGCACAAGTCGCTGTTACTCACGTAAATATGCAAAACTTCGCTGGTAACAAACTAGAAAAAAAAGGCTAATTAGTGTAATTACTGTCATTATAATTCTAATTTAACTGCATAGACTTGTATTGCAGCAACATCAGAGCTGTCACATTTGCAAACTGCATAATTATATGTATTAAGTGCTGTCTCTGTTGCATCCAATGTATGAAATGGGCTGTTACCTTCAAGTGCTCCAAGAAAGAAGTCAAAATGTCATTAAAGAGCTGACTTCTACTTCATTTTTTCTGATTACCAGTGAAAGGTGGGGGAAAAAAAAAAAGCTTGTTTAAATAAATGTCTTTCAAAAACTTACTTGTTGAAATTCATAGATAGATGGTGAGCTGGAAGTGCTGAATGAAATCATTCCAAGCTTGTCAAAGAACTCCAAGACCTGGCACTGCTGCTGCTTTACCGAAGAGCAGTTCTCAGCACGGAAATGTGTTTTAGTTGTGTATCCAACGTGCAGCTCTTGGCTGAGCACAGATTTGGGTGAAGTGAGAGCTTGAAAATGGTCAGGAAGTTCTCCTCCCTCAGTCAGAATTTGCTGTAAATTGAGGCCAGTTTGTTTCTCAGGCAACATTTACATTTTTCTCACTCAAGAGTTTGAAAATTGGGCTTGTGTTTGTCACTGAAGGGGGAGGGCGGGGATGGTGACACTTCTTCCCTTGCCTGCCCAGTGTTCCCAGCGGGACGCCCTGGCCTGGCTGGGAACGGACACCCCCAGGGCCTCAGAGCAGAGCCCTGGGCCAAAGACTTCAGCTCTGCTGAGGGGGGACAGAAAACTCAAACAGAGATGAGTTTTGACATGACTCAAATGAAATTTTGAGCCTGAATCTTTTAAGTGGGTTCCGTTCCCTCGGACCCTGCCACGCTGCACACCCGTTCTGAGCCCCCAGCCCTCTCCCCGCAGGCTGAGGAAGAGCACCCTGGGAGAGTTCCCTCGTTAATATGTATTTATGCTTCTGGAGCACTCCTGATGGTTTGTTTTCTCCCCCTTTCTACATAAAAAATGAGCTGCTTTTGTACCGCTCAGCGCTGCGCTATGAATATTAATCCAGAGGGTTTATTTTTGTTATTCTGAATCTGCCTGTATCCTTTGTAAGGAGAAAAATGGGACATAATTAATCTCTCTGTTAATCTTGATATTTGCATGGAACAAGCGAAACAAGCTCTTCAAACCACTTGGTTGACTCTTCAGAAGTATTTACACTGCAGTTCAGAGGGAAACTCGAGGGCTTATTTATTTATTTATTTTCATCATCTAAGATTCAATACACACAGTGGGAGGCAAATTTCCCAATTCCCAGTGAGTTTTATCTGGTTCACTGCAGCGGCTGGAGGAAGATTTCAGAAGTGTCTGCGGGAGAAGAGGTGGGCAGTTCCCAAATTGGGAAAGGCAGCTCCGTCCATAAACCCTGGAGTGCAGCTCAGGGCTCCCGGGGCCGCAGGGAAGGGACTCTCTGTAACTCTGGGTTTACACTTGGATCTGGTGTTTGGGAATCTGCTTCAGCACCAGGGACAGGGCTGACCTGGATGCTCCTGGAATGCTCTGCCCTGTCCCCATCCCTGCTCTGTGCTGCCTTAGGGGGATGTGTGCTGCGGGATAAACCCCGTAACTCCCGGGGGATCGGTCCGTGGGGTCAGTGTCCGTGATCAAACATCGATCCCCGGGCATGTGGAGTTCGGCTGAGCTCTGCCCCGCACACAGAGAGCCCCTCCGTGCCCCTGGTTCTGTGCTCTGTTCCTGAGCTGGGGCAGCGCCAGCAGCACGAATTCCCTGGGGCTCACCGGGCCTCTGTTCCCTGCGGGTTCTGTGCACATCCCACATCCCAGCATCCCTGTGAGCTGCAGCCCGGGCTGTGTGGGAGCCTGGGAGTGCCCTGGGCAGAGCATTTGTTATTATCTGCCAAGACAAGGGCTGCATTCCACGGGTTCCACAAGGAGCCTTCAGGTGTCACGGAAAACGCAACAATTCCAAGCACTTAAACCGTGTCTGCGGGACACAACCCCCGAGTGTTTGTTCTGCTCACGCTGACCCGGGCCCGGGCAAAGCCCCCTGCTTTGGGGCCCTGTCAGTTCCCAGAGCGGTGATGGACGCGGCAGAGGAGCGCAGGCACCCTCGGAGATCTGATGAAATTTTAATGAGCATCGTGTGGTGTGAAGGAGTCGAGATTTGTTTGATCTCTTGTTGCTGTTGTTAACAAGAGAGTGACAGAGAAACAATGCCAGTGAAGGGAAGGATCAGTGCTCTGTGTGAATTAATAGGATCGCTACAACCATGAGAACAGGCTCATGTTTCGTTTCTTTCCCTCAGGTTGGTCAGAGAATGGTGAATTTCTGCAGGCTGAGTTTTAATTTCCTCAGAATTCTGATCGTGCTTCCCTCAGAAGGGAGTTGAACCCTGGTGCTCACACAGAACCCAAACTTTGCTCTTGCATCCACCTCAGCTCTCACACATCAACCTAAATCCTCTTTTAATGACCTGTCTGAGGGACACGAGTGCTGATGAGTAAACTGGAGAGCAAAAATCTGTGTTCTCTCAGGGTCCTGCACCAGCTGAGGGTGAGGGACTGGGGGTGACAGGATGGGCCTGTCCTGGCCCATTTTATCCCACCCAGTGCTGTCCTGTGTGGAATGACCCTGGAATGGCTCAGGTACAGGGGAGCTGTGGACAGAGAAGGGAAGCAGTGCTTTAGCCCCACTCTCCCCAGCCAGATGTGAGTGAACCCCTGCATCATCTCCCTTAAATTCATCCCTTCTGAACAGCTCTGCCCAATTCCTGATGTGTCTCTCCTGCTTTTGCCTCAGGAGTTCAGTGGAATATCCTTGAACTGGGCAGAGCTGGGAGCTGCCAGTTGCTGGCTCTGGGATTTATTGACTGAGGCGCTTGGACTCCTTTTGTTGCTAAAATGACTTTTTAGGGGTGTGTGAACAGAGGGGATCAGGGAGCCCTCTGTCTCTGCCTGTCAAATGCTCTTGGGGTCTTTCTCAGTGGAACCTCCCATTCCTAACCAGTGTCTTTAATGTGATTTAAATCCTTACAACTTCTCTGCAGGTTGACCAAGATGCCAAATAATAACACACAGGCTGCAGTGGACACCTTGCCTGGGATTGCAGTGTCTCCCAAGTCTCTGAAGTGTAATTGTGTTAATAACTGGTTAACTACTTGCAAATGTATAATTTTCCCATTTAGGCAAGTAAGTTGTAATTAACACATATGGCCTACGGATACATGCAGGGCTGGGAGGGGAGGGCAGGCAGGATATATCTAATTTTGCTCTCTGCTTTTCCAAGTATGGATAGATTAAAATGTCTTGTTCTGTGGGAATTAGATTTTAATGAACTCTAATATGTACAGATCCCTCTAACGAAGGTTTTTTATCAGTTCTTTTAATTACAAGGATCAGCTTGAAGCAAAAGGGCTGGAAAAGCTTTATATTTAGAAGGAAAAAAAGGGGAGGGGGCAATCTCCATGACCTGTCCTTCCACTGGAGTTGGATCACCGTGATGTGGAATCTCAATAATTCAGTGTGGGGAGGTCTCCAAATGCCCCTGCTGCTCCTGGAGAGTCTGTTCTTTGCTTTTTTTCCCCAATTTCCCCCGAGTGCTCGCTGTGATCTCAGCCTTGGCGGGTGCTCAGCCCTTCTCCCCCAGCCAGGCAGGATCCTGCGTTCCCAGAGTGCTGCTGATCCTTGCTCAGTCTCAGGCTGGGGCATCCTCTGAGCTTCTCCTCCCGCGCTGGCAGTAAGCGGAGCTACGTGCCTGTAATGTCACCCTTTGTCAGCAGGTGTCCCTTCAGCCTCGCAATACTCTGCATTTATATTTATATTTTTATATATATATGTGAGGGATCTTGCAGAGATCATCTTGAATGAAACGCCTCCCGCGAATGTCCCCAATTTTATCTTTATTTTGTTACTGGTGTAGTCTGAGGAGCTGAGTTGGGGTTTTGTTAATAGTATCCTGTAAAAAAGAAAAACAGTAAAGCTGTTGATGACCCACATCCCACAAATCCACAATAATGGTCAGAAACACTCGTGTGTCTCCTGGGAGGGCGGATGGAGGGATCCCCTTTGCCCAGCTCTGGCATCCTCTGCTCTGTGTGACTCATGAACCAAACCCGGTTTTGACGGGGAGGGTGAAGAGCTGCTGGGCTGCCTGCTGGGAGCCCCAGCGTCTCAGGGATGTGTGTGCAGCTCACACCCAGCAGTGCCTGCGGATCCAAGCGCCAGTCTGAGGCATTCCCGGGCTGTGGGAGCCTGTTTGACTCGCTGGGGGTTTTTCCTGGTACCACTCAGTGGGTCCTGCCCCTCTCTGCCCTCGGGCAGGAGATGCTGGGCTGGGCTGGGCTGGGCTGGGCTGGGCTGGGCTGGGCTGGGCTGGAGGGGCCCTGGGCCTGTCTCCACTGTCCCTGTTCCTCGGGTTTGCCATCCTGTGTCAGCCTGGCTGTGGCACTGAGGAGCCCCCGGGGCAGGAGGTGCCTCAGACGAGGTTTTGATTCAAGGTGACAAATAAATGCCCATCAATGACACAGACAATCTGCAGCTCCTTGGCCAGCCGAGCTGACTGACAGAGCTGTGAGGAGCAGCCCCTGCGTTCCTGGAGGGATGAGTGTGACAGGGCCCTGAGATGTGGGGATTGACAGCTGGGCTGTGAACTCCCTGGGCCTGGATTCCGGTTGGTGCTGGGGGAAAGGCTGAGCAGAGTCAGTTTGTGGATGCTTCATTGAATCACATCAAAAATCCCCCCGTGTGCGCTCATGTGCACCCTCTTCACACAGACCAGACCTCAGCTTCTTCAGGGTTTGGGAGCCATTTGGATCTTGTTCTCATCACCACAATTATTCTCATTGTGGTAAAATAAAAATGCCGTTGGAAAGAACACCTGGGTTTTTCTGTTTCAAATGTGGGCTGTTGATTTTTGGGGCCTTCAAACGACCCTGACTCCTGAGCTGTGCAGGGGAAGCTGCTCTGGGTCGATGGGGCTGCAGGTTTTCCTCAGGTCTCTTGCAGGCTGGATATAGGGAGGTTTGAGTTTGGATATAGGGAGGTTTAAGTTTGGTCCCGAAGGAACAAATGGATTGTCCTGAGCAGATTTCACAGAGCAAATCCGTCCCACCCTGACCCAGCAGCTGAAGCTCTCCAGACAGAGTGTCTGGGTTTGATTTTGCCTCATCCTCCAGCAGGGATCACTCCCAGTGCTCTCCATCTCCCCTCCTGCTCTCTCCCACTGGAGCCCGTGGCTCTCCAGGGTTACTGAGGAGCCCATTCCCAATTAACTGCAGATGGTTTCCAACGCTCAGAAATATAAATAACACACACCTACGATGGGGAGAGGCAGTGAACTGCCTCAGACTCTCCCGTGTGATGTTCTGTCTTCCTGTGCCTCCCCCTCCCTGCTCCTCTTTTGGAGTCCCTTCTGTGGGAGCAGTGACAGCCGCTCCCAGAATGTTCCACGGCTCCGTGCAGGTATCCCGGTGCCATTCCGTGCTTCCAGAGTGGTAAATAAACGCCTCGTTGCCAGGGTGACGGGCACTTCACGGCAGTCAGTTGAATAAATAAATATGCTGGGAAATTAAACCTCCCGAGCCTGGCAGTCCCTGGAAGTGCTCTGCTCCATGCTCTGCTGGCGTGAGCAGAGCTGGGAACCCTCCTGCTTGCTCCTCTGCCTTCAGCAGCGCAGCACAAAAACCTCACCTGGAGCAGAATTCCACCCTGGCAGCAGCAGCAGAGCCCAGCAGAGCCCTGGGTGGGCTCCAGGCAGGGCCGTGCCAGCCCCGAGGGGTTTGGGGAGAGAATCCAGAAATCTCCATGGAAATGGGATCAAATTATTCAGTATACACACATGGATTGGTGTTCATCGCTTTGTCAGACGTGAGGGGGTCTGAACGCTGTGGAACACCTGGAACATGGGGCACCTTCCCTGAATCCTGCAGGTCCAATTACACTCGTGGCAGTGCCTCAATTCCCAGTTAAATTCCTTCTTGCAGTGAACGCGTCTTTGTGTTAATTTGTTACTGTAGTTGGCAAAACAAATCAGCAGTGCTTGAGGACAGAAACACCTCCCAAATGAGAGTTCTTCGTATTCTGTTCTGCTGGAGTTTGCAGGCACCGAGGAACTGGGAGCAAGCCCGAGGTTACTGTTGTATTTCAGTTAATTTGCCTGGTTCGGGGTGTTACATTTCTCCTCTGCTGAGTGTCGGTGCCTCCCAGAGTCCTCGGCCCGCCCCGCGTTCCCCCCGCTGAACCCGTCCATATGATGCTGTCGCCAGCAGGCTCCTACAGAATTCCCGCCCAGATGGACTCCGCCGCTTCCCTGCGACCCGGGAGCCGGTGGGAGCTTCCCCGCACAGTTTGCGGCCTCGTGTGTGGAAAGCAGAGCCCGGAGCATATGACGAGCTGTGGCCCTGCCGACGGCTCGAGCCCGCGCCTGTCGCCCGAGCAGCCTGGTCAGCGCCGCCTGCTGCGGTAACAGTTGGTGTTTTGATTCCTCGTTTGTTATTTCAGTTTGGATCTCGGCTGCCAGGGACTGCAGAAAATAGAGCAAGGGGTTAGCTGAAATAATTTGTTGAAAGTTTTGAAAGAAGTTAATTTACTGCGAAGTTGGGTTTTTTTTTGTTTTTAAAAAAAAAAGGCCCGACAACAACCAACCACGAAAAGGAAAAGACACATTGACTCACCGATGTTCAAACCCCGTAACTCCTACAGCGCTCATGACGTGGAAAACATGCCCAGAACTTTGAATTGGACTGCAAAAATAACCAGCCTGGGCCTCTGCCCTGCCCTGTGTTCCCAGCACTGGGAAGGATGGAGACGAAAATCAAGGACAGGCTGAACAAATAACAGGAGGTTTCATGGCAGGGAGGGCACTGGGCAGGGGCTGTGCCCAGGAAAGGGGGTGAGGTGTGGCTGTGTAACTCAAAAAGCACCTCTGCTGCTGCTGCTTTATGCATTTCAGCCCTCTCCCACCTCCAGGTGTTTTTCAGTTTGCTGCTTCCTTGCTGTGTCAAACATAATTGGAATTTCTTGCTTGATTGTGTGAGCAAATTCTTGCATGGTTTCTGTAAAAATCCAACAAGAAAACAGATTAGACTGAGGAGAGGGAAGAGTACAGGAGCTGAAAAGCCCAAATAAATTAACAGAATCATTGCCACTGGTGGTTGTACGTGGAAGGAAAACATCTGAACAGAATTCCTCCTAAAACAACCCGGCAACTGCAGCTCCTCTGGCTTTGCTGAGCGCTTGGCAGCTGCAGCTCGGGATCTTTGGGATCTCTCAGTGGTGGTTCAGCAGCACCTCGTGGGTGCAACGGGGCTGGGCCCAGGCTTTGTATGGAAAACACTCACAGAATTGATTGTGGAAAGGGAAAAAGGGGGAACAGGCAAGACACGAGGGCAGAATTGATAAGAGCAGTTTCCATCAGGGGTCACAGTGCTGATGCCCACACAAACACGGGCCCAGCCCCCAGCGGGACCTCAGTGCCCGAGACCCCCCGATACTCCTCGTGGTCTCCAGAACCACCCCAGTGCCAGGAACAGGCAGGGATTTCCAGTCACCCTTCACTTTAAATGCTTTTAACAGCTCTGGAAGTATTCATGAATTCAGGTTTCCTCACTCCCCTTGTCATGTTGTTGGCTTAAAATCCCCATTTAATTAACCTCCTCACCCCAGGCGTAAATCAATGCTCCGGCTGCAAACGCTCCCCTCGCTGATAGGGAATTTCATTTGGGCTCCACGGCTGGAAATTGGAACTGAAGATGCCTGCAGGACAGGAGCAGAGTGGTGCTGGAGAGGGAAGCACAAGGAGCTCGTGAACTGCAGGAATGGATGTTCTTGGATGGGATGGGAAATCCATTCACTGAGGACCCAGCGGGGACAGTGAGAACCAGCCTGAGCACGGGCGCATCCCAGGCGGAATTCCCTGGGAGCCTGGGCTCGTGTTTGAGGCTGGATCGTGCTCCTGGAGCCCCAGGAGGCCCAGGAGGATCCTTAAAGTAGCACTGGCAGAGCGAAACCGGTCGGAATGATGTGGATTTGCTCATGTGGAAGTTTTCCCTGTGACAATCCTGTCTCGCTGTCACCTCGTGGTGCTGGGATGTGTTTCCAGCGTGGCAGCTCCTGGGTGTGCAAATCTCTGTGTGCTGCTGCTGAAAGAGGCGGGGGAGGCACGAGGGGTGCCTGGTAACGTGCACAGCAAGAATTTATCCCTATTTTTCCCAGGGCTGGGGGGAAGTGCTGCTCCCTGACCACGGCACTGCCACTGCACCAGCAGAGCAGGGGTTGGTCCTGGGACAGGAGAACCAAGCCAGTGATTTTTCATGTTGTCTATTAATTCCTATGCATAATTAACGACAGGAAGAGCAAAGGAAAGGAGTTCCTATGTTTTCAAGCTTCAAGAAGAATTTCTACATCGTTCTGAAACTCCCCCCTCTTTGCTGATTTGGTGTCGAAAAGATTTCTTGTCACAATTATTTTGCTGAAGACAAACTAAAAAAACCCGAATGCTGTGAGCTTGAAATTCTCCTTGATCTGTTGTTAAAGCCTGAGTACCCCCTGAAATAATAATGGATAATAATGGCATAAATAATTAATAATCACGAGCTTTAATGAGCTGGTGAGGCGGTGCAATGAGGTTGTTCAGTGAGATGTGATGGGTTTCGCGAGCACCTGCTCTAGCCAGGGTTCTTTCTGCAGGAAGAATTCCGATGTGTGTGTGCTGGAAACGCCAGAGATCCCTGCAGAGCCCATGGGCAGCTCTGCACACCTCGCTCACAGGTGGCACTGCAGCTGCACCTTTGTGTTTGGCAGGGAACGCCAATCCTCATCCTTGAACCCTCAAACTGCTGCAGTGACACCCCTCATTTCCCTGGGCCTGGTGGTGTCTTCAGCAGAGCCACTGGGCAAAGTCTCTGCTCAGGAAAGTGCTGGACCATGAGGTTAAAGCTCAGCACGTCTGAAATCCCCTGGTGCCTGAGGACCTGCAGGCAAACTTGTGTCTTCAGCTCTGTGCATGTTGAACCTGGGCTGAGGTGGGACTGGAACAGGATGGGGCAGAAAGATTCCATCTTCCAGCGTGTGTCCAGCTGGCTTTGCCTTGGAACTGGACATTCTGGTACAGACACTGGAGCAGGAGGCAGGGCCCAGCCCGTGCTGTTACCTCTGCTTATTTCTAACAGAAATTATTTCTATTCAGATTGCACAGGGTGTTTTTAGGACTTGCAGTGCAAAGCTGAGGTTCTGTAACCAGGTAAATAAGGAACTGGAGGGGAATCCAGCCCAATTTTTAATGTCTGAGCTTATTGGGAATCCAAGACAAATGTGGAACCCCCAGTGCCCTTCACCTCAAAGCTGTTCAGGGACCAGCAACACCTCAGGCCCTTAAATTCCTGTCCTGCCCTCGTTGCCAGCGGCAATAATTAGCCCCATGTCCTTTATTAGCTCTCCTCACAGGTAGGAAGGGTCCTTCCCGATTCCCCTCTGTTTTCTTTAGCCAGATCATGTTCAGCTTTCTGCCTGCGAGTTCTGAGCATTCCTGGAGGGACTGGGGAGCGGGATTTGCTCCTTGAAATCCAGTGGAGGCTGCTGCTCTGCCCAGGCCAGGAGCTCCTCAATTTTCACTTCAAACCCTGCTGGAATCAATAGAGCGCTGCTGCCGCCTTCATCCTGCCAGCAGCAAATCTGGTTGGAGGCGCCGTGTCCTGCCTGGGCCCTTTAATGAGCATCCCTTGCAGGACCTGGGAGGTTCCTGGCAGGCTCGGGGCTCTGTGCTGCCGTTCCAGCGCATAACAAGAAGGAGCTGCGGAGCTCAAGGAGCAGCAGTTGGGCTCTGGTTTCTGTGCCTGGCTTAGGGCTCGTGGGGTGTAATTGCCTCTTTGGAAAGCTGTGGCTGTGCTCGGGTATCGACTGTTTATTGCTCACATAAGCACAGTTACTTCGGCCACGTTGAGGTTTTCGTTGTTTTTCTAATTTTTTCACCTGGAGAGCGAGAGCCTCCTGTTGTTTCCAGAGTCACCCTAAAATTGTCTTGTTTCTTGATGTGTGTGAGGGGGAGCATTTTGATTGTTTTGGGGGATAAAAAAATCTGATGGCAGGTAAAATAAAACCCCATGCTGACCAACCGGCCGCTGCATTTTTATTTCATGCGTATTCTAATCCCTTCAAATCCAAAATAAAGGAAAACCAATGAACATCTATTTAGGAAAACCCCTCAGAATGGACTTTATTAGGAGGAGACCTTTATGTACTTGTGAATGGAGAAAATTTTATTTTTAGGGGCTTAGGAGTAGGGAACCAAGCAGGTTTGCCCAGGGTGGGGCTCAGGAGGGGAGCAGGGCTCATTTTTGGGCTCTCTGAGGGTTTCCTGCTGTGCAGCTGCACGGTGAGAGAGGCACTGCAGGCTCCATTTCCCCCTGTCACATCCCATTTGTGAACCGGGGCTGCAGCGGGATGACAGCAGCCCCCGAACGGGGAAAGCCTGGGAAAATAAATAGAGATGGAGGAAGTCAGAGATCATTAGAGCTGACACCGCCTCACACGCTCATTAATTATGAATCCCCGGGGAAGGGCTCGTTCGGCGGCTGGCGAGGGCCTGGTGCCGTTGGTGAGAGCTCCTGACAACTCCTGGAAGAGGGGAACCGAGGAACCCAGAGTGAGGTTCTGCTGGGGGCTGTTTCATTCAGCTCCGCTCTCCAGCCCAGCATTCGCCTTTGCTCAGGGCTGCAATTCTTGCCGAGTGGGTCTTCTCTCCAAACTGACCTCCGAGGTGCTTTCCTCGTGGAAAAGAGATTTTCCGTGTGGGAGAAGTTGTTTTTCCCCGTGGGCTGCGTCCCCACAGCTGAGCTGTGACTTAAATCCCAGCAGTGCCCAGTGCAGCCTCTGTACAGAAATGAACGTTTTGGCTGTCACTTCAATAAATAACTGCCACTCATTTTCACTTCCGAGGTAAATACCTGGCTCTGAGGAGGTGTTTGAGTTCACTCTTTTATTACTGGAGAGGCAGAAGCAGCTTGGAGCAGCATGGAGGTGATCCCTGCTTGGCTTTCTGCGAACTGCAAGGTGTGGAACTTCCATGAAAATGGGAAAATTGGGGCTGGGGAACCATTTGAGTGCAGAGTTGCACAAATTTACTCCAAGAGCACAGACAGACTCTCAGCGTGGCCCTGGCTGGGACTGTCCTGCTGTTCCCCTGCTGCCCTGGCGGTCCAAGGGCTCAGACAAAGCTCCTCTGGGGATGTCTGGGCCAAGGAGGAGCAGCTGGGGGTGATGAGCTTTAGCGGGTCCGGATGGAGGGGTTTGAGGTGTTACCTGCTCACACAATGAGGAGTGATTAAAGGCAGTTCATTAACCTGACAAAAGCCTTCAGTGACATTTTACCTTAAGCTTATTTTTATTTAACTTCAGAGGACGCCAATGGAGTGATCAGTTTAGGCTGAGCGTGAGCACCAGAGGTTTGCCCAGCGGTACCCGGAGCGCTCGAGGTAGAACAGCAGAAAGTTGTGTGTGGGAAAGGTGGCCCTGTGCTACCCTGGGCTGTGCCACAGCTCCTCTCACCCTGCAGCTCCCCCCGTCCCGAACTGAACACAATTGGACCTGGGACAGCGCTGAGGGGCTGCTGGTGTCCTTAGCCAGGCTCCTGCGAGCCATTCCCGCTTCCCTCATTCCCGAAGGGCAGCTTGGGAGAATCCCTGAGCTTATCCAGCCTGCAGCTCAGGCCGGGGAGGGGCAGGTTTGGGATGCTGCAGCTGCTGCCTGGCCCTGGGTGGGTTCAGTGGGGAGCTCAGCACTGGGCAAGGTCTCGGTTCTGTGGTTCCGGGGCAGGGAATCCATGGTACCAGGACAGGGAATCTGTGGCTCCAGAGCAGGGAATCCGTGGTTTCCCAGCTGTGCCTGTCTGAGGGCCCAGTGTGCAGACTGGGACTCCACGTCCCAGCCCATGGAGACACCTGGGAATTGTTCGTGTCCCGGGTTCCCGCCGTGCTCTCGGTGCGGTGCCCTCGGCGAGCGCTGGCTCTTTCCAGCCACAGGGTCAAACGTTTCCTGCTCCCCCCTGCTCTCTGCAGAGCCTTCCCTTCTCCTTGGAGTCGGTGTCACCTCACACTGGAGAGGGAGATCCACCCTGCAGGGGCACAGCTCGTGGGTGTGCACATCTCCTGGGTGTGCACAGCCCCTCAGCTGGGACTGGGAACGCTGAACACACCCAGCTCCCGGCACAAACACAGGCAGTGGGGAGGCTTCCAATCCTCCTCAATTAAAGCGAGCAGAGCAATTTATCCCGAGTGAAATGGGGAGTGACTGGTTGAACCGGAGCCCTGGGGCTCACCGTCCCCTGCTCGTGGGATTCACCGGAGCTGCTCTGTCACAAAACCTCCCAGAGCTGGTGGGAGAACCGGGGAGTCCTGGCATTGTCCTGGCCCAAATAAACCCAGAATTAATGAGTTTGTGTGTTCCAAAGGCAGGACAGGGGCACCTGGACCAGCCCAGGCTTCCTGCAGCACGTGGGGTGTGCTGAGGGTCCGGGATGTGCCCTTGGGTTTGACCCAACTCCAGCTCTTCCACCAGGATCCTTGGGGCAGCTCTGAAGGACAAAGAGAGAGGAACCCCGAGGGTGTGACTGGTGATTCTTGTGGCTGGTTGATGATTTCTCCAAGGAGGTGCAGTGTCTGAACCAGGAGGGTTCAGTGCAGTAAACGAACATGGATTTAGTTTAATGTATTCTCAACAAGGTATTGCATGTTTGTAAGTGTTACAAATCAAACTCCAGTGGAAAATATCCCACTGTTCAAACATTCTTACATGTAATTGCGTTTTCCCTGTAATAACATTATCAGAGCATCTTTCAAGCCCCAATTAATGCAAACCTAATTCTCCTTTAATACCAGTACCAGGAGGATTTGAATTTAAGAACACACAGCTTTATCTCGGAGCTCCAAGATGATTTTCAAATGCCTTTTGTACAACTTTTACCCTCAGTGTGTGGAGCTTATGGAAGGGAACTGTGCTGATGGAGAGATCTGCAGCAATCTGAGGACCTGCCTTGGCTGGTGCTGTTATTTGCACTGCAGTTTTTGTGCAGAATGGAATTCCAGCCTGCAGAGGCAATTTTGATTAAGCCAAATAATAAAAGACAGAGTCTGGGAATTAACAGAGATTCCCTGAGTTCTGTTCTCAGCTATTTCTGTTGCATCAAGTAAGGCTATAGAATTATTGACACTTCTGTTTAACTACATCTTGTCTCAGAATGGGCAGCAGTAACTTTTAATTTACTTTTGATTGCAGGATGCCATTAATGATAGAATGGTTTTGGTATTTTTTTGCAGTGGACTTTTTTCCTGAGCCATTTTAATCTACTGTTCCTGGGAATATAAAATGGAAATGGCAGCACAGCACATTTCAGTCATGTCTGAAGTTGCATTAACATCACAGAAGTTTTTTTTTATGGGTGCCCATGAAATGCAAACAGGTGTAAAATTTGTGTCTGGTTTAAAATTTTATAAGTGAAGTTACACCCCACGTTAAGTGGGTCATTTTCTGATCCCATAAAGCTCAGTCACAGGAGAGGGGGGGAAGCAAAGCCTTGAACTGCCTGTGCAAACCTGGGAGATCTGGGTCAGGCCAGGGGCTTGTACCCCCTCAGAGGAGAGGGGAGAGAGAAGCTGAGAGAGAGCACAGATCCCTCCTTACACCCCGGGAGTCTGAGCCCAGGGTCACCCAGAGCCACACACACTTCACATTTAGAGCCTGAGCTCATTAATTCCAGCCTGAAGCAAGCACGGGGGAATGGAGAGCAACAGGAAAACCACAGGTCTGTGTTTTGATGTCGTCCTTGATGTTCGTGTTTAAGATTCAGCGGGAAAAACCAGAAGGCTCTCGCTTGTAAAAACCCCAGCAGAGGAGTCCGGAGCACTGAGTCCTTCGGGGTGTCAGACACGGAGTTCATGCGTGTCTGCAGCAGCTCCCAAGCAGCCACTGGGAGCTGAGCAGGGCACTGAAGAGCCCCCTGAACATCGGGAATGCTGAAAGGAACCTTGCCCAGGGCACAACCTCCTGGCCACTGGCGAGATCTCCTTGTGCTTCAGCACCTAAAACCCCGGAAAAGGGGCAGGAAAAACGAAGCTGAAATCTAAAGGTGATAAAAGCAAATTTATCTCGTGAGACACCTTCATCTGCTGCTCTCAGACGATCTGCAAAGGCCTTGAACAGGATTAAGGAAAGGGCATGGAGATGAGTAGAGTGGAGCCGGCTCAGGGGCGATGCAGATGGCATCTCTGCCTCCCGGGAAAAGCTTTTCTTACATCAAAGTGATGTGCAGACAGCTCAGTACCAGGTAACAGGGACTCAGCTGGGGGAATGCGCAGGAAACAGCAGAGAGAGTCAAGCTGAAGGCAGAGAGGGGGATCTGGGAGGCTGGAAGGGTTTTACAGGTGAAATGCTCTGGTGCAGAACAACACCCTCATTCCATCAGTGCTCATTGCTGATATTTGCTGCTCCGTCCTCTCTGTCTGTGGAAGAGGCCTGAACCTTTACCAGGGCTAATACACAACACATAAAACCCCTGTCCTTGCAACTTTTAAACAAAATTAAAGCATTTCTGAGAGGGGAGAGGTGTGATGTGTGCAGTGAACACAACAGCAGCAAAACCACTGCTGGGAAGGGAGGGGGATCGGCTGAGCAGGAGAAAAGGAGTTTCTTTCTGTACTGGAAACATTTAAATTGCAGTATTTTCCTATTCTGTCAGGCAAGGAACACGTTCAAAGCTTCTCAAGAGGAAAACTAAAGAAAACTCTTTGGGAGATGTTAAGGAACCTGATCTGAGTCGCCGTTTCAACCTGTGTTCCTGTAATATAAAAATAACCCCCTCAGGACGAGTTTCTGGGTGGCATCTTGCAGACCTGGAATGCTCTGTACCCCGATGCTCTGTACCCCGATGTCAGACCAAGATCTACAGCACCCACACCCTCTCTGTCCCCACACATGAACAGCTCATTCCCACTCCCATTCCCATTCCCATTCCCCCTCTCTGTCCATCAGGAGATCCTTAAGCACAGCTCACAACCAAATGTTATTTACGTTCCTCACGCTGTTCAGTAACCGCTAATTAAGTCTTTTGTCGCATGACTCCGAACTAATTAGGGTTAATTGAGCCTGTTTGTGTATCAGCTACTCCAGCACTTGTCCTGATAATCAGGAATTTTGAGCACTCGGGATATTCGTGCGATGTGCCAGCCTGAATTCACGCTCTTTTTGTGGCTCCTGCGGCCTCTTGTGATTGCTCTGATCGTAAACAGAATATCCCTTTTTTGCTGTCTTATTGCTTGTGGGGGGAAAAAAAAAGAGAATTCCTGGTCCCTGTAGTAGTCAGAAGCAGCTGAAACGCTGAGGCAGAGCTCTGCAGTGCCGGCTGAGCGTGGATTTTTGTGGTCTTTTCCACCCTTAATGACTCTGATAAGGCCAAGCCAAGGTTGTAACTATGGAAGCACAGCCCCAGCTCCAGGGAAAAGCTCCTTTTCCCAAGCACTGCTTGGGTTCAGAGCTGGGAGAGGGGGAACAACGCTGGGGTTCCGAGATTTCCCTGCTTTGGGGACCGGGAAGAGGCTCCGTCCGTGCCGGAGCAGCGGGAGGTTCCCTCGCCCTACAAACACATCGGGTCCCAAACTCCCCGGCTCGGGGGGGGACGCCTGGAACATACGGCAGGAGCCCATTAAGCAGCACGTGGCACATGAATATTCATTGTTTTGCCTTGGTTATTTACATAAATTTAGCGCAAGGCAAGGCTTTTTACTGTTGCTTTCGCTTTTCGGGGTAGAAATGTTGATCCAGCTGCACGCATTTCCTTGGATTAGAGCAATACCTTTTGTTTTTCTCTGTGCTTTTTTGTTTTTTTCCTGTTGGAACTGAAAATAGTTTTTCTTTTTGCATGTTCAATGTGGAAGTGTCGTTAGCTAAAAGGAGTGCAGATGCATCAGACTTTCCGGGACCAGGGGGAATGGCAGATCCTGATGGTTTTGAACGTCCCGATATTCAGAGAGAGGAAATGCTTACAAAGTGGTGGCACCGCTGAACTGGGAGCCAGGTCAATTAGAAAATGATGTTAATAAAAACCGATGAAACAACGGCAGAGCATCCCGGTTACAAATTAAACCCAGGCAGATAAACTGAGGGGAGGGAGAAAAGCACAGATGATGGATGGGCTGTAAACTGTTCAATATTCAGTTGTTCCACCTGTGAATGCCAGGGATGCTCGGGCTGATCCAAACTCGCTGCCAGCAACGGATGGGGAGTAAATGACAGAGCTGGTTCGGAGGTTTCCTGCTTCAGCAAACAGCGGGGGTGGGAGGGAATCTGGGAATGGTCCCGCGAATTAATCGGGATCCTGGAGAGCTCGTGGTGCTGGACGTGCCAGTGAGCCAAGTGCTGCCCTCGCCGTCCCTCAGCCAGAGGGGGAAACAGGAGCAGGGCTTGGTTTGCTGAGCTTTAACTCCTCACCACGCACACCCTGCGCAGGGCTCGGAGCGGGGATCGCGGCCGGGGATCCGAAGAGATGAGGGATTGGTTTCCCTGGCATTCTCAGCAGCAGAGCTCAGGGTGCAGGTTGTGCAGCCAGGGATGATGCTGGGAAGGGTCTCTGTGTTTGTCCCAGCCCTGCTGGGGACACTGAAGTGTTGGAGGTGCAAAAGGAGAGTTCAGCACACGGGGTTTGCTCACAGCCAGGGCCCCTGAGTGCCACTCAGCAGTGACAGGGAGAGCTCTGCAGCGCCGGGGGATGCTCCTCAGTCTCTGGAACCCCCGAACTGTTTGAATTCCCCCACCCCGATGCTGTTTTTAGTCCTTAAGCCCTGCCTGGTTCCTCAGCTGCTCACCTGGAGCCTGGCACGGGCTGCAGCAGAGGTGCTTTCCACAGAGAGCAGCAGAATCAGCACCTTGGCTGCATCCAGTGTTTGATGGAAAAGATCCTGTGGTTACTTTCAAAACTCTGTGATTGCTCTCATTGCCATTCTGGACACGCTTTGCAAATGTTTTCAAATTTACAGGACGTGTGTCTTTACAGTGGATATCAAGGAAAATGGGGCACAGCACTAACTGTGGTGCAGGTGGGTTTGTTCCTCATCCTGGTGCCGCTGCTTTGAAGGTAATTTTCTCATTAAGTACAGAAAAGGCATCAGAAGAAGCAGGTGTCTTCAAATGAACAATTCCACGTAGTCTGCAAGGTGTTGCAGCTGTAATTGTTGTCAGTAGTTAGCAAACCCAGCCACACAGGAACTATTGATACAAATTAAGGTTCTGATGTTGCAGAGCAGCCCAGGTATTCCCAGAGTGGAGGGTTCTCTTCCTGAAACATGAGTGGGAAGATGAGCAGCAGTGACTGGACTGAAACACCTGGAACAGAAGCTGTGAGGGCTCTGCCATGACCAGGAGCCCTCAGAACACTGATTTTTGTGGAGGTGAAGGGGGATAAAGAGGGAACAGCCCTGCCCCCTTCATCTGCAGCCTTCATTGAAGCACTGGAGGTATTTAGATTAACTGCTCTGGGTTTGTCCTAAAATACACTTCCCATCCTGCCCCGGTGGGAGTGAAATAAAATCATTATCAGTTATCACACAGAGATTTAAATTAAGGCCCCTTTCCTTCATGAAACTGAACTTCCAAAACAAAATCTCAGAGAAGTGGAATTAATTGCTGGATCTGCACTGAATCACCAAGAGACCTGGTTTTATTTCTGTGGTGCAGCAGAAAGAGCTTCATCAGGAGGAGCTCACGCGGAGGAGAACCAGGCATGTCCCACTTATCGAACACAAGGATGGCCGGGATGTTTAATTATCTTTTGATTAATTAATTTAACAAGAAAGCAGTCGAGGACTGCAGCACATTCGGCACCGCTCAGTTTGTTACCTGCGTGCGCCCCCAGCTCTGCTGAGCTAAAGGCACCTTGTGCCTCTTACCTGCAGCTGCTGTAAATGAATTATTTCTTTTCTGAGCTGCCTTCATTACCCCGAGGAGATGCACAAAACACACCCGAGCTCAGGTGATTTGCAGCATCTGTGCTGGAGATTTAATACCATGTTCTGCATGTTTGCAAGGATAAAACATTGGGGGGGGAGGTAAAACGAGTGTAAGGCATGAGATGAATTACTTGGGAACCTCTCAGTGTGAGAAGAAGAATGTGTTCGTTGGGTTATTGCGCAGATCTGATGTAAATTTAATGTGGATCAAGAAATGGAGCACAGACACACAACAGGCACTGAATACCAAAAGGTCACTGCCAAGCTGGGAGTGTCCCCTGGTGACCCCTGGCTGAGTGGGGATACCTCAAGTGCCAGACTCTGGTCTCTCAGAAGGTTCCTCAGAGTCAAAGAGGGAATATTTAATGTGACCAGGCAGATTGATTGCTCCAAGACTGGTAATCTGCAGTGCCTAATTAGTCAATCAAGTCAAATTGTGCTTAGCAAACATGGCACAATCGCATTACAGTGGGAGCACAAAGGGGATCCTGCTCCTGTTCCCGCTGGTTCAGAGGAACAGGAGGGGTTCTTTGGGAAACACGAGGGGGGAGCTCTCAGACCGTTCTGGGTTGGGCTGAGCAGAGTGGGCACAGGGCTGGGTTTGAGAGTGACCTCTCCCTGCACTCAGGGTCTCTTCAGGCTCTGCAGTCACTCGTGGCAGCCCTGCCCGGCTCTCCCAGCGCTGGGGTGGTGATGGAGAATGATCACCGCAATAATTACTGCTCTCTGTGTTAATTAATGTCCTGATCAGCCATCACATGGAGCGGGGAACCCGGGAAGTACAAACAGAGGTCCAGGGGTTTGCTCCTCGCGAGCACTGACACAGCAAATCTGCTGCTTTTTCAGACTTCCTCGGGTAGAAATGGAGATTCTTGGAGGACAAGGCAGAGACAAGGGAGGCTTTTCCTCTCACTGTCTCTTTACAAACATGGACACACAGGATCCGTAATTGAACGTGCATCTTTGGAGGCTGGAGACGCGGATTTACCGGTGTGTGAGGCACAGAGGGAGAAACCACCTCCTGTATCACCTTCCTCTGTGGAACTGGGCTTTAGTCTCCCATCTAAATATGGCAGCCTGGTAATGAAACTTAATTTATAAATGATAGATGGGTTTGGGGGTTGTTTTGGAGGTTTTCTTTTGTTGTTTTTTCGTTTTGCTGTTGCTCCTCCCAGCAGACTCCCCCTCCCCTCCCGTCCAGGTAAATGCTGAAGTATTTAAACCATTCCCCGTGCAGGTTTGGCTCTCAGAAGAATTAATGAACCTGCCAGGCTCGGAGCAGATGCTGCAGAGCATCCACAGTGGCGTGTCACGGTTACTTAGCAACTCCAGCTGAGGAGGTGAAGGTAGAAGTGCTGTCGTTGTCCATGGGTGAGGTCTCCTCTGCCCCCCTCCTTTGTAAACAGAGGGTTTTTCCCCAAACAGATAAAGTCTTTTGTAGGTTTTAATGATCTTTCAAATGGAGCTTTCAAAAGAACTTGCCATTTCTGCAGGGCAATTTGAATTAAAGGATGAATTTGGAGAATGTGAGTGTAGCTCATAACGAGAGCAGAAGGTATTAACCCAGGACGTGTAAAAACATCCCACTGTCACACGGGGAGCTGTTCAATTTTAGTGCCATTTTTCCCCTTAAAAGTTGATATTGGCAGATCTGACTCGGTCACCCCTGAGCCAAAGCTCTGCCCTTGAGGCCCCGGCAGGGGGAACCGGTTTGCACTTTGTCCCCGGTGGTCTCTGGCCCGATAAGGACGCGGAGTTTGTTTGCCGGGAGGAATTCGCGGCCTCCCGGAGCTGCCTCCTCCTGCAGGATCTGCCTCTGGCAGCAGGTTAAAAATAATAGCAGCTCTGAAACTTTCATGACAGCTCCGGGCTGAGCGTTGCCTTAACAGCGGCAGCTGGAACACAAACCAGCCCCAAACCCTGCAGGTTATGAAAGGATAATGAGGACGGGCTCCGGGAGCTCTGCCGGGCGTGGGAAGGGCGCTCGGGGGAACGAGGGGAGTGCTTGGGGTTGGTGTGCTGAGCGGGGCAGGAGAGCACTCACTGTCACTCTTCTTCAGCCCTTCAGCTTGGGTTACACAAAATGTTTGCCGGTCCAGGCCCTGGGAACCAAGGAAAACCGGGATTCTCCTCTGCTGCCTTCTCCTTTTGGATGGGGCTGTGCAGCCACGGCCATGTTTTTGTCACTGGGTGGGGGCTGAACCTGAATTGCTGAAACATCACTCCTTTCCTCTTCTGGCAGCATTCCAGAGGCTTCTGAGACCCCTGGAAAATAAATATCTTTGGTACAGAGACAGGGAGGGGAGGCCTGGTGTGGCTTTAACCTCACACTGAGCTGGGGATGATCCAGGAGCCCCGAACCTCCCGCTGGCCATTCCCTGTGGGATGCAGAGAGGTGGCTCTGAGCGTCGCCTTCGCGAAGAACACCACCATAAAATCCTTTCCAATGCCGTGTGGGAAGCTCCTGGCCTGCCTAGGAGCACTGAGGCAGCAGGGATGAAGGAGTGGAGAGGAGCTGTCTCCCCCCAGCACTGCCACCTCGGAGATGCTCACGGAGTTCAGGGAAAGGTTCCAGGTGATCAGCGAGGAGGAAATGCAGCCCCTTAAGGACACGGGCTCTGATTTGAGTTTCCAGAAAGAGCATGAATAAATAGTGCAATCAGTGCATTCTATAAATACACATTAATTTGACTGCAGTTCTCTTTCCCTTCCTTTGTCTTGAGAAAGGAATGGGAGTGAAGCTCATTCCCACTCCAAAACAATCAGGATTTAAAACAATAACTCTGAAATGTTTGAGATGTGGCACCTGAAGTGGGTGCATCATTGGAGTGGGATGGGCTGATTGGATTGCCAGAGATCTCCAGTCCCTCCAGCACTGATCCTGATGGAATTGTTATTATCCTTTCTGGGGAAGAGGAGCAAGGGGAGGGGGGTGTGCTGCACTCAGAAACTCTGAGGTATACAAAGAAAATTGCTGTAGAATTGAGGATATTTGGCATTTCGGGGGAAATGGAAGGTGTGAGATGTGGACAGCAGCCCTGTAGGCTTTTCTTTTCGGATAGGGATTCGCTCAGGTGGGAACAAGGTGCCCAAGCCCTGCTTTAGATAAATAACAAGGCAGTCCCTAAATACGGCTCTGCTTTATTTATTGTTTGCGGGATTTTTATATCCTGGTGTTACATCTTGTGCTCCCATCGATTTCCACGGGCTGTGTAATTTAACTGTGCATTGATTCATTGGCTTTGCAGAGCTCTACATCTGTTTCTGGAATCACCTGGCTCTGGGTGGGAGAGACGAGGAACAGCCCCGGAATCCGCGGCTGGTCCTGCCGGGTTCGTTCACCACTTGCTCCTCCCTCCCCCTCCTCGCTGGTTTAGGCATCTGTTCAGTTCTTTTTAGGAATTAATGATGATTCTTTCCCGCACCCTGGGCAGCCTGGGATGCCATCCCAGCTCGGGGTTCCCTGGGATACTCTGCTGCCTGTGCCACGGGTGATTAATGAGTTTTACAGAAGGAAGGCTGACTGCAGCGAGGTGTGAAAGATGTTTTGAGCATTCAGAATATGCTGCAAAAGCTTTCTTCACTCTGCAGTTTGCCCAGGATGAGGAACATCATGGTTGTATTATTTTATTATTTGTACTGCACTTACCCGATGGTTTGTCCATCCAGGAATGTAAATGATGCCTCAAAATCCCACTGGGATGATCTCATGGAAACAATTATGCAGCAGCATCATTTTAGATGGTATCATCCATTACCAGCTTAGCGTTGCCTTTAGGAAGTCTGGGTGCCTCTCAAAAGTTTGGGAGGAAATTGAAATGCAAAGGTCATCAGTTGCCAGCTGCCATTAGAGGGAATTTAGTCCTGTGCAGTAATCAAGTGAGGTAAGGACATCATCTTCGAAGCCTGAAGAACAAGTTGCACCCCACTGTGGGCCTGTCCTGTCTCATTTATTTGTTGGGGGTATATTTAAATAAAAAAGCATTGCTCGCACTCAGTTTACAGAAGGGGATAATGGTATGTTTGTATCCCCAGAAGTCCTGCTGACAAGGGGGGGGAATCATTGATTAAGCATTTTCCACCTGTTCAATGGTTTGGAGGGGCTCTTATTGGTGGGATTTTTATTGGAGCTCTTTTCCCCCCCAGGTCCTCGGTGGCTGTCCAGTGGAGAGCAGCCAATTCACCAGAACAGGGGGAATGAATACATTCAGATGTGGGTGTGCAACGGGGTCAGCTCGGGCAGGGCGGTGCTCCGGGGTCACTGGCTCTGAGCCCGGGCTCCCACCCTCACCTGCCTCTGCTCCACCCCGGGGGAGGCTCTTCCTGCAGGGCTGTTCCCTGCCTCTGATCAGATCCCCTCCCAGAACCTCCTCCAAGCCGAGCTGGTGCTGAGCGTCGCTGAATCAACGCGTGGGATCGAGTGTCGGGTTCACAGGGAGGTTTCGATTCAAACACTGGTGCTCCAAGGGCGGTGGTGTTGATGGAGATGAGCATCCACCTTTAAGGATTAAGCTTCGAGTTTCCACAGACTTTGCTTTTTATAAAATCCCAGCCCTGAAATAGAGATGGGAGGGAGATAATCCTGACACTGTTGTGATCTCAGCTTCCTCCGTGACCTCTTCTCTGTGGCACTGGCTGCACTCTCGGGATCTCTGTGCTTCCTTCCCCAGATTTCCCGGTGAAACACGACAGCTGCTCTTGCTTCACGGAGCAGCAGTGCCAATAACCGATCACGAGCTGCCAAGGAGTGGGATCTGAGCAGTGTGACCAGTGCAGCCTGCCCTGAGCTGGTGGAACTCGGCAGCTCCTGGTGCGTCAGGAACAGCCCTGGTGTGGAGGGTCTGGCCCTTCCCAGGGGCTGACCGGGGTGTAACTCGGAGCAGATCGGCCCTCCCCGCAGGAACAGGGGCTCCTGGGCCGGGCTGGGCTGGGCTTTAATGAGCAGCTTTGGCAAAGGCTTGAAGAGGTGCAGTGTTAAAGGTCAGCGCTGTTTTCCACTTCTGACCTCCCCTGGGAGAACAACCCGAGCAGCAGCAGAGAGGAGACGTGAGAAGCTGCAGCGTGAGGACAGAAATGAGGGTGTGGGGCTGCTGGGGGCAGGGCTGGGGGTGTCCTGCTGGATCCCTGGTGCCGGGTGGTGAGGATGGCTCTGCAGCCAAACCTCACCAAACCTCACCAAAGCACACCAAACCAAATCAAACACCCCCCAGTGCCCCTGAGAGGGCCCTCATCCCTCCATCCCAGGCTCACGGAGAGCACAGCCCTGGGAACGCCGCTCTCCGTGGGGAATGGACGCACAGGGCACTGAGGTGGGCTTTGTCCCCATTGTTCTCTCTCAAAGCCACCGGTGACTGGGACCAGCTCCCGCTCTGGCTGTGTGGAGCTGACCCCTTCAGAGGCCTGGCAGTGGCCAGATGGCACAGTCCAGCCGGCAGTGCTTTAATTTAATAACTCTCCAATAAGTGGCTACCACGAACAATTATGTTGCAAAGTGATTTTGTGCTCTTTTTAATTAAGACCGGCTCGCAGGAAAAATCCTAATCCATTAGAGGTCGATTTATGCCCTGAAGCAAGGTCAATTTTCCTCTTCCTTAAATCCGTGCAAAGGTAGAACTTTGTGTGTGGGAAGTAACTTCGCTTTGCTTTTTTATCTGTTTGGAATTTTGATATCTGACTGCTGCTGCTCAGCAAATTGCACAGAACATGTCCTGGGTTTGGGGAGTTTTGTTTCGGTTCACTGATCTCCCTTGCTCTTGGATAATGAGAACTGCAAAGGGAAGTGCCTGATCGACCACTCTTGTACCTATTTTAACTCAGGGTCTCTTTTACACACATATTTACACATATAAACAGATATAAAATGTACGTGGAAAGGTCCCAGTGTCTGCAGCTCTTTTCACTGGTGATAAAATGAAGTCATCAATTCGTTGATAAGGAGAAATCTCACATAATGTAATAAAGAAAGTGTACAGCTGCAAACCCTGAATTTGCAGAAATAACTGAACCCCACGGTGGGCACCCCCAAGAGGTTTGTTCTGTTCTTTAATTGGCTACACCAGGCTGGGGTGAGGAGAGCACAATTCCTTTCTCCTGCTGCGTTTTGCACTCGGATGTTGTTGGAATTCCTCAGCAGTGCTCTGGCCCTTGGAGAAGTCCAGTCATGTCTGATGTGCTGGAGCAGAGCTCTGCTAAACCAACCTCGATAATCCCGGCCCCCAGAGGCTGCTGCTCTGCCGGGGAGCCAGGGATCAATTCCCTGTCAGCCTCGGCTTCCACAAACCCTGCCGAGGTAAAAATCACAGCCGCTCACCACGACTTTGGGAGTGCGAGGCTGAAGCGTGAAAAAAGACTTGTACAGATGGAGCCTTGATAGACTGAAGAAAATTCTGGATGTGTCACAAATCCATCCCAAATTTACTAGAGCCCACTTAGGATACTTGGAGCTGGTTGGCCAATTTCTCTCTATAAAAGGTGTTGTTTTCTTCAGGATTTGACTGTAGAAACTTGGGATTTCTGTTGTTCCAGCCTCTCATTTGATGGGGCACTTGCACAAGTGGGGCAGATCCACCCACCCAAAACACTGGGGCTGTGGGCAGGATCCCCTCAGAGTGGGAGAGCATCAGACAGGGGGACCTGGGGCAAACACACATCCCTGGGTTTGAATCCCAGCGTGGATGCAAACCCTGGGAATTTATGCAGCTCTCTGCTGTGAACCCAGCAAATTGGATGGGCACAGGGGAAAAAAAAAACCAGAGACTCAAAAACAGAGTAAAAATCTTTCCTGAAGAGTGAGATCCTTTGAACTGGGCTAATTCCAGCCCTGGGAGGGTAAGAGGGGTGCAGGGAGCCGAGCAGGAATTCACGATTGGAAGTGCCTGGTGAAGAGGGGAGCGGAATCAGCTCAGCCTCTGGCGCCGGGTCTTTGGGGCAGCATCCCCGCGCCTGCCAGGCTGGGAGTGCCAGCGCGGGGGAGTTGCCTCTGTGCATCCCCCAGGGACAGCAGGCACGGCCGGGGGGGCTCTGCTGGAAGGAAAAGCCCCCGGCGTTTCCTGCTCCGCAGGCAGCGGTGCTCCCGGAGCAGGAGCAGGAGCAGGAGCAGGAGCAGGGGCACTGCCCAGGCAGATGAAGTTGTTGCCCAGGCTGGGAGCTGCTGTTTTCTGTCCAGCTGCTGCTTTATCCTCCCCGCTCGCTGCTGCTCACAGAACAATTTGTGTTCTCTCAGGGGGCTACTTTTTCTCTGCTTTTTCTCTGCTTCAGCTCTCCAAAGTTCAAGCTCCTCTTCTGGAAGTCGCTTTTAACCTTTAAGAAAGAAGCTGAAGTCTCTGTCCGTGACCTCGGAGGACGGGGGCAGAGAGGGGGAGGAATACCACAGTGCCTCTCCAGAGACACCTCTGAAGTACCTAACAAGGCATTTAATTTAAAATGGGAGAAAAGGACACTCGACTGCAGGGACAGGGCCTGGAGAGGGGCAGGGGAACATCTCGCCACAGCCACGTCCGGGACAGGGGGTGGCAGACGCACGAGCTGGGAAGGCAGAGTCCCTCTTGTCACAGGAGCCCTGGAAAAGGTGCCAGAGGAAGGAAGATAAGAGCAGGATGGGAAGAGCAGAGCCCCCTTCATGTGGCAGATGGTTTTTCACAATGGATGGAAAGGTTATCAGTCCACAGATTCAGGTGATAATGCTAAGAGGAAATGTCATTTCTTCCTTCCTTTTTTCCCTGCCTTTCCCTTTCTGTTGCTCGCTCCGTTCTGTGGCACAAACAGGGATTGTTGTGTCTGCTTTTGGAATGTCTGGAGGCAGATGCTGGTTGGGATGCAGGGGTTTGTCTGCTGTGGTGCAGGACAGGAGTTGGGTCTTTGTGAGGCTTTGGAGTCTCCCAGCGCCCAGCCTGGGACAGTAACTCCTGTAGGATTTGGTGGGAGACAAACTGGCCACAAAGCATCAATTTTTACACCACTAATCCGACAGGAGCCTTCAGACAGAGCTCACCCATTCCGAGCTGGAGCAGCTGATGATCATTCCTGCCTCTGAGCTGTTTGGAATCAGGGAGTGCTGTCCTCACCTCACAGAGGGGAGCTGAGGTACAAACCAGAGACTGATTTTTGCGGTGTCAGAGGGGGATTCTGCGGCAGAGCAGATTTTTAGGGTCAGGTTGAGCTGTACCTGCGGAGGTCCTGCTGTTCAGCCCCTGTGTTCCCCTGGAGCTGGGGGCCCCGGGAGCTCGCCCAGCCTGCCAGGAGCTGCAGCTCTCCCACCAAACCCTCCCTCTCCCCCGTCACGTTGTGCTCTGCTCAGCCCAGGAAATCAGCCCTGTTTAGTCAGAGTTTGGCACCGATCTGCTGCTGCTGCTCCCGTGTTGTGTCATCGCTCCAAAGGCCACGGAGTGGGAGGGATCCGGGGATGATTGAAGTTGTTGGGACGCTGGGGGTCAGCTCTGCAGCCATGGGACCTCCTGACAGAGACCCTACAGTGCTTCTATTTCCTTGGACCTGCTCCCCACTTGAGCCCCAGCGAGAGTTACCTGCTGCTGCCACAAGTGCACTCACCTCTCTGTAGAGCTGTAATTGAGTTGGGAAGGTTACCATGGCAACCCCTGCAATTAATTAAAGTGCTTGGGCATGGGAAGTTTATAGATGCAGAAAACATTTTCATATATAAATAGTGCAATCTGTTTGTGCTCGAAGGATTTGTCCCCTTCCCTGTTTCTCTTCTAATCTCAACTGAGAAATTGGGCTTTTTTAAATGTTTTTTTTTTTTTTTTCTTCACGTGGGGCTTGATAAATCATTGTGTTACTGCCCATAAAGTGGGGAAATAAAGCCTCTGCAGTTCGTGTCCAGCCGCTGAACGCCGAGCGAGCAGCACCGCCCTGCCCAGGCTGGCCTGAGCCGTCCCGGGGCAACCGCGGCCACCGACCCCGCACCTGCCCTGCGGCCCCGGCTCTGCCCTGCCGTGGGTGTTCCCCGGGTGCTGTGCGACACAGAATCCCCGCAGCAGGGCGGGCACTGCCCCCGGACCCTGCCCGTGGCGCTGGGGTGGGAACGGGAGGCTCTCAGCGCTTCCCCTCTCCGGGCACTGAGCTCGGGTTTGGTTTCATTCCCTTTCGGTGCCGACGTTGCCCCCCTTGACCGTGCTCCGGGCTGGGGAGGAACTGCCCTGAGCTGTCTGCGGTCTCTGTGTGCATCTGCACCAGCAGCTGGGAGCTCATTTGGGAGCTTCCTTCTCCCTCCCTTCTCTGAAGCACCAGAGCCAAGAGGGACGGGGACCCGGATCCAGCAGGGAATCGCTCTGTGTTCCAGCAGCCAGGGTGGATCTGCCCCATCCCACACCCTCCAGGTGGAGGGCAGGGTAGCGGAGAGCCCCAGGGAACACTTTCACACGGGGTTTTCATGGATCTGCCCACGGTCAGCGGAACGGTGCCGGTGTCCCCGTGGGCAGAGCCAGAGGCAGGGAGCGGAGCCGCTGGTGCGGGGCTGGGCTGCGTGCGCTGAGCTCTGAGCTGAGCTTCGAACGCCACCGGCTCCCGTTTTCTCTCCCTGCTCCTGGGGTTTGCTCGTCAGAGTTCTTATCCAAGCCCTGACACAAACGAGCTCCTCGGTGGAGGCTCTCAGAGCCCGATGGCACAAAGGGCTCGGGATCACCTCAGCAGAGGCTCCTCTGCAGCCCCGGAGCTCCCCGGGGAGCGTGGGGGGGCCGCAGGCGTGGAGGGAAGGGCTCGGGAACCCCCGGGGAAGGAGCAGCCGCTGGACAGCCGGACACTCCCAGCAGCAGCTTTTCCAAGGCTTTTCTGCTCAGAGATGCGTTGTTGGGTTGCAGGGACCAAGGGGATAGAACACAGATCCCCTTAAACACCGGGGCGTTTGTGGGGCTGTTCTCAGTGAAACTCCCTGGGCACGGCAGGCAGAGCTCACAGGGCACAGCTTCATCTGGAGCTCCTTGAGGGGTCGGTGCCAGCTTGGACAGGCACAGCAGAGGCAAAAACAATCTCCAGGAAGCAAGAGGAGAAGGAAAAGATGGATGGATGGTTGTTCATGGTCGTTCATGGCAGAGGAATGGATTCAGGCTGGGCTAATCGGCAAATATCTGCTGGGGGGTGAGTTTGGAGCGGGTTCTGTGTCTTCAGACTTGTTCTTCATGCTGGAACCTTCGGGAATGGTTGGATGAAGTTGGCAGGGACAGCCCCAACAGTGCTCCTCAAAGAAGTCCCTGCATCAGAGCTGCTGCCATAAAAGTGACGCGTCCTCGGGGTGAGCCCCTGCTCTGCTCTGCATTTGCACACCCGGGGAAGGTGCGGGTTTCATTCCCAGCACTATCCCAGTTCTTCCCATTATTTCATCGTTTTATCATCATGTGCTCAAATGCACTGGGGATTTCTAAATGATGTGTAAAACGAACATCTGCCACGGGCAGGATTGGCACATCTGGATCCATTAATTCTTCATTATTTCCCAGTGTTGGAGGTCAGATGTTCACGATGTGGGAACGCAAGGGATGCCACTGGTGGGTTTAATGTCTCTGAAGCAGATAATGATGTTTGCAAAAGTATTTTAAAACCCCAAACTGTGAGAGCTAACTACTATAAAGGCTTAATTTTCTGGATTAGGGACTAGTTAAAGGCTGGCCTGGTCTCTCCTAGTGCTGTTTTAGGGACTGGTTACAGGCTGGCCTGGTCTCTCCTGGTGCTCAGATGCAAAGCAAATGTCACACAAAGGTCACCCAGCATCAGAGCGCTTCGCTGGGATGGATGTTGAATTTCAATGGCATTCCTTGTTGGGGGAAAAAAAAAATTAAGGAAGGAAGAAAGAAAGTTCATGTTAATTTTCTTGGCATTTGCTGCGTGTGGAGCAGCATCGCCTCGGGCTGGGCTCGGTGTCTGGGCTGGGAACGGGAGCAGACTCTGCAAAGCTGCGCCTGTTCCCAGACTGTTCCCTGGTGTCACCTGCAAGGAGAAAACAAGGACAGGGAAAGGACAAGGATAAAGCAGACCCAGCTGAGCCTCTGCAGGACAACACTTTTACCTGAATTTGGGGGCAGGGGAGAAGATGTTACCCCTGAAATACGGGGGAAATCCTTGGTGTGTTCACTCCCAGGAGCCACCTCCTTTTAGTTGGCCCAATCAGGGCTGAATCAGAGTTTTGTTCCCTCCACCAGTTGTTAATCCAGCACTTGACATTTAATGACAGGCTTGGTCCTGTGTTGGAAAGAGGAATTTATTACGTTTTCTTGGCAGCTTCTCCCTCTTCTCCCCTGCATTTCCCCTGTTCCTCCCACTCTGGTGCAGCAGAACAGCCCCTCTGGGGACACTCGGGGTGAGAGACGTTTCCAAGGGCAGAAATGGTGTTTCCAAGGGCAGAAATGGTGTTTCCCTGTACCTGGGTTACAGCAGGAGCACCGTGGCTCGTTCTAGGTCTGGAGATTTTCCATGGCATTTTGGTTCCGTGGCATTTGGAACAGGTACAGAAATCCCTGTCCTTGCCCAGCCCCGCTCCCGGCTGCCAGTCCAGCCGTGGCTGTTCCCAGGGTGTTTGAGTGGCTGAGAGGGGCAGGATTTGGGGAATGAGGGGGCACATCCGCAGCCAGGGAGGGTTTGGAAGGAGCAGAATTTGGGGAATGAGGGGGCACGTGTGCAGCCAGGGGGGTTTGGTCTGTGCAGAGGTGCGGGAGCTGCAGCCTTTTGGACGAACGAGGAGCTGCGAGCTCTGCCCGCGCTCAGGTTTCGGCTCCCGAGCAGCAGGAGGAGGTTTGCTTATCACAAATGTTCAGTTCACACCAGGCTTGTGTGATTTCTGCTGGGAAATCTGAGAGGTGAGCGGAGCCAGTGTTTCCACAGCGTGGCAACGTGATGAGACTAAATGGCAGAACATTGCACTGCTGAATATTTAAATGGGTGTCAACTACTCGGTACTTTGGGAAAGGAGAAAAAAACAACCCTCAACTGTTTTGTGTTGCTTCTCCTCGTGACTGCAGCGAGCTCATCAGCGGGCAGGAGCCCGGAGCGGTTTGTTCTCGAACCCAGCCCCAGCCCATCTCCCCAGGAGCAGGAGTTCAGCATCTGCCACTTCAGAGAGTCCGGATTCCTCTGCCATTCCTGGCCCTGGACCGTCCTTCAGGGTTCTCTCGCGTGTCACCCTCCCAGTGGCAGGTTCAAAGCGCATTACAGTTCTCATTCTCCACCACTCCAGCTGGAGCCCGTGGACTTGAGCTGAAATCCTTGAGTGAAGCCACTCTCCCGTCTGGCAGGAGGGGCAGTGACGTTAATCACTCCTGAATGAATTCATTAAAATAAAACATTGCAATGAATGTTGCACATCTGAAGTCACAAAGGATGAGAGCAGACGCTGCCACTGAGGAGTTGTGACATCTGCTCAGCATTTCCTTGTTGTCCTCAGAGCTGCTGGAGGGAAACCTGGTGGATCTCTCGCGGCATCCGGAATATGCTGTACAGCGCCAGAGGCCCTGGCAGAGTCCCACTTTCGGTGTGCCTGGATGTGCTCACAGGTCCTTGCAGGGGGAATTCAGGTTTGAACAGCCCTCTGCAGCCACCTCACAGACCCCGGCTGGAATCAGCAGCTGGGGTTTGTCCCTGGCCGCCGAGGGGAGTGTGGAATGCCGTGGGCAAGGACAGAGCCGTTCCCTGTGCCAGCTGTTCCGAGCCTGAGCCAGGGCAGGGAGCGAGGCTCCATCCCAGGTCCTGCCGTGGGGCTCCTTCTGCAGGGAAATAACCCAGGATGGTCCCACAGCCCCAGCCCGGCTCCGCCCGCGGGCTCAGCCCCCACCCAGGAAGGGCTCTGAGCAGCCATGGGGGTGTGGAGAAGCCAGCAGGGCCATGGGAGAGGCTGGGGCGTGAGGACACGAGCAGTGAGGGTTTGATTCGTGGACAGTGGGAGTTTACACTGGCAGGTGTCAGGTCGGATGTCCCAGGTGCTCGGGGCTGGGTCGGTCGCTCAGATCTGTGTGTGGTGTGTTCTCCTGCACATCCAAGCCCAGCCGGGCACAGGACAGGATCTGTCACCTCTGCCGTGTGTGTCAGCTGCACATCCAAACCCAGCCGGGCACAGGACAGGATCTGTCACCTCTGCCGTGTGTGTCACCTGCACATCCAAACCCAGCTGGGCACAGGACAGGATCTGTCACCTCTGCCGTGTGTGTCACCTGCACATCCAAGCCCAGCCGGGCACAGGACAGGCAATGATCTGTCACCTCTGCCGTGTGTGTCAGCTGCTTTATCTCAGTGCTCTCCTGCCTCTGTGATCTGTGTCCTGCTCGTCCCAGCGGCTCAGCCTGGCTCTGATGTTCCTTCTTGACATTGCTCCCAGTCAGAGAAAAATGATCCACTCGTTATTCCTCGGCCAAACGGAGCCCTCCCAGTCACAAACCCCTGCAGTTCCTCCGAGGTGAGGCTCTAACCGCAGAGCTGCCCTGAGTGCCCTGTTTGCCAAAGCTCTGCTGCTTTTCACCTCCCCCAAAAGCAGCCAGGCTGGGCAGCACTTCTGAATTATCTTCTGTGTGTGGGGAAGCACAGAGGTAGCATCTGACGGGGTTCTTTTCTGGATTGTGCCGTTGTTTGTAGCTTGAAACACTTTCCTTTGTAGGTTGTGTGCTACTAAATTAATGCTATTTCCCAGGTGGTCTCTGAGGTCCCTTCCAACCCAAATCAAGGGCACACTGATGACAGTAACTGTGGTGTGAGCAGGCTGGCGTTGAGGCAGGCAGGGACCATCACCAGCGTTTGTCCAACCCTCCCAGGCTCACTCAGCTGAATCAACTGCCCTGGGAAACGCTGAGTGTGGCAGTTCCAGGGCTCTCTCAGCCCCTCCTTGCTGGGACTGAAGTGGTGTTGCTGCTGCTTGTCCTTGGGGTGTGTGCAAATCCTTAGGATATCAGCAGAGGTTCTCTTGGAAAAGGGAAATGTCCTGGAAAAACAGAGCCAAGTTGTTATTAAGATGTTATTGTGTGAGGAGAACAGGCCAGGCTGTGCTGCTGCAGGGCTTTGGCTCAGCTCACTGAGGTTTATTCGTGTAGCATCACCTGAGGGTTGGGACACACAGCTCTGGGTGTGAGACCCTCTCAGACCTGGGAGCATCCTGGGGGCCTCTCTATTCCCTTTCTTTTCTCTCTCTGAGCTTTCTCTCTGCAGTACATTTACCTCTGGAAAGGATCTCCCCCGTCTCCCTTGGCCAAGCTGCAGCTCCTGAGAATTCTGCAATTCCAAATAGGAGCAGAAACAGCTGCTCCATGTCAGATCCTGCAGAGGATCCACCTGCACTGCTCCCAGCTCCTCCTGCTGTGCCCCGGGGTGCTCCCGGGCCAGGGATGCAGGGTCCTGGCAGGGATGCAGGTTTATAACAGGGATGCAGGTTTATAACAGGGATGCAGGATCCTGGCAGGGATGCAGGTTTATAACAGGGATGCAGGGTCCTGGCAGGGAGGTTGTTCTGGCAGCACCTCAAACAAACCTCTCCCTGTGTCTCCACTTGGAAATGCTGCTCCATTTTCCAAACTAAATTCGGACAAGAGCCCCTCCAAGCCCTCAGCCTGCCTGGTTTGATGTAAAGGCCGTTAAAGGTCTCGGTGTGCTCGGGGTGTGAGGATGAACACGTTTGGACCGTGCTGATTGAATTCCTGCCATGCTCCCTCCAGCCGGCCCTGGCTCTCTGCAGCTCGAGGACTCGGTGTTTGTGCAGCCCGCAATATTAACAATTAATGCTGGGCTTTCGAGGACGGGTTCACTGTAATTTGAATAAAAGGCCTCGGAGGAAGGGTCAGGGAACTGTGAGGGATCAATCTTTCATAAGCAGCCCTTGGTTCTCACTCAATATTTATGAGTGGTAAAGCTGTCCTGACAAGGCAGGGTTCAGCACGGGGCACGCCTGTCACAGCGTGACGAGGGCTCCTGACGCAGCCCCTGCTCCGCTGCGGGCACAGCGGGAGCAGGAGGAGCTGCGCCCGCCCCGTTCCCGAGTGTTCCCGGAGCTCTGACCCGGTGTGAGCGTGGGTGGCACCAGGCCCTCCCCGAGTCCAGCCTAGTGAAGGTTCCCCACAGCACACAACTGCTGGGGAATGGATAAAACCCATTCATTTCAACTTCCTCTGGTGTTTCTTTGCTTGGTGGGTGATGAAGGGAAAAGTTCTGAAGGAATAAATGCATTTAACCCAATTTGGGCTTTGCAGGGAAGGAGGGATGTGGAATTATATCTTTTATGTGTCCATGATATGAGGTAAAATAACTCATGTTGTTAAACTTCTGTGAGGTAGGGAAATGTCCCCTCTTTTGGAAGAAAGTTGGTCAAATCACTCATAATTTCTGCAACTGAACTGGGAATAGAAAGAGTTTATTTTGAGTCCCAGTTGATGTAAATTCTCTTCCTGTGGCTCCCCCAGCTGTGTCCAGCTGTGCAGATGTGCAGAATGGGATATGTCAACAATCCTTCCCATCCCAGCTCTCAGTCACTTGGGCTGTGCAGCCTGATATTAAATGCATTTTGCATTAAAAAAAAAAAAAAAAAGAAAAATGTGGTTAATAGCCTTAAAATCTCATCTCAATTAAAAAATGTTTTTTAATCCACTGAGTTCCACAGACTAAACACAAACCATGGGAGGTTTTCAGCTTAAACATTGCCGGGGAATTGCACTGCTCCTGATCTGTGTGCTCGTTCTCCCTGGAACGGGATTGATTCCAGCCACGGGGCCAGAAATGCCCTTCCAGACCGTCCCTGCTAAGGGCACATCTCGGGGAAAACACAGGCACCAATCATCCCCCAAAACAAAAGGTCAACTGCTATTGAATCAGTTCACTTCCAGAACTCTGTGGAATTAGCAATGGGCTCTGAAATTGCTTCTTGATTGAGGACGTTTGCCTCATTAATCCCAAACCACCTCTGAGCACCACAACGTCTGTCAGAGGCAGGAGTGAGGCTGCCCAGGGCCGGCCCGGGCTGGGGCACGGGGGCAGGAGCTGCCCACAGCTTCCTCCAGAGGCCACTGAGAGGGATGCAAAGCATTACTGGATTTCTTCGGGCTGTTTGTGAAATATTCCTCCTGCCCCTGCCCTGCACTGCCCTCACCTTCCCCTCCTTCCAAGAGGAGACGTTGGTTTGGGTATCAGCCAAACACGGATCTATCAATATCAGCCAAACATGGATCTGTCAATATCAGCCAAACCCTGATCTATCAATATCAGCCAAGCACGGATCTATCAATATCAGCCAAACATGGATTGGTCAATACCAGCCAAACACTGATCTATCAATATCAGCCAAACACGGATCAGTCAATACCAGCCAAACGCTGATCTATCAATACCAGCCAAACACGGATCTATCAATATCAAAACGGGCTGTGGTTGTCCGGGATGGTTCCTGATGGATTCGTCACCTGGCTGGGAGAATGAGCCAGGATGTCACTCACTCTTCGAGGAGGGGTGGGGGAAAATGCACTTTTTAAAGCCCAGCATGTGTATTTTGGTGCACATATCCCTCATCTCCGTAGCTGTGGGCAGGCGTTAATGAGGGCCCTGTTTGCAGAGCTCCCTCCCAGGGCAGCTCCTGCAGGGAGTGTTGGAGAGAGGAGTGATCGGTGCAGGGCCAAATGCAAGGAGGAAAACCACAGCACCTTTCCCAAAGTCAGATTTTAATTGACTTTCTGCAAAGCAAAACTTGAAGTTCTCTCCCCATAAATGTAAAATGCAGAGGTTTCACCACCGTTCCAGCCCCTCAAATTAGTTTGATTGTCACAAATCCTGCAAGGAGCAGTTGTCACTCCTCGGAAAGTTTGTAAATCATGTTGAAGCTTAAGGTACTTTTTCTTCCCTTGAATTTTAATGTTAATGGTGTTTCCACAAACCCAGGATCTCTGTTCCTTGCTTCCCGCTCAGTCCCAGCTCCCTGAATGTGACAGAAGATCGTGATAATGAGCAGTAAATAATTGCTAGCCCTGGGCAAGAGCCTGATCAGGAAACCCAAACGATTCCAGGTAATGAGAAGGAAAATCCATCTATACCTCCACGAGAAGGGGATGAGGACACGGAGGATCCTGCTTCCAGAGGTGTCTGTCACCCACACACAGGTGACATTTCTCCGCAGACCTCAGCTGCTGATCAGCACCTTTAAAGTTGGATTTTTTCGCCCCCAAAAAATCTCCGACTCAGTTCTGAGTCTCGGGGGAGCCTTGGAGCTGTGCCTTGGGCAGGGCTGTACCCCCGTGGGGCGTAGGGAAAGCTGCTGCTGCTTCACAGGGGATGTGAGGGGGGGTTTGGGGTCTGTTTGTGCTCCAGTCGTGGCTTCAGAGGCTGCCCAGGGCCTGAGGACACGATGGGATCAGATAAAGGGGAGCTGTGACTGCTGGGAGGGGAAAAACGCTTGTGCGGGGAAGGGAGCATCTTTCTTTTCCTGCTTTTTTTCCTTTATTTTAATGTTACTCTGGTGTTATTTAGGGGCCTGCGCCGGGAGCTCGCTGTGACCCGGCAGTCAGCACCGAGCGTGGAACTCCAAAGTGCCCCGGGTTTGATGGAAATCTTTGCTCTCTCCGCGTGCAGAGCTCAGCCGGCTGCAGGGGCTGCTTCCTTGCTCCTCCAGAGCTGCGGTCCTGCGGGCCGAGCCCAGCCCGGGGCCCGGGGGGCAGGGGCTGGAGGTGTTTGCTGCGGGGATGGCAGAGCTGCTCCCGGCCCCGCCGCTTCCCCCGGCTTCCCGGAGAGCCTTGAATAATCGAATGGGCCATTTCTGCTCAGTTGCCGTAATTTATTGTCCCACTGAATCCAGATTTTCGGAATGTTAATGAAAAAAATACCTATCACACCAGCTCATGCCATTCTGCTTTATGACCTTATTAAATCTCACACTTTCCTATCGTGCGGTGACAATTCCTGGAGGACAGGCCGGGGCTCCTTCCCACATCAGCCCTGCCGGGAGCACTCTGCTGTCACCGGGGCAGCCTCGATGATTTACACCGAACGAACGGTCCTGAGAGACGTTTTTGCACTCCTGACAGGATTATATAACAAGAGAAAAGGCCATTAACAAATACAGGGGAATAAGCAGGAGGGAGAGGGCAGGTGAAGAATGGGGCGGTAAATCCCGAGATCTGTCACCCGCTGATAAAATAACCTTCCCGGCAGATTTAACGAGCCGCTCGTCCCGCCGCAGCGAGGGAATCCTGACAGCCCGCACGCCCCAGGGCTTTGCACCAGGCGGAGGTGCCGGGAGGGTGTGAGCACCCCAGGGACCCGGGGGGAGATGTTTGTGCCCCGGGGGTGTCGGGGTGGGCAGCCCAGCCAGCCCCGCTCTCCCCGCAGGGCACGGGGGCTCAGGGGCTGCTCCCACGGTTGGAGTTTCACACGCTCCCACGAAGCCGGGGGTGCTTTCTTCCCCCATGAGAACCCCTCAGCTCTTGCCCTGATCTCAGGAGCTGCTCTTGAGTGCCCTTCTCTCTGATCCTGCAGGAAAATCGCCCTCGGAGCAGGTGATGGAGAGCCCAGAGCCCTCCTGCGCAGCCAACTCTGCTCTTCCACCACGGGATTCCACACAAAACTCTGCATTTTGCAGCCCAGCTCTTTGAAGGACCTGCTTTAAAGCTGGTTTTGAACTCGGGATGCATTTTTAAGAGCCTGTGATTTATTTGTGTGTTTTTCTAACAAAGCTTTGTGTAGGAGTTTCAGCACTGACCATGAGTTAAGGTTCTGTGAGTGGCTGTTGTTACTCAGTGAATAAAGAGGAAAAAAGAAGGAAAAAAAAAACCCCAAAAAGACAAAATAAAGGAAAATAGCCTTGAAGCTAAGTATTGGCATAAAATAAATAAAATCCAAGCAATATCTCAGAAGTAGAAGAGGAAAAAAAAAAAGCAAAAAAGCGCAAAGCTCCTTAGCAGAGCAGATTGGGATTTATTCAGTTTGGTTTAAATTAGTCCCTGGTGTTTGTAACCAGGAGTTTTCTCCCCAGTGTTGCCTCCTGTCACAACAGAAGGGTTACAGGATTTGAGTCAGCAACCAAATGGCCTTAAAACACGACGAGAAATAAACACAGGCGGGGGGGGGGGGGGGGGAATCTTTTCCTCTCCTTCTCCTTTCCCCATCCCCACCCAAAGCCTCACGTTCTGTGTGGGCTCCTCTGAGAGGAGCAGGCTGGACCAGACCCCCTGCTCTGCCCAGGGGGCCTGGGGACATTTGGTGGCTCTGAACAAGTCTGGGACCTGCTCAAGGGACGGCCCTGCCCGGCTGGGAAGGGGCTCAGTGCCCCTTTATTCCTGCCGGGTTCTGGGATTATTCCTCTTGCAATAACATCGAGCTTCACAAAGCTTCCACAGTTGAGCTGCAGGTGAATTTTGGGGACTCTCCAGTTTGATGTTCAAGGTCTCATTTAAGAGGTGTCGGTTCAATTGTTGCTGGTTTATTTAGGCTTGAAGCAGACAAATTTCAAGTGATACTTGTTAAATGCAACCTTCCAGAGTTGTTTGAAAATCGAATCATTTTCACATAATAATTTCTGAGGAACAGGTGGGGGTTGGTCCTGCCCTTGTGCTGGAAATGTGACCTTGGGTGTTTGTGCTTTCAGAGTGGCTGAAATGGCCCAAACCAGGACCTTCCCCCCCAGCCTGGCAGCAGCCTCTCCTCGCAGCGCAGTTTTTAAGTGGCTGTTCCTTAAATCACAGTGTCAGGAACCCCTTACAATAACAGACATCATCTCCCTGCAAACATAATTAATCATGAATAATTTTACAGGGGCTGTCAGCGGCCGTTAATGACGGTGCTGTTTGTTCTAGGGGGGCTGTTACAGGAGAGGGTGTTTGGTGTCTTGGCTGATAACAACTGAAGAGCAGATAATAAAACGTTTGAAGGCCATCCTGATTTATTACACTTGTCCTACACCTCTCTGTGGGGATTAATAATGCATTTATTACCGCCCACTTCAGGCCAGGGCCATGCCCAGGCTCTCATTTGTCAGCCACTGATGTGCAGAGGAGGGTCAATTGTGGGGAGCAAAGCTGAGGGGTTTGTGCCACCTTCAGCCTTCGTGTCTGGGAGGGCACAGGAAGGGAAATGAGCTGAACCATCCAAACCAAAAACCACCCCCAAACCCGCTGTGTAATCCAACATTCCCAGTGCCCTGCCTTGTTTTACCGCAGGAATTAAGGGACAGGAGTGCAAGAGGTCAGTAAAAGACTCTTTATTCATAAATAGCTGATATCCATAATTCCCATCTGTACATTTCTCTCAAAAGGCCGGGGCCGTCCAGTTCTGGAACTCTACAGAAAACACCCAAACTGCCCAGTCTGACTGTTCAGTACAATATAACACAGCTGGCATTACCAAATATAGATATGTATAGATATTTATATATGTACATGTGCTGAAAAAAGAAGCCAGTGCAGCCTTTTCCAAGGAGTCTTTCCCAGGTATTTTTACTGTACAACATTCAGAATTTACATCGATAGAACAAGGCACAGAAAGTGTGGTATGAAGCCAAGGCCATGCTTTTGATTCCACGTCCTCTCTCCCCTACTCCTTCAGCTTCATACTAAAGAAAGCGTCCAAAGCTCTGCCCTCCTTCGGCCCCACACACACCGAGCCCGGGGGGGAGGGATGCTCAGCCAGAGGAGCCGAGAACCAACATTTGCAGAACCTACTCACTGCAAAAATAAAGGAGCAGAAGAGAAAATAGGTCTCTCTAGAGGAATATTTGTGGAGTTTTTCTCTTTTTGGAAATTATTTGTATTTTGTGGCTGATTAGGTTGAAGTTCCCCCCTCCCCTTTTCACCAAAGGGCTGGTCAAAAGTTTTGGAAGTTGAAAATGCAATGGGAATTTTTGTTGTTAGCTCTTGTCCCAGGTGACACCGCTCAGAGTCTCCCCAGACCGACCAGCACCACATTTTACCTCATCCAAACGGACAGAAGGTGCACACTGAGCGTTTTTGTACCCATTTATCAGCTGGGATCAGCCACAGTGGGAGGAACTGACTGAGAGCTGGGAGGGGACAGCTCCGCTCCCAGGTCACGGATTATGTGATGTCAGTTTGCTGTTCCCAGATCGATCTGTGTTTATGAGCCAAGGGTTGGTGTGTGCCATGTGCCGCTCATGATGCGCTCAGGGAACTCTGGGAGGCTCAGGAATGGGGGCTGGGGTTTGGATTCAAAGCGGAAAGGATGCAAAAATCTACAGCTTCGTGTAAAAATATTCCTGCCTCCCCCTCCCTCCAACTTCAGTGCCCAAACGGGGGAAAACTGAAGGAATTGCTCGAGGATATCCCGCCCATGAGGCCAATATCCCGAATTTCAGGATGGGGAACAGCAGGTGCTGGATGTTCTAACCGCAGGACCAAAGCATCAGTCAGTTCTGTGGGGTTTGTGAGGAACCCGCCCCGTTCCTGCGGCAGACCCCGGGCCGTGGGATCCGTGCCGGGCCAGAACGGCGGGGACCGGGCTCGGTGCGGGACACCCCGAACTCCACGCGGTGCTACACACGTCCTGGAGGGCTGGGGCGAGGTCTATGTACAGAGGGGGGTGACACGGGGTGGGACGTCCCGGGTGGGACGTCCCGGGTGGGACACCCACGGCTGCGGGACGCTCCGGGCGGGGGGAGCGGCCCCGGCCCGGCCCCGGCTCCGGGCACCCTGGGGCACGGCAGGGAACGCCGCCCGCGAGCCCTGGGGCCCCTTGGAAAGCACAAACCAGTCAAGACAACTCCACAGCTCAGTTAAAGCGGCTTTTGCAACAGCTTGAGAAGTACAACACCCCCCTACCCCCCCGAGCCCCGGACAAGAAACACCAGTAGAATCTGTACTATTCACCTCTAATACAGAAAATAGAGTGGCAACTCCTAGACATCGATTGTATTTCTGGACAGGACAGTGAACACGGACACGGACAGGTTTTCCTTCACTCGTGGCAGAGAGCAGAGCTCCAGCTCTGCCCCTGCTCTGCGGACTCTGCCACCACCACGCTCTGCTCTGAGTGAGTCTTTAACCCCAGAGTGATTTGTTTTCGTCTGTGTCGGAAAGGAGATTTTTGCTACCATTTCTGCTGGAATTGGCAATGAGAACAGGCCAGACTGGGTTACTGGATGTGGGTCAAAATTACCAGCACAGGCAGTGGCACTGGTGGCTGCAGGAACTGTGTGGTTTAAGTTACTCTCTGCTCAGGAATCCTTTCAGTAATTTTAACCAGACCATGATGATTTGTCCCAGGAAGGGCAGATTTGTGTTCCATGTGCTGCCACAGAAACCCCCCAGCCTCTGCTGGAGCAGGAACTGTGCCCAGGGAGGAATTTCACCAGAGCTTATCCCAGAGATGAAGAACCCCTGGAGAACATTCCTCAGCAGGGTTAACAGGGAACAGGCTCTCGGGGAGGGATGTTCAGCATCTCCTGCTGTGTCACGAGTGGGAACTCCCTGGGGATCAGGGAAGCAGTCACAGAAAGGCCAGAAAGGCAACCCTGGAGATCATCCACAGTCGCTAAGGACTCGGAATCTCATTTCCTTTTTCCACTCAGTTAATTACCAGCCAAGAATTAATGCAGCTCTTTGCTCAAATCTGTGTTTTACAGGCAGAAACAGCCTGGAAAAAGAAGATTCAGACGGTGACCAGAAGCCCAGCACGGTTCCTCCCTTGTTTGGCTCACTCTGTGCAGGAGCTGTATCTTCTGTTGTGGCAAATATTCTCTGGAATTGATCAGTGATTGGATGTTTTAAAACTCACATAGCCCAGTCTTTCAAGTGGAAAAGAAGAATGGACCTGCAGTGTAACTTTAATACCCCGGATGCTACAAGATCCCTTTTTGGTGATTTGTGCTGAATAAGTTTCTCTGCAAGCCAGCAGTGCCCAGGCCCAGCGAGGGGAGAGCAGCTGCAGCCAGAGATAAAAACAATAACAAAAGCACTTCCCTGGATTCTCAGAGAATTGTGTTGATATCTTTTCATCTGTTACAAAAATCCCAATAAATATTTTTGTGGGAGTGCAGGGCTGTACAAAATGGAAATGAGCTCTGTGGTGCCGGGGGCTGGCGGAGCTGGAAGGCATTTTTAAAATGCAGCCATTAGTCTGGAATGACTCACGGACCAGAAATACCTGGGCAAATGCTCAGGAAGATGAAAATCTATTAGAGCAGATTCTTTGGCGATGTAAAATCAGAATGGCTCTTTCACCTGAGCAGACCCAGGGCAGCCACCTGGAATCTATGGGGGTAAAATCACTTTTCTCCTTATTTTCTAGTTTGGGAAAATTGTTTTTCAAATATCATAATTTATACAACGGAAGAAAGGAATAGAATTTCTGGCCTCTAATCCTGCTCCAGGTGCTCCTCTACATCAGTGTTTTGGATAAAATCATACATATTTGTATACAGATTTCCAAAAAGGCTCTTTAACAGAAAGGGAGAAAGGGAATAAATAATCAGGGCATTTCTGGTTCACTTGAAGAATACAAGAGCATCAAACCAATCAGGAATAGGTGGAAAAACTCAAACGTTGTTGATTCAGGTTCTCAAAGAGTGGGATCAGCAACAGAGAAGCTGCTTTAGCCAAAGGGAAGAGAAAACAGAACAAAACTTGAAGGCAGCACCCAAGTGAGCCCTGCCAGGCCCGGCAGAGCCGTTTCCTTTGGCCCTGTCCCGTTTGGACATTTGTTCCTCCCAGGACACGAACTCAAGACACCTGACGGGCTGGGGATGGAGCTGGGATTTGGGAGCAGGACTGGGGTCCCTCGGAGCTGAGCTCTGGGCACCAGCCCGGGCAGAGCCGGGGGTGGCTGCACTGGGGGGGTTCCCAGAGCTCCCAAGGCCGGACAGACCCCCCGTGTGTCCCTGAGGAAGAGCTGGGAGGGGGGAGCTGCTCACAGAGCTCCTTCGGCCCCTGGATGCTGGGTGCAGCTCACAGAGGTTTGGAAAACAAGGGGAGAAGATGCAGCTCTTGGGAATGCCACGGCAGCAGCTGCGGGGTCTGTGCTGTGGGACTCAGCCCCGGCCTGCTGAGAACCAGCCCTGATCTGGGAAGCTGAGAACAAATTCCCTGCTGGAGAGACCGGGCCGGTTTCCCAGACAACGGCAGCTCACAAACGCTGCGGCTTTCCCCTGGATGCCATTCCTTATTTCGGTTTTCCTAACGCCTGACATTTTGTCCAGTGGAGAACAGGCTGCTGAGGAGGAGGACTGGCAGCCACTGGAAATACAATTCCACCCCAGAGAGGAGCGTGTGCTGCTGAAAGCAGTGACACCTCTCTGCCAGCTCTGCCGGGATTTCTGTCTGCCCCTAAACCTGCTCCTCCTGCCACAGGAACCTCCTGCCAGCCCGCATGAGGCTCTGAGCTGCAGGAGATGTCTGCAGAATTCTCAGTGTTTCCAAATCTGAGACTATTCCGCCTGCTGAGCTGGGCCAGCAGTGACATTGGCAATTCCAGAGCAGCAGCAGCAAGTCAAGAGTTGTTGTTATTGTTCCCACTTTCCACATTTGGAACGCTGGGTGAAGGAACAGCTCCAGACTGGACCTGTCCTGGGGCCATTGTGCTGCTCTCAGCTGAATATGAGGGTAAAAAAGCCCCCAAGTCCTGGTTTTCAGTTCCTTGCATTTCCACACAGCTCCTGACGCCTCCTTTCTGTTCCTGCTGTGTCCTGCCTGTGCTCCCGGCAGCCACACGGATCTGAGGAGCGCTCAGTGGGGAAGGATGGGAGTGAAAACAATGGCTAAAACAAGGGGAAATTTGGCTCAGTACCAGCTCCACCAGGCCCTCGCTCACAGTGACAGCTCTTTTTGGTTCAGTCGAAGTCATAAATCATATTTGTATGAAATGGGTAGGAAATGAGGTGAATTCTCTGGCTGGATTCTGATTTTGGTGGTAAACGCAATTTGTAACTAAACCAAGCGTAAGGCAGCCAGCTCCACATCCTGTGAAATTCCCAAACTGTGCAATGGAATCAGGGCCAGTGCTGGCAGGACCATGTGGGGTTTGTTGTTTCAGTCTGAAACCAACCCAAAATTAAGCTGTGCTGATTGCCTTCACCTTTACTTAGCTTAGAACATGAAGTAATAAAAATAAATGTCTCAACTTGCTAAAATAGGGCTGGCAATTTCCCGTGTGTTATTTGGTTATTTAAATCCACCCCCAAAGACAGTTTTTGGCTAAGGGAGTTTGCAGACTTAGAAAATTAGAAGATTCCTCTTGTGTGTGCACACCCCCCCAATTTCAGAGAGAAGGGCTTTGTTCTGTAATTTTGGTACCAGAGCGGGCAGCAAAGCTCTGCAGCAAATGTACATTCATTAAGGGACTGCATTTTTCAAAGAAATTATTTGGAATACACATGATATGAAATAATGACGAGATCTTCTAATTCCTCAAACATCTGAACAGGATAAGGCCAAATTTTCAGTTTTCCTGTAGCAGACATAAAGTGACAACGTGATGCTCTCCAATGGGATTTTAAACCACTCTTGAAGTCACAAACCTTTTAACCAGGATTAACCTCCAGTGGCTCTAAATATCCAACACCATATTGGTTATTTTCACTAGGCATTACATTGACATGACTGTTTCCTAAATACACGATAACATTTACCTCTTATGGCTCTGTGTCTCTCTCCTCCCTGCCCCGGCACTGACAGGAGTGCAGGTTTGTGTGGGACATGAAAAGGTGAATTTGAAGCGGGGGAGGACAGGGAGAAGCTTGTTTTCCTTATCACCAGCCGGTTTTCAGCAGGGCTGCTTCTGCTCCTCCCGCTGGACCTGCTCTGTGGGGCATTCTCCGTCCCCACGGGCAGGAACCCCCCTGTCCCCCTGTCCCAGGACCCTGCCGGGTCCCAGCCGGGCTGGCCGCGAGTCCTGGCGGGACAAAGGGACTAAAGCCCGCCCTGCCTGCTGGAGGTGAAGTCGGGCTCCTCGAGCTCAGTCTCGGCCGTGTCCGAGCTTTTGGAGTGTGTCCTTCCTATTTCCTCCAGGGCACAGGCCAGGGAGTCCAGGTCCCCGTCGTGCTGGTGCCGCGCTTCCCACAGGTCCAGGATGACGGCGGAGGGGCTGCTCTGCGTGGCGAAGTAGGAGAGATTCCTGCAGGGAAGGCAGGGACAGGGGAGAGGAAGGGATGAGGAGCAGCCCGGGCTGCAGCTGCACTGGAAGTGCCCCCTGTGCCCAGCACCCTCCACGTGTTTGGAAAATAAAAATCCTTCGGGAAGAGCCGGGGGGGATGAGCTGAGGAGCCCTCGGGTGTGTCCGTTCCTCACGTGTCCCCTGCCCAGTTCAGCACAAGGACAATGACCAGGACACTGGGCTGTCCCCAGGCCCAGCAGTGCTGCCCAGTGCCAGCTCATGGAACTGGGAAAACAAGTCCCTTCTGGGAAGCATCACTAGGAAATTTAGCAAGGATTGGCAGGGAGAGGAATTCTATAACATCGGTTGATGCTTGTGCTTATGTAAAGATACGACACCTTTTAATTTGTGGTTTTATATTGCATTAATTCAGTTTTTAGGATCCTGCAGGGGTAATATTTGCGAAGAATTTGGTAGAACAAAGTGTTTATCACAAACAGCTTTTTCTTTGGTTCAGATGTGCTTTATTGAGATTCCCATGCAAAGCAAGAAGCCAATGGAAAGTTAGTTTGCTTGATTTAAGTATTCCTCTACTCCCTGGGGAACATATTCACAGAGTTTGTGACAATCAGAAAATATTTCTGTGAGGGAACTGCCTCCGCCAATTTAATTTAGCCAAGCGGAAAAAGCAAAGGAAGAAGTAAATTGGTTTTTACAGCATCTTTCAGTTTTAATAATCATAATATTATTGCTCCTAACAGTAGAGCATGACTGTCTCTTTTAAATATGTCTTTTCCTTAAAAAAAAAAACCTGCAAAATTCATTTTGGAATAGGAAATGCACGTGTGAGAGCCAAAGCAACAGGCCAGGGGATGTGTTTGAGAGAACGTGCGGCCTCCTACGTCCTTGGAACAACTGTGTCCATAGTGGACAATGGGGCCAAAATCCTTCTGGGACTCCCCACGGCTGAGGGTGGACAGGAAAATATCCAGTGCAGACCGAAGAGCGGGCAGGAGGCAGGACAGGGCACTGGGGGTGCCAGGGGGAGCAGCTCCTGCTCTCGGCAGCCGCTCGTGTGCGCAGTGAGGAGTGACCCACGCTCGGCCCTGGGAGCCCGGGGATGGCTCCCACGGCCCCGACACCAGCAAACAACCCCCCAGCAGTGGATTATCCCCACGGCAGCTCCCCTGCCCGAGGCCCAGCCTCACCTGCTGATGCTGTTCTTCTGCGCCAGCATCTGCCAGTCCTTGCCTTTGGCGCTGGGCGCGTCGAAGGTGGCGCAGATGCGCTGCCGGATGGAGAGCGGGATCTTGAACGCCTTGGGGCCCAGCTGGGCGGGGAAGCTGCTGTCCTCGTGGGCAAAGAAGGTGATGTTTTCTCTCTCAGTCTGCACGGGATGGAAAAGCAAAGCAGTTGGAGGAGGAATTAAACCGGAGCCTGAGATTCCTCCTGGAGCTTGTGGGATTGACAACAGAAAATGACAGACCTAAGAGGGGCTTTTTCTGGTTTGGGGAGGAACATCTGGAACATCACAAGGACTCGTGCATAAAAACCTTTAAAATGATGTTATTTTCCTTCTATGAGTTTCCTTTTTTTGTTGTTTTTGTGTTACAGATAAAGTCAAGTACAGCAGTGATGGGTTTCTAAATCTTAAATTGCTTAAGCCTAAATCATGGACACACAAATTTGTGTTTGTTTGTTTGGCTGGGGTTTTTTAAACACCTGAATTCCAGACCTCAGGTCTCCCAACCTTTTTGGAATGCAGGTCCTTTGTAGATCTGGCCCCTCTTTTCCCATGGAATCACACCAGACCCCACCTCACCACGTCCTCTGCTCGAGAGCGACGCAGCATCAATATTAACCACCAGTGATGGCACAGCCTCTTCATCCAGCATTTCTGACACATCCCCAAAGCCAGCCGTGCACAGCAATAGGTGCTGGAGATCCATCCCGGGCTCTGGCTGCTCCTATTAAACATGCAGAGCAGGAGATGTTCCTCCCTGCACGTGTGAGATAAGCACAGCGACCCGGGCACTCTGCGGATTGTAACGCAGGGAGCAGCTCCAGTGTGCAGCTGTCACTTATATATTTATTTTCCAGTCAAATTATCCTCCCTCTTCAATCACTGCTGGAGACAGGCATGAGAAAGCCTTCCACACCAGCAAATTTGTTTGAAGGCAGAACTGGAACATGCTCTGGGGACTTGTGTACAGACAGGGCCCTTAAAAAATCAGCGGAGAGGGAAAACAAGGCAGCAGCAACACTGGAGATATATAGAGAGTGACAGAAGGGTTTTTTTTAAGAAATAACAATAAAGAAGCACAAAACCCCTTGGCCATGTTCTGAGGATATTTTATATAGGATGATGTTTGTGCCTCTCTTGTCTGGTTGCTGCACTCTCTGCATGGGGCATTTATGGGTGTAGAGCTTTAATCCAGAAGTATTAATCTGGATTAATCAACAAAGATGCCCAATAATCTAAATAACTAAAGATGCTGAAGTTTTCATTGCTGTGGGGCAGACCTTGCTCAGCTGTAGTTTTGATTTCTTTTTGCTGTGAGCAGGGCCCAGGCCCCACGAGACACAGTTTGTACCTGGTTCCCAGCCCTCAGCTCCCTGCAAAACCTTCCTGCTGGAAAACTGCAACCCCCAACCCAACCATAAATTACTTCTGCTGCTGTGGAGCCCCTGTGCTTTGGTTTCTGCTGGAAATGGGATCTGCAAGGCTTTGTATTCAACAGAAACTACATGGAAGAAGGATAAAAATGGGGAGGGAACTGGTGCCCGGAGAGGTTGTGCCCCATCCCTGGAAGTGTC
>VZRJ01001835.1:1269-125957 GCA_013397565.1 Ptilonorhynchus violaceus | reverse complement strand
CTAGGACCCCCTCCCCTCTCGCAATCTGACCTTTGCTCCCTGGCCGGCTGCACCTAACCGGACGTGAGCAGAAGGAAGTGACACTGACTGCCCAAGCCATAAAAACCCTTGTGACCTTGCAATAAACGCCATTTGCTGTCCACCACGTTGGTGCCCAGGAGCATATGGACCGAGTGGCCCAGGGATAGGGCTGCCGTGCCGGACTTGAACCAGGCCACCGCAACACACGTGTTGGGAAAGGGCTATTCCTCCAGCACTGCCCCCACTCTCTGGACATTTTTTGGGTTTTTTTTCTGTGTGTGTGTGGGGGGAAGTGGGTTCTGACAGTTTAGTGATTAAAAGTTATTTACATTTTTTCCCCTGCCTTATGGGTGGGTATTCTGTTTGTTAATAAACTGTTTAATTTTTTTTCACTTTTGTCTACTAGTATTCATTCTCTATTGGAATTCATTCCCCCTGGTGGAAGGGGATTGTTGGAACCCTTTTGGAGAGGACGATTCATTCCAGAGGATCCTCTCTTAAATTTGTCTCAAAACTGAGACAGTTACCAAACCACTTGGCTCCTATCCTTTCTTAGCCTATCACAGTTTTTCATCAATAGGGTTGCACAAGACAAGGTCAAAAAGCACACTGGAGCTGGTGCTGGGCTTTTTTTTCTGCAGAACAACATGATCAAAATGCAAAAAACCTTTGAGCAAAGCGTTCTTGTTGGTCTTGACCCTCCACTCCTTTAACTGGAAGTGCTTTTCCCCTGAATATGCTGCTTCTCATAAGCAAGAGGTAGAGCAGCCCTCAAAGCCCTGCTGATAAATGGCTTCTGGCAATCCCCTCGCTCCTGTAGGTGGGAATAAGAAATAGGTTTGTATTAAACTGTGATAAAGCTTGAAATTTTATATGCCTCCAGCTCACTGAAGCCCCAAAATTGGAAAAAATAAATTATTTTTAATGTAGCAAGTTTCTTATGTCCTCCCATAGGTTTGTTTTCTTTGTGTTTCATTAGATTCCAGGAAAAAAAAAGTTTGATAAGCTAAAGAGCAAAAACTTGTTGGCTTCCAACCTCATCATGGGAAATAGAAGATGTGCCTTTGCAGGAAAGGCTTCATGAGCAATTAGGATCTATGCAGTTCTACAGGCCCTGAGATCCAGTTAAAGGCTTGAAGTCTGGATGTATTTTCTTGGCAAACCTGTAAAGTTGAATTTTTGATATACTGGGTCCTTCCACTTTTAAATTTTTTAAAACTTTTTTTTTTTTTAATTGTTGGGTTTTTTTTTATTTTAAGAGAGTGTTTTTTTAATAACTGCTGGAAGATCAGAATGCTGTTGTAGATGTACCTTTTTTTCCTAGTACAATGAAAACAAAGTTGATCAGGAACAAAACAATCATATAATGAAATCAATTAAGGTGGGAAAAGGCCTCTATAAGTCCAACCATTATCCCAGTGCTGCTGTGTCACTAATAAACCATGTCCCCAAGTGCCACATCCACACATTGCTTGAACGTTTCAAGGGATCTTGATTCCACATTTCCCTGGGCAGCCTGTTCCAATGCCTGACTACCCTTTCAGCAAAGAAATCTTTCTTAATGTCTAATCTAAACCTCCCCTGGTGCAACTTGAGAAAGAAACAGGTAGGGAAGGTGAACTGTGACCTGAAAATGAATTTTGTGGGAAATAGGTAAACTTCCTTATGCCACCTGTCTACTGCAGTTAAATCCATAAAAGAGCTCATCCAACTGGCTGAAAATACCAGATCAAAACAATACTGTTCTTTTGTCTTTTTGAGATTGAGTTTTAAAACAGTTTTAAAAGTAATGTGTGGGGAAGCCATATTAAGGGAGAACATTAATGGAGGCAAGATTTTGGACTAGACATTTTAACCTCATGTCTCCAGTGTGTAACAAGCCTTAGAAGCAAAAATGCAAGTGGCAGCGTGGGAAGCCCTGTATCTATTTTCTTCTTTATGACTTTGTTTTCTTTATAAATACTGACACTTTTCTCCAATGTCATGCTGACATTGGAGCCTGTAGCACAGCTTGTGCGCTCACAGAGTTTCAGCAGCATTCTTGTAGTTGTTTTTAAGAAACCAGTCTAAGAAAAAGAAATAGGTCTAAGACAAAAGTTTACAGACTTTTTCAAATCCTTCTCAATTTCCTTTTGATAGCTTCTTCTATCTTCTCATAACAGTTTTGTCTGGGTGGGTTGTTCTCATTCTTTGTAAGTTTTCAATTACTTCCCTTCTTTAGTCTTGTTTTACAGATGGTTTAGAAGAATGTGCTGGGAAGAGTTGAAGAGAAAACAAACCCTTTATTACCTGAAAAATGGTAGTTATCACGTTCTGATAACTTCTTCTGATCTCCTGTTGCAAAGTGTAACATGCGGTTTTGATCTTTTTACATATTTTGAACTTCTGAGCCTTCAAAGGTCTTGCACACTACAGCTTTTTGGGGTGTTATTGTACTTTTTCATGATCATTCCTATATTCTTTTCCATTGTAATTAACATCTGACAAGCTTTTCTTCAAACAAGGTTTTTGAGGAGAGAGAGCCTTCTGCTTAATGTTACTGCCTTGTTTAGGTCTTTATGGGACTCTACCTTTTGTCGCCATCCTTGCCCAACAGTGTATTTTCTCCACATGAACCTGTTTTAATGTTACCTTGAGTCAGGGATAACCTTTAGTAATCTGTTTTTCTGTTTCCTTAAAGACATGGATCAGAGATCATTGAGATCATAGATTGAAGCCACATTTTAGTTGTATTCTGCAAAAATCTACGTTCTTGATTTTTGATGTAGAGAATGACAACAGAAATCAGAATCTCAAAAATGAGGATGGGAAAAACGTTAATAATGTTGTTGTTGTTGTTGTTGTTGTTGTTGTACTTGGGAACTCTGAGTGTGCTTCAGGACTTCTGCATCGTGGTTGTTTTTTTTCCCAAATGTGAATACTTAGGAGGCATACGGGTTGCAAATTACTCCTTTTCATGGCGCAGACAAGCATGCTGATAACAGGTGCAAAATGAGCCTACTCATAATGAGAGCTTCAAGAATTGTTCTGTGGAAACTAAAGACGTATCAAATCACCTGTTGTTCCCATGGAGTTCAACAGGAGACAAGGTAATGCACTACTGCTGAAAAAACAAGCCATGGCACATTTTTGTCCATAACCACCTCCAATTCTCATTATTTTAGTAGCTGAGCAACAGGAGGAGAGTGCTGGACAATGCAGAGGCAGCAGAGCCCTCTGAAAGATTAGCATAAGACAGTGTGAACATACAATTAGATACATATCTCAGTCTCTCTTGTGTTCAAATCTGACCTGTTCTGAGCTTGGGAGTGTTCATTAATGCAGTGTGGATAAAAGAAAATGCCAGTTCTGGGAAGGAAGTGCTTCCAGGAGGTACAGCGGACACCCTCTGTGATCCAACACAGAAAGGTTGCTCAGCAGCGTGTGAAATCAGAGCCTTGGACAAGCTTCCAAGCTGCCTGAGCGTATTGATTCTGGCACGTCCTTTCATAAGCAGATGCTCAGGTTTATGTATCTATTGTGTGAGTAGCACTGGGTGTTGTTAGGAAAGACAACGGAGAATGGAAGTATGCAAAAAAAATTGCAAGAAAATTAAAAAAACCCAACCAAACAAGCAAAACAAAACCAAGTGCTTGCTTGAATAACACGTATCACAAATTTCTTAATCTGTGATAGCTTAACATTTGCATAGCATTATTTGCTGAATGGATCCAGAATTGCTCAAATATGTCAAGTCTATCAGCAAATGAGAGCATCTCTCAGCACAGTTCATCTCATATGCAAGAGGATTTCACTACCCCTGTTCTCTTCTAGTGGTGGAACACCCCCAAAACAGTGGTTTTAGGGGACTAGGACTCTGCTGGGTGTATTGGGAACATGTATTTCATTCTGTGTGAACTAAATCAAGGGTGGCATTTAAAAGTCATATTGAGTAATCTGGCCTTTAAAAGCATGATGATATTTTACATGGCAAGTTTTGGCCTGGTTATTAACACCCATCTGGCATCCTGCATACTGCAGGACAAAAGGCATGTAATAATTTTCACTATACCATTATGAAGACTGTTGTAATAGCTTCGACAAGGCTGGTAAATGAGACTGCCTTGATGATACTCTGGAAAATCAGCAACAACAGGACTTTCTTGGGTTAAGTGATTTATTATCCAGGTGGGAAGGTTTGGGCTGTGGTTATTAAGGCTACACAGAGCTCTCTGCTAGAAATTTCTTGGTCAGTATCTCTCTCCTTGGAGATGCTGTTGTGGTTTAACTGGAGAGATAGGTGAACACCACGCAGCTGCTCACTCACTTCCCACCCCTTGTTGGATGGTGGAGAGAATTGCGGGAAGAAAAAAAAGTTAAAACTGTGGATTGAGATAGGACAGAAATGGAAGGATGTTAATAATAATAATGACAAAGGAATTAGAATATACGAAGCAAGTGATGTACAGTGCAGTTGCTCACCACCCACCGAGTGCTGCCCAGCCGATTTCCAAGCAGTGGCCCCAAAGCAGTTTTCTCCCCAGCTTTATGCTGGACGTAACACCATATGATCCCTTTTAACTGCCTTGTGCTATTTGTTTAGTGTTCCCTTACATATTGCAGAGATGTAGAAAAAAAAGGAAGCTGAAGTACCCATTTGTTTTTGTATTTCCTCTCTGTTCCTCCAGCTTTATGATGTGAACCCCATTTTCACTCTCACGCAAATGCACCTTCAAGGACAATTTTACACTGGTTTAATATGATACCTGGTTGGTCTGCAGGTAACCTAAATTTTTCATTCCCTTATTATTAAGCCCAACATAACTGAAACTGAACTCTTGTCCCTTTTTAAATTAACTCCTTTGTGCAAAATGTCAAGGATTTTCCACCTCTATCAAGTGGAAGTCACTGAAGCTGGGAACTTATTTACACACCAAGGGGTTAAATCTACAGCTAATGCTGTAGATTACAGTGATTTACTAACCCCACCACAAAAATGTCCAAGAACTGGTGTTATTAGGTCTCTTATTCAGGGACAGACTTGGAGAAAACCAAACAAATTCACAGCTGTAAAGGAAAACAAATAAAAGGCCTGAGAGTGGAAACCAGCCGTAATCAGAGAGAATGCATCCCATGTTAACAGGCCATAGGCCAAAACCAACTGCTAATTATAAAAAATTCCCCCAGTTCTCTAATCTCAGTGCAGCTGCAGGGGGATGGTGACAGTGGCACCACAGGGGCCTGGAGTGGACTAGGCAGACTGGCCTGGAGTGGCCGGCTGCGGGAGGGCTCTTGGGTTTGGCCAAGCTGTCCTGAATATCTCCCTGCTCTGGGCACACTCCCTAGCAGCCAATCTGGCCATGTGACCATGCATACATGGGGACCAGCTCAGGTGCAGGGCTGGGTATGGGCACATTGATGCTCCAGAGGGCCACGCCAGGACACGAGGACACTGTGCTCTCAGCGCAGGAGCTGCTGACAGATGGTTTGCATGTTTGAGAAATCAAAGTCAGTATTTCTGCAGCTATGTGGGTTACCCCAGAGAGCCCCTCCTCGCCAGCCATTACCTCAGGTAACATGAACAAGGCCAGGAAAAGCAGAAAAACAAGCTTTCCTTCTGACTCCATCACCAAATGCTCCTTCCCTGAAAGGCGTGGAAAGAAGGGTCATGGCCAGATGGCAAGGAGGACCCTGAGGGTGCAGGTAGGCCTGGGACGAGTGCTGCCCACCTCTGCTCCCAGCTCTGCACCACAATTTGGCTCCTTTCCCACACCGCTTGTATATGGACTGGGAACACAGCATTGTTTCCTGGCTACACAGATCACACATCAGTTTAAAATGCAAACTCTGGATGTGATTTAACACAGGGAGATGGGCAGGAGAATGGAGAGAATGTGGCAGTGAGTTTGGGTTTGGGGGAGTATGGTAAATCTTTGGGCATCCAGGTTTTTGAAGGAACAGGCTCAAAAAAGGTTTATATGTATTGTCTGTTCCTCAGTGAAACACAGTTTACAAGTAATTCCAGGGTCAGTAAGGCTGGAGACTGGCCGTCTTGCCTTATGTTGTTCTAAATATGTTGTTTTCCTCTTACTCTTGCCTGTTTTTTCTTCTACAGAAATGCCTTGACAAGACATCGCAGCAAATTTCCCAACAGATCTGATAGTCTATCTCTACTGTGAAGGCTTTAGAAGATATTTGCTCAAAGAGCGTGCATTTCCTGTACCACCAATTCTGTGAAAGTACTAAATTAGGATATTAGTTATTAAATCCTACTACACAAATTACCATTTATATAATCGTAAATCTGTCTCTACTGAGCAACCATTTTTATGGTGATGATCTTAGTATTTACATAAAAATTGCAGTACACAAAGTAAATTATTTGTTCCAACCTTCAGTATTTTGCCAAGAATTTACACATGCACAATAACTTATTTTTTCTTCTTAAGCAACAGTAATCACAACTAATATGCAGAAACATTCATAACCATGGTCTTGCATGAAAGCTAGATTTTTCCCTCCATAGCGTGCTGTAATTACAGTGTACATCAATTCCACCATAGGTAGGTACACCAGATTTTGTTTTCCCTTTTTCCTCATACAATTTTAATGACCATCCTTGCTTAGAATATAACATTTTAAATTAAAAAATTAAAAATTTAGAAGTAGATTGTTTCCCTGACAACAGTGACAGCAACATTTAATTCCCTCCTGCGTGATTTGTAAATAAATATATACAGTTGCTGATACTAGTGAGATAATGTGCCTGAGGCTAATTGTGCCATTACAAATATTTGAAGCCTGAGCTTGATAATGCAGGTCATGGTACTTAAATATGTATGAACTGAACTAATTTAACTTGCTGCTTGCCAGCATATTGACAGAACCTTTGGTAACAGGACTACGTGGTCGTCACAAAGCAGCTGAATTATGCTTGGCACAATTGATCACACATTTATTGGGCATTGTGGGGCTTGGAGTTTATTTGGACTTGTGGTGGCAGCTCAAAGGAAGAGGCTCACGTGGGATCATGGGGTTTGTGAAGCAGATCCTACTGCCATCTTTCAGATGGATGTCTTCTCCTGGGTTCCACTTGTGAGACACCCTGGTTTGGCACATGTGGTATGTAACAGAGCTTTGCCTTGGTATGCCCTGCGTAAAGATGGCAGCCTTGATTCTGACTGATCATTCTCCAGGACTGGTTCTAAGAGAAACTGTATGTGTCTGGGTTTTGCTCAGAACCACGAGCAGGAGTGCCCCGTGGTTGCGTTTGTAGTCTGGGGCTCTGCAGAGCAGCCATGATGTCATGTTGTGGTCATCCCCTGATGGTGAGGCTGGCTTGGACATAGCCAGAGGCAGGGTCCCCTCAGGGTGTCTAACAAGGGCAAGCTGGACTTTTGGCATTTCATGTTAATGGTTTATTAAGATAGAAAAGATAAGGGAAAATGCCAAGCTCTTTGGTCTAATCCATGTGTCTTGCCCTGTGGCTATAGGAGAAATCATTGAAATTTATAAGCTCCCTGTATGCAAAATTGTTCCACTTACTATGATTCCAGCTCTTGGTTTTGTCCTACCAAGCATCGAGCTCAGCTCTAGTGAAAGAAAACCATTTAAACCCATCACTGAGCATTTCTCTTAAGCTTGGGACTCCTGGTTTAGCCTGTAAAGAGCTTTGGCCAAGCTCAGGGGTGCTTTGCCTCTCAAAGCAGATTGCAGCTAGAGGTGAGGAAACCAGATTCCTTGGCTCTGCTCCTTTGATCTCCAGGTAGGGCCTTGCTGGGAAGGGGGAATAATTTCTGCAGCGCTTTGACTCGGCGCGGTCCCTTGGACTGGTGGCAAATGAACACTTGCAACATCACTGAGTGCTAAGTTTGGGTATGGATAGAGTGAAATGTTAAAGGTTCTTTTAGTATCTCATATTCTTTCAAAGCTAATGAAGCAGTTGCTGAACCAAGTAAAAATTTACAGGTGGTGCAGTTAATGCTAATCCCAACCCTAGCGTCAGGAAACCTCGGAGGCAGAATTGTGGTCCTCTCCCTTTTGAAGTGGCACGAGCCCATCATCCTTAAGGCTGTGTCACCTGATGTCTGTAGCACAGCATACATGAATTTTCTTGGAGGCTGTGGTAGCTGGAGAGGTTTGTTGTCCTCATTGCATTGGCAAAATTTTCAACAGGACTGTTGAGGCTGGCTCAGATCCTCAACCTGTGCCTGCTGCTGGGGCTCAGGTGAAGTCAGTGTTTTTATAGAGTGCGAGACACTCGTGGTGAGCTGTGGGGAAATATAATCATGAAAGTGGCATATTTTAGGGGGATGCAATTTCAGCAGCACAGAACACTGCCCCTGCAGGGCTCTTAGGTGGGAAATGGGCTGCCACAAGTCACCTAATAAAGCTCAGGGCAACATGCCATGGTGAACTCTGTTGGAAAGTAGGAAAAGCAGACATAAAGGGAGAAGACGTAATGAGAAAGAAAAGGCCTAAAAACCCAAGCATCATGGTTCGGATCACATTAAAAGGATTATTTAGATGTGAGTAATGGGGTCAGAAATTCTGTATCTAACTGAATGAACCATGTGCTGTCCTATTACAGCAAGTTCTGCTTAAAACTTTTTAGATTTAATGTGTGGAAATAATGTTATACGTAGCCAGCCTTGGCCCATGCCAGTAATTAGTTTGAGTGCAATTAATCTGAGTGGGGATGACACCTTTTGTCAGCAACAGGTAATCCTTCCTAGCAAAGGTAAAGCTGAGCAAGCAGTTGAAAGGGAAATCATTAGCGACGTTCCTCTGCTACTGCAGTTTGTCTTCACATCCTGTTACTTCCCTGGATGGATGAGCTAAATGCAGAGAATAACAAAACAAGAAAAAGTCCTTTGTGAGCTTCTGCAGCTGATCTTGCTGGTTGAAAGGTAAGCTTTCCTTTGTATATGTTGATATTTCTTAATTGAGATGCTTAGATGGTTCCTGAGGGACATAGCTTGTCTCAAAATGAATGTGGAAATTAAAGGAAATATGCAATGTGTAAGACAATGGTATTGTTTGAAGAAAGATTGGTTGCAAGTGTCTTTGCTCAGATTTAACACATTTAAATATATTTATGTCCATGACTTCTCTGCTGCAGTCTCTGTCATAAATATGGCCCCCTTTTGGGTACCACACAGGATACAGCATTAGACAGTTTTCCAGGGCCCAGCTAGCCAACATTGCCAGAGACTGCCTGGGGACCTCTGCAGAAATGTCAATTAGCTATAAAAGTTCTGCAAACAAGCATTATGCTACCTCCTTATGCATCCCCTGCTGCTCACAGTGACACAGTAATGTCCAGAGCTAAAAAATGGATGTCGGAAGCTTTTGCAGCTCCTCTGGTGATCTAAGTGGTATTTTTCTGGACACACTCTCACATGGAAGTTGGGTTGTCAAATTGAAAAGAGAGGACTTAGCCTTTGGTATCCTTTCCCAGGGGATGCTTTTAAAATTGGAATGCCAGTAGTTTGCATCTAATTCCTCTTGAGCTAAATATCTTTGCTTTCAGTTCCTGTCTGTGCTTTTCTCTTGGATGGTAGGTGATGGGGGAATCCCTTAGCTCCAGATGATCAGCAGGCATTATTTGCCTTTTCTGTCCTCAATTCCTCCATATGTTTATTTATTTACTACCATTCCCTTGATTTTAAAAAGGAATATCCCAGATGTCTGAGGAGTGTCTGTCTTTTCTCCACTGTAATTATCTATTATCTATTCAGGGTGCTGCATTGATTGCTCTGTCAAGGGCTATGTAACTCAGGGAGGATTTTTTCAAATGGAAATTCCTTCCCTGACCTCCCTGAGGGGCATGAGGTATGGATCTGTCCTACTTGTGTGAGATAGTAGGAGAAGCTCAGAAGATTTCCTAGCACTGCCATCATACAGATATAGAGCTGGGTGCAGGAAAAGGATACAACAGCAATCACCACGATGGTGACAGCCTTAAAAGGGAGATGAGAATTAACACAGCAGTTAAATTAGGGGCTGAAGAATGTGCCTGCTCCCTTCTCTGCAGCACCACCTGGAAAATAAGTCCTGGTGTTGAGGGACAAGATGACAACTTCCTTCCTCTGGGCAAATGCTTTGGTACCAGATATTGTGATATTTCCCATATAGTACCCATGAGTCTGGGATGAGTCTCTAGGTGCCTTTTTCCTAACCAAACACAATGCATCTCCTAACCCGGGGCTACAAATCTGATGCATGTCGTCAATGTGGAACTGAGTTTGTTGGATCACACACTGTTTTGGTTGCATGCTCACATGGGCTCTTCTGAGCACTGTCAGCAGTCAGGGGTGTGCATATCTGGTGTGTAATGCTCTTTTGCATGGAGGTACTTCCTCTGTTTTGAAACGCTCTGTGTACTCCACAGATTGAAGAGTGCTCTGGGCACATCCATGCGTTTTACTTGGCTTAACTCATTTGTTCTTTAATCATTCATTATCCAGATGGGAGCAACTTCAAAGAGCTGTTCTCAGCAAGACACGTTCATCGCTATCACTTGAAAATGCCCAAAGCCTGTTTCCTGAACGACTTAGCCTTTTTTTTTAAATGTATAGTATTTCAAAGTCACTTTATGATTAGACCAGGATCACTAGCAGTTAAATCTGTGTTTGAGGGCATATTTTTCCTGTTGTATTGCAAGCATAAAGGGCTCAGCTGCAGAAGGCCTCCAGGTGTGCCCCTGCTCCACATAAAAGAAAAATAATGGATATTTTCATTAATAAAAGTGCAGACCATCGTATGCACTTGTAATCTCAGAGTAATTAAATGGCTGGAGAGAATGATGATTCATACCAAGACTCACTGTGCTCAAAGGGTCCCTTTTCTGTATGTTTGAACGTGTTGCTAAGAAATCCTGTAAATAATGTATTATTCTCTTGTTAAAGAGCTGCCTTCTGGGGATTAAAAAAATAGCATTTTATTTGGTTTTCTATGTCATGATATATCACACAACCAGGTAAACTTTCAAAGGGAATGGTGTGAGATCTTGCAGAGGTGCATTTTTGGGAGCAGCAGTCTGAGGATGAGGGCTCTGACTGTGATGGAGACACAGTCCTGCAGAGGTTTAACTGTTGTGAGCTCCTACCATGTGTCTCGTGGTGTTGAGGGCTACAAAGCACAGCAGATGCTGGGAATTTTTTGGTTCTCTCTGAATAACAGCTTTCATCAAAAAAGTGTTTTATTTTTACTTCAGTCCTCATGATGTGAGAAAAATGGTCACAAACGTGGCACTGCAGGCTGAAAAATCCAACAAAAAGAACTCGGGTTCACTTAACATTTATCTTGTGATTAATATTGGGGCTGACTTGCCAATTTATACTATTTGAAAGGCCAACTTAAATAACCTGTAACATTTTTATACTACCCTTCAGATGTGGATTGAAAAGCCCTTTCAGGTGTGAAACTCTGTTTCTTGTGATATACTTGTGACAGAGTGTTTCTGTGAATTTGGGCTAATTTGGTCTCATTTTTCTATAGTGATATTTCTTAATTATGTCTCACTTCTCCATGAGTGATGGTCTGTACATATGCTCTACTCTCAGTGGGATCTATAGAACCCCATAATATCCAGTTATTTCACCACAAAATTATCTGGCTGGGGATTTCACCTGCCTGAAAGTTAATCTGCAGAAGGGCATGTGTACAGAAAAGGACTGATAACTGAGTGGTGATATTAAGAAAACCGAGCCAGGAAATCTCCCAGGAAGAAGAGCAGCTCCATGTATTCCCCAGCTGAATTAGTCCACAGGTCTTCAAGAAAATATCCAGCTTGGGAGCAAAACAGAATGCCTTTCTCCTGATAGCTTTTTAAAAATAATTTTTAAAAATTATTTTTGCTTGAGTAATGCCAAGCTCCTTTGAGGTAAACATGTACAGGAATAAAATCATTGAATGAGCATAGAGCCATAGAATAGATTGGGTTTGAAGTGACCTTAGAGATCATTTAGTTCCAACCTCTTCATCATGGGCCAGGATGTCCCCCACTAGATCAGTTTACTCATGGCCCCTGGCCTTGAACACTTCCAAGGTTATCTATGATCATTTTATGGCTTGTGTGTATAAATAAGCATCTGTTGGGAGATGTTGTGGTGGTCACCGTGAATTATTTGGCCCAGGAAGGCTTGGAAGTGATCAAACACAATCTCTGAGCAAATCCCATGGCCAGATTCACTCAGCATCTCATGCCATAGTGCTTCTTTCCCCCTTTGCTCAGCAATAATTGTCATACTTTTCCACTGAGATATAATTTATATGGCAAACAAAATTATAGCAGCAGTAAGAGTTAAACAGTACAGTCCATGAATCTCACTGCTGCATAAAAATAAATGTAGCAACAATTGTTGTGCACTGATATTGGCATCTCCTGCTCCACTGTAAGTATTTGTTCCTACCAGCATTTAGGAGGAGATTTTCTGTGAGCTGATGGTGGTTCAGCCCAGCTCCCTTGCCAAAATCTTGTCATTTTTTGCTTTGCATTAGCTCCCCTCAACACACACTCATCTTTTGCACCCCAAAACAGGGTAAATGTTTTGTTAAACCTCAAGTGCTTGACCGTCTCCTTGCAATATGGAGCTTCTTTCTGCTTCAGCTTTCCCCAGCTCCTCAAGGTTTTCTAGTTCTTCCTGTTTTATGCTATGATCCACAACTGTGCTGATAAAGCCTTTGATTTGCAGTTCATATCTTACTTCCCCATGGATATTATGTGTCTGTTTGGGCAAACTCTGTTGCCTCCACCTGTCGTTCAACTGTCCCAGATAGAGGCGCTGCAGAAGGGCTAAGGGGAATATGCTCTGGGAAGGTGCCAGGGGGTTTATGTGGTGATGCTCTGAGGATGTGCTTGAGAAGTATAAAGTGTGCTTGTCAGGTTTCAGGGCTATTCTTAAAATCAACTCATCTCAGAGCTGGTGAAAAATAAAAGGCTTTGGAGGAGCAAGGGATGTTTCCCTTGGCTGCCCAATGTAAATCACACTGTAATCAGCTGTGCTCGCTCCCCATATCCACCTGGCAAAGAGTGTGCTTGGCAAAGGGGCGATATTTAATTCATTCACGAGCGTAATTAAAGCAGATTCAGTTTGCAAAGTCAGCTTGGGAATGGACTCTTAAGTACCACCTTTCTGCTTCCTGAGCCTCCTCCTGGATAAAGGCACAAGGCAGAGTTGTGGTAGCAATCCCTTCATCTGCTGAGATTCAGATGTGATTTGCCCCTGCATCTGAGTTGAACAACATCACTAACCAAATCAGACTAAACAGGAAGAGAGGCAGAGCTGAGGGAAAGTGGGGACAAGGGGATTTTTGAATGCTGAAGTTCTCAGGGAGTGAGTGGGACAAGATAAAAGGATGAGATCAGTGATCAGATGAAGCACAGAAGTTGATAAAATCCTCAGACTTTGGAAGATTTATCAAAGCCTGTTAAAATGCAGCAGGTTTTCCTCACCAGGACCACAAAAATGAAAGCATGATTGACAGCGCAGCCAAACCTTTCACCTGAAAGCAAAATTAGGAAGACATGGAAAATAAGCAGTCCTAGGGTTTGGAAAGCCCATGCAAGTGACTCCGAAGCAAGAACAGGAGGAGGGTTGTTTCTGTGCTGATTGAATCAGCCAAATCAGTTATTCACTACGTGAGTGCTGGCTTTGCTGGCCTGATCAAAGCCAAATGTGGTGCTTGGTGTTCACCTCGTCACGCTACCCCTGGATCTGGGAGGCGTTCAAAGAACAGCAGATGTTTTCCACTTAATGGTTCCTAATGACTTTGTCAGAAACCTGACTGAGGCTTATAGAGATGCTCTGAATCCCTTCCTCGCCCTGCAGACAGAAGCGAAGTCTTTTCACAGCTGTGCCATCAATGTTTCTCACCTCTGGGGATGTAACTATGTTGTTGCTCTGTACGGCAACTCTGTAAATCACTGCAATGCATTCACACTGCCAGAACTGGAAACCATTACATTACAGCCTGTTGTATTTTCTTCAGCCCTGTTGTATCTGCTGGGTTTTCTTTATGCTGTCTTTTAAAAATATTTTTAATTTCTTAGGTCATCTTGTTATTGCAGTATGTATATTTCACTCAAAAATAATGCTTTGGAATTAGTGTCAAGAGTGTTAACTGCTCTTTCATGAAAAGATCATTTGCACACTCGGTGAGGAATCCGGCATGGGGACTGATAAAAATCAGAAATCAGAGAGCTCAGGAGGGGAGGCTTAATTAGCCTGTGGGGTTTTCTTTTAAAATTCTTGAAAAATTACAGATCTTCTCTATGAGTTTATTATGGGCCACCGAATAACTTTCATTTAGGTGGGTTTGACCTAAATTTTGTCCATGATACACCTCAGAGAGATTGCAACTTTAAGTACAAGTAAGCCTGGAAGCTGAAGATTCACTTTCATCTTGGAAGATAAATCTTCCAAGAAGTTGACCCAACTCCAAAGCCATATGGTCATAATCTCCTTTCTTGCAGGAATAGGAAGGCTTTGATGCCAAGTTCTTGGTTTAGGACTTCTGAAAGGAGACTTTGCTCCACTGCATAGCTGAGCCTGCTGTGGATAAACACGGAAGACTAGAGGCTGTTTTCCTAAGCTTACACTTTGAAGGTGATTTAACTGGAGGCTGCAGATGAAAGGCCAGTTTTGTTTAGTCATTGTCTCTCGGGAGATTACCAGTCTTTTAGGAATGCTGCAATCTTCTAGGCTCATTGTCCCTCTGGACAATTGGCAAATCAGTTTTTAGAATTTTAGGTTGTACCTAAGAATATAAATAGGAAATAATTGTGTTTATGAGAATGTAACGCTTCCTCAGAGCATGGGGCTAGCCAAGCCAAGGGCTGAAATACTGAACACCAACCAGGAGACTGGAGAACAGGCAAACACCTGGAGCCTTTTCGTATTAGAAACATTTTCTTTCTTATTTTGTTTGGTTAATTACTTAACCAAACTGCTCTGCAATTTGATACAGTGAGACAATGACCCTGATATTGAAAGAGGGGGCATGAATTTTTGCTTGCTATCAGTATTCACATGCTATTTCTTTGCTGTGTTTTGGCTTCTAAACCCAAAAAAGTACAGTTTTGTTGTGTCCTGTGGCACTAGACAGCCAGAGAAATACTTGACCTTTGGCCCTTGCCAAGGGCAAAGAGGTCAAAGGCTGTCGTTAACATACAACTAGAACACAAGAAAGTTGCTGAAACTGAGATGATGACAAAAGCCCATTTGATCCAGTAGACACACAAGAATCTACTTCTAGACCTTTGATTCTTGACCTGTTTCATCCCAAAGTGACATTAGTCTGGAATCTTTGGACTTACCTCTCTGCACTTAATCATGCAGAGCATTGGAAAACACTTTATATCTTGCTTGCTTTCAAAATGAGGTGCAAGCTTTTCTCCTTCAGGGCTGTAGCAATGCAGCGTCCTGGGCAGAAACCACTCAAGCACCTTCCCTCTCTCACCAGCCAGTCCTGTTACCTTCTGACCCGCAGAAAAGAGCCTGTGCCTCCGGTCCAGCAGTGACACAGAGCATGCAGTGGCCCCTCTCTTGCAGGAAGATGCTGCGTCAGTCACTGCCATGTGTGGACTGTTCTCTCTTTTCCACCCCAAGTGGTTCCTTCAGAGTTTGCTTAATTGTTTGTTGGACACAGTGAGCTCCTCAGTTTATTCAGCGTACTGAAGGATGTTTATCACTGGGCAGCATATGCTTTTCTTTTGCAGCAAAGGCTTTACATGACCTTCGTGGTTTTCTGATTCTCCAAGCATCTTTCTCAGAATGGTGAAGGGAGGCTGCTTTCCTGACCAGTCCTGAAGCCTTGGTTGTGTTACCAATTTTCCTCCGCTTCTACAAATGCTTTTTCATTTTGTTTATTCTTATTCTTACTCCCTTTTGCCTGAATCTCTTTGGATAATATCCCTCTTTTTTTCCCCCCCAAACCTTTCTTTTTTGTTTTCTCCACACACTGAGAGTAGCAAGCCTAGTCTCTTCTCAAGTTCACATGCACTAAGCATGTTTGGTTTCTTTTGATTCCAGCCATAAAAACTCAGCCTTGCCTTATAGAAAGAGGAAAAATCTGAGCCAATGTGGCAATTAGAGATCAGGGAGCTGACTGAAGCCCAATAAAAGAGCAGCACAGATGTGTTTGCATTAAGCACTTACCACTACTTATTCATTCCTACCCAGGCAGACCTTACTTTTGGCTCCGCATCCTATGATACAGGGAAGATACAAAGTCCCCTGTGAATGGATGAAGTGGGGAGAGGTGGAAAATGAGGTAGTGTCACATGTTTTACTATATCCTGCTGCCATGGAGGACCTCAAAAAAGTCAAATTACTGGTTTGCTTCTGCACTCTTGAGGCATTTTTTACAAGGTAAGATTTATTATCTGAGCATATATTTCACACTGGCCTCCTCTGGCAGCAGTAATCACCAGTGGGCTATGCTGGGATGCTGCTTTTCTCTCCTCTGGTTCCTGTAAGGATACATGTAAATACTGAAACTCACATTGAGGAAAGGCAGCACTCATAGCATCACAGAATGGCTTTGGTTGGAAGGGATCTTAAAGCTCATCTACTTCCAACTCCCCTGCCATGGTGAGGGACACCATCAGGAATTCCATCAGGTTGCCCATTTTTGTTAGAGGGGACTGCAGGAGGAAGCAGGAATGGTGGGTAGTGACCTAAATAAAACCAAAATATATTTTGTTATAACTCTAGTTCTCTAACACTGAAGAAGGAAATAATAATGCTGTCTGCTGTTGGTTTGCCCTGTGTATTTTGTGTCCCTTCTCCTTTTTAATGGGTTGGTCACTGTCCATGTGACAACCAGAAGTGTCTCAGTGCATAAAAGCCTGCAGATGACAGCAATATCTGTGTCATATATGAGATGTAGAATCACAGCTTCACCTGGCCTTCGAGTACTTTCTTATCCAGCTCTGACCTCATTCCAGCTGTGCACATCTGTTCCCAGATCCACAGTTACATGAGACAGGGCTGCACCAGGCTGATGAAGGCTATGGAAGGATGAAGTGGCGTCAAGTAGAGTCAGCAAATGGGGAACAGATTTGGGGATGGTGTAGGAGCCCACATCCAGCTACCTTCAATCAAGAGCACCTCTCAGCTCTTCAGAAATCTCAATTATTCTCTGGTACAGATTCCCTCTGTTTGTGCCACAGGCTAGTAATACCTCACGATTTTTTTAGGTATTACATTGTTTTAACCATCTTTTAATATCTTTGACCTTATCTCTTAGCTGGGCTCGTAAGAGTTAAAAAAACTTTAAAATAGTCTAACCCATCTAATGGATGAGATGGAAAGTTCATTGACTGATTTACCCAGGAGAGATGTGTGAAGCTCGTCACATCTAAATTAAATTGTATCTTGACCACCTTTCCTTTGAGCACTGTCATTTTCCTCCAAGAGGTTGTATAAATTGCTTTTTCATTTTATTTTATGTGGCAAAAAGCCAGGACTAGCATCAATCATGCTCCAAATCCTGGGCAGTGGTGATGGGTCAAAGCAATCTAACATGAAGGTTATTATCACCAAGCGTGTGGGTTAGCAGGAGTGAAGAAAAGAATGTATTTGCCTAAGTGCATCCTGACACAGAAAGTCTGTTCTGTTAAGACTTTTTTTCATTCAGGAACTCCTATGAACTTCATTGATTATTTCAGTCCTTGATTTCCCATGAGTGACACAGAAGGCAAATTAGGTTTATGGCAGAAAGTCTTCTAAAGATTGTGTAAATATTTATACTAATTCATTTAATGAAATAGGTGGGATAAGCTGGACTGGTACATACTGGATGAAAGTAAGTCAAACCATAAAAGGCAAGGAACAAATTTTGGCTCACTTATGAACACTATTATCAGAATTTGTTTTATTCCTAGCCGAAGTATGTGGAAGAAGGATGCTGGTCCATTATTTCTGTGATGACCAAAGCTCTTGCACCGCAGGCATTACATCAAGTGAGTCAGTAGTGCCATGCTCCAGATCTGCCCCACCAGCCCTGTGCTCTCCCAGTGCCGCAGGTTTGCAGGGCACCTTACTGGAGGCGATGGGTGCTTTTATCTTAGTGACCCTTAGTTTATCTCTCCAAGGGTAGCCATCAGCCAGGACACACGGTGCAGATCCCATTTGCAGAGCCTTTTTGTGCATGGCAACAGCTGCATGCGCTGAAGTGATCCAGCAATTAGTTGTTGCCCTATTTGTGTTCCCATTGCACCCCAAACTGCTCTTCTACATCTTCCCAAACCTGGTTTGGAGCAGAGCGCAGATCTGCATGGCTGTGTGGCAGTGCCAATGTTGTGAGAGAGGAAGAAGAGGCAGGAGATTATGTCATTGCTTAGTGTTACTCTCATCTGGATACCTTCTTGCTCCCAGAAAGGATGCACCTGAATTTGTGCACCATGGGTATCCCAGAGAAGGCAATAAGATAAACTCAGAGCTCACTCAATGAATAGGTGATTAGTAATTGCATTTCCCTCAGTATAAATTGAGAAGAAAATCAAGCCTTTTTAAAAATAAAATAGAACTTTGACTAGTTGGTTAGGATTTTAGTTTCTTTTGTACTTTTATACATACATATCTGTACATATGACTCCCATATGAATCTGACATGCTAAGGAGTTGGGACCTTTTCTTTTGAGCTGAAAGAGGTGAGAGTTACACAAATGTAAATTATTTCTGAGAGCCAGGCATTTTTCCTAATTCTACTTTGTGGTTAAAATAGCACTTATGTCTTTTAAAGCACTGAAACTACTACTAGTCCCCACAACAGCTGTGAAGGAGTGAGCAGTGTTGCCTTATTGTTGTTTAAAATTAATGGATTTCTCCTTGCTTTTTTACAGCTTTCTTTGTTGGCAAAAAATGAACAAGATGTGTTATACATATCTGAACAGATCCAAAGGCTGTTGGGAACACTGAAAAGATGACAACTGACTCCAGAGTCTTGGATCAGACATTAACATTTTCTTGGAAACAATTTTTCTGGCAGTTCAATCCCATTTATGTTAGGTTGCTTCCTGGTTTATAGTTCATTTTGGGTTTGATTCAGTAAAGGAACATGATAAGTATGAGAGTTGAGCTAAGGCTGCTCATTCCACTCTGAATCCCCACTCGTGGCCAAGTGTTTGCTTCTTGCAGGACAAAGATTTTGCTGAAGTTCGGAAGCTGCACTGGCTGTGTGAAACTGCTCCCTCACAGATCATTCTTGATCTCAGCATAGGTTCCACACAGCTCCAGCTCTTGGCTCTTCAAAGGTGTCATCTATCCTCTCTCTCTGCATCACCTTACAGATGTCAGCAGCAAATAAATCCATAGGAATTGTCTCATACAACAGTAACAGTGCGAATGTTCTGTTCATTTTCAGATCATCGCTTGCCACTTGCCACGGGGTTTTATGGTGTGCATGGAGTTGGTGGACAACCTGTGACTTTTCCAGTCAGTTTTCAAGCATCACTGTGAATTTTGGGGCTTCCCTTTCACATTTTTCCTGCCCCTCTCTTGGCAAGCTTTTCCAAGGCTGGCTGCAGAGTGAGGGGAGATGTTCTTCCGGGTCTACCTTAATTTTTAACTAATCAGTGATATTCCTTTCTGGCCTGGGCTCTTTCTAGCATCAGTGCTGCCATGTCATTAATCACAGCCAGTTAGCACAGTGGTGATGCAGCCAAGTGTCAGCTGGTGTGGGCTTTCAGTCTTTTTTTTTCAGCATAATTGGAGAATATTTGCTGACTGTCGTGTTGCTCACGTGTCTTTGTGGTGTTTCCTCTGTTGTGCAGCTGTGTCTGATAGCCCTCTTGCTGAACTTTGACTTCTGCATGGGGAGAGGTGACTGGGAGCAGAGTTTGCTCTTGGTGCTAAATGAAAACATATCTTGGAATGTAAAAAGGAAGGACTGCATATATGAGATTGTTGCTGGGGAGGATTTGCAGGCAGATGACAGGTGTCCAGGATCTGCTCCCCATGCACAGCACCCAATTTCATGATCAGAGCAAACACATCTTCCTGATGCAGCAAGTGGGGCTGGGGCATTTGGGTATACTACTAGTGCCCTGCGTGGGCTTCTCTGGCCACTGTGAGGGATGCTAGGGACCAACTGAGCGCTGGGAGGTGCAGAAAGAGCCCCCATGGAGCTGAGCAGTTGTATCACAGGAGAAATCCAAATCCTGGTTGTGACTGGGCAGCGGCTTCCCCCTTTGCCTTTGTTGAGAAATGACCTGGGAATGGCCAGCCAGGAGGGATCTGCCAGGAGCCTTTGCATGGGAGTATCATGCTCCCAGATATGGTGAATAATTGCATGGGAGTATCATGCTCCCAGATATGGTGAATAATTTTCATGATGTTTTGAAAGTCTCAAAGGCAAATGGCTTATTTCTCATTGCACAAAATGTCTCATTCAAATTATTTATGCAGCAAAATTAAACAAGAATGAGGTTTCTTAGGAAGCCTGTAACTTACCAAAATGCTGATACCTTAAGCATAGATTCAGTCCCATTGCTTCTCCTAATCTGCTAGCTAAGGCAAGAACAAACACTACTTGCTATAAACCAAAAGTGAGACAAGGGAAAATGCAAACCGCCCAAGCTCTTCCCTCTTACAGCACCAAATCATCAAGCTTGTGGGCTGCTCACATCCATCTGCCCTGTGAGGCATCTGCTTGTCACTGCAAACTCTACTTTTAATAAGCACTCCTATTTTTCCCCTCCTTTTTCCCCTTAATTTGGAAGTGCAGTCTCGTGCAGGGTGTAAGTTACAGTTCACTGCCACTATGTGCTTCTCTCTATTTTCTCTGTGATCAAAGAAAGCAGCTGGAAAACTTTACAAAGAGAACACACAACTCTGGTCCCTGGTTGCAAGGCAGGAGGGGCCTCAGATGTTATCCCTCATATTCTTACTGCAGTTAGCTGAATTTGTTGAGGGGATTTAGGAAGGAAATCTGCCATTCCCAGGCATCTGCATATGGGGAATTTGTCTTGATATGTTTTCACTGTTACTGATGAGAGAGGGAAAAAGTGCTTAATTAGGGAATGAACTGTCTTTAAAAGATTCAGTTTCCTGTGAACAGATTTATCAAAAAGAGAAAAAAAAGTGTTGCAAACTCTGACAAAAATCTCTTTTCTCAATGTGAATGAAAAGATGAACAGTTACACTATAAGATGAGCGCAATTGCTTGCTAGACCTACGACTAGTTTTGCCCTAGGGAAATACTGCTTTCCCTCACTGTGCCAGTTTCCTCTGCTGATCCTCTTTTCCTCTCTTCTCAGGTAGCCCCCTGGGAAAGGGAGGCATGTGCAGGTAATTCTGATTCTGCCCTGTAAGATCACACAGTGTTTGGTTTTGCTTCAAAAGTCTTTCTCTTATCCAATACCTGTTCACTGGAGTGATGCAGGTTATAAAGCCAGGAATTCCAAGTACTCTGGGGGCAAAATGAGAGCTTGAGCATAGGGGAAAAATGGGAGCTTGAGAATATGCAGCTATGAGATATGTTGCAGGTATCTCAGGGTGACATGGTAACCATTTGTCTGATGCAGTGCTACTTCTCACAGGCATAGACTAATTTACATTTCAAATGCCGAAGTCAATCAAAAGTTAATTCATAATGCTGTTATTAAAGATGATGAATCCAATTTGGTATGTGAGAGAGGAATGACCTTTTTTCCATGGGATGAGCACCAGGACTAGATACCAGATACGCCTCTGTGCATTCCTCTGCTTGAAATTTAGTTTTGAAAGTGATTAGGAATATTTACTTTTATGATTGGAAAATACCATCTTACTAAGTGTGGCAATTTTTTTCCCCTTCATGAGCTAAATTGCTAAATTTTTGCCTAGCACTTTGTGGAGAGTCTGTAATTCAAACTGACAGATGCTTGTACAGTGGGCTGCAATGCCAAATAATACGGTACATTTTACATCTTTATGCATGTATGCATGGAATAGGAATTATTTCAGGTTAGTTGAGGGAATGGTACAGATTTAGACAATGTGGACTACTATTTTTTTTGTTTCTGATATGTTTCATCTAGCCTTCCTGAACCTCAAATATGCACACGTATCAGTGATTTCCATTTGCAGCAAAGCAGCAATTCTGATGTATCTCTAATATGTGCCATCATTTGGCTGGAGAGAGGGAATGATTTTTGCCTCTGAAATGCTGCACTCAAACTCTGCCTCAGGCCTTGCTTCAAGGTTGCATGTAAGAGAGTGATGGCATGCAGTTGCTTGCCTGCAGAGGCTCCCTGGCCCTGGGGCAATCCCGCAGTCTCATCCCCGCATGTCTCAAGAAATGATTTCATTTTGCTCTTGGCAGTGAAGGCTCTTGGTCTCTTGCAGGAATAGCAACTTCTGCAAGCCCACCCCATGTGGGTGCTTTCCCTGTGTTCACGTGAAGATTGGTCTGTTGAGGCAGCTCATGTCCAGGTCACCGTGACATGGGGTCACTAGGAGGTTGTGTAGGACAGGAAAAACCCCAGGCATGGGGCTTCCAAAGCAATCATGTTTGGAGGGGTGAGAGTATTAGCAGATGCTCATCAGAAAAGGAGTAATCTGACCATCGGGATTTCCTTCATGAAAGCCCTATTCAAGCCCCTTAATCCAGGGACTCCATGTGTCCCCATCATGGGACGTCCAGCAAAGAAGATCCACAAGCACACCTGTGCCTTAGCTCCTTTTTCTTGTGCAAGCCTTTTTTCAGGCAGAAAGCCATTCCTTGCACCAGAACAACAACCAGGAGGTATTTGCAGGACAAACCCCAAACATCTGCAAGGGTGCCAGCAGATGCCTTTGGAGCCTTTGCCACTTTTCTGCTGAGAAAAAAAACAATCTAAAAAGAAAAATCAGCATAGCTGCCCTGCAACCCAACAAAAATGCTATTTTTGTGTGGATATTTGGAGCAATCACTGGCACCTCCTTTGATGTATACCAGAATAGCTTTTTAACCTGATTCAGTGTTCATTAACACCTTTCAAAATGATAGTTATTGCCAAGAATTTACTTATATGTGGCACTGGAAGGAATCCCTTTGCATCTACTTCTTAAGATAACAGATTATCCTTGGTAATCTTTGGATTAAGGGAGTTGAAGGCAGAATTGTCCCCCAAAACGAGGTGATATGTCGCTGACCGCTGGCCGCCCGGAGGCCAAGCAGGCGAGTGGCAGTGAGTGCCCTGTCCTGCAGAAGCTTTCAGCTGCTTTGTATTCCGCTGATGGCTCTCCCGTTAGAGAGCAGTCTGCTCTGTGCCCCCTGCAAGGAGCTGGCAGCAGCCGATGATATTGTAGCGATCGGCGAGAGCGAAGGAGGAGAGAGGGACTCAAAGTAGCAACAGTCCAGGCTTTATTCCCCGACCCGGGGCCGGGAGAACAGGGAGGCTGAAGGGGGTGCTACAGAGAGCCCCGGGAAAGGGATGACAACAACTTTTATACTGGGGGCGGAGAAGGGCGGTACAGGGAAAGCAGCCAACAAGGGAATGACAAGGGGTGACAGGTGTCCAATTAGGGAATAGGTAAGGTGGGACAAACTTGAGGAAACCAATGGGGAATACAGCAGAACTGAACCTTCCAGAACTTAATTACATAGGCAATTGGGGTAATACATAAGCATAAAGGGGGAAACCAATCAACAACCAAAGAACACACCACTTTCTGGAACAGGGGAGGAGTTCGTTAACTCAGGAGACACCCAGGGGGCTGTGGCCTAGACTTCAGTGCCACCCATGGCACCGCCCTCCGATCCACCCTCGGACCCACTGTCCTGGGCTGGGAAATCCACCCACTGGATGTCATTCATCCTCAGCCCAAAGGTGGGCTGGGCCACAGCCACAGTGATACTCATTTACATCAGCTAGGCCTCATCTCTCAGGCAGCATTCCCAAAGGCCGTATGCTTTGGGGGACATGATTATTTTAGGATCATTGCAGTCATGGGTGTTATTTACCATGAATAAATCAGACCGTTTTCGATCCGTATCCATCACCATGGGATCACTGAAGGGAGCCACAGCTGGGGTTTCTTCTTTAGTGAAAGCTGCTAACAAGGTATACCTGTTGAGTGAGGGCTGCTTTGCCACTGGAAATCCCTCACCTCAGTGGGAATGATGCTTTTATCTTTCCTTCCCCTCAAAGTTACAGCCACAAATCTGTTTCCCAAGGAATAGTAGTATGAAATCACTTAAATGAGCCACAAATGAAAGGGCTGAGTGGAAGATGCAATAAGCAGGCTGTTATGTTGACAGTGTTGCTGTACTAACGGAAAATGGCTGATTCTGCTGGTAAAGTGGGGCTAAGGCAAGTCAGACCATCTGTCCCCATATGTAGACCAGAGTAGGCTTAAACTAAAGGTGTTTGAGCGACCTGTCCTTTTGAGTGAGCCCTCCACACCAACTGCAAGCTCATCTTCACTCCAGCCCCTGCAGAAGGCTAATCCCAATTTTTTTGCCGATAAAGGAAAACAAAAATCAATGAGACAGATTTATCAGACAGCTAATCCATAGCAGTGGTCCCTGCTCCAAGCTTGGTGTTCTCTCTGTGCAATACAATAATGAGTAATTAAACACCCCAATCCTTTTAATTAAAGTTTCCAAAGTGCTTGCTAAGCATGAATTACAGTAAGGTTATGAGAGACAGACAGCAAACTATCAGCCTCAACTTGCAGGCAAGAAAGACCCAGTTTGTCAAAGGAGTTTGATTTAAAAACCAGCGCAAAAATCATTGTCCTTTGCAAACCAATATTCAAAACCCCTCAAGTTCAGTAGGACCAAGCTTGCACTTCTGAAATATCCTGTCCTCTGTAACCATCACAAACAAAAGTCTAGTCCCAAATGTGAAGTAGAAGAAAATTTGTTACTTGCTTTGAATAATTTTCCAATAAATAGTGATGAGACACTGTAATTGCTGTGTGAGATTAATTTAAAGTAGGTATTTACCAATCAAACTATATCTGACAAAGTTCTTGAAGGGATGGAAGTTATCTTAAAAAAAAATTCAGTATGTGCATCAGTAATATTCCAAAAATCAATGTTATTATCAAGCCATATTGACTCTCTTAGAAGCTGTGATTTTTTTAATTACATCTTTGAAATAAGATTAAAACTTTTCATTATGCCTATAGGGTTTCCTTAAAATAAATAAATAAAAAGCACCAAAGCATTTCTTATTGATCTATAAGTATCTTGGGTCTCATAACAACAGTCTTTATATCCAAACAAATCCAAATGAAAAAACCCCAAACCAAAAATCCCAACAATCCTCCTCCATTATCTTCTGCATCAGGGGAAGTTAAAATTTGATATATCTTTTGTAAATGTTTAATTAATGGTGGGATTTTTCTTGTTTCCCTTTTGGTGTGCTAGCAATAAAATCTATCTTTGAGCTCTTGAGGCCTCAGCAGAGATGGTTAATAAATGTTATTTTGGTACCTGAAATGATACAGCAAATAATGCTCTTCTATTAGTGCAGTCCCCAACACCTCTTGCTTGTGAATCATTGTTCTTCGTTAGAATGCAAGGTTGAAGATTTGTTTAAATAAAAGGAAAAACTATTGGGAGTGGGAGAAAGGGATATATAAGAAAGATTTCAGATCTACAAGGAAGAAGGAGCATCCTGGTGCTGAACTCTGCCCCGAGTTCTTACAGAAGCTCACCCTGAGGCCCAAGGCATTTATGATGGTCTTCAGAGAAAGCAGTCAAAGAGAAAATAAATTATCCAAGAAAATGTAGCTGTTTTGCAGGTTTTCCTTGGGGGTTTTAGCTACTCTGGACTAATATGGCTGTTAAGATTTGTCTGTATACAGCTGAGATGTCTCCAGGTTGCCCTGGGGCAGACCATAGGTGTAATGCTGCTTCTCCATGTTGGGCACTGTGGTTGGTAAAGCTATGAACATAGAAGACATGGTGTTGAAATAAATAGTGCAAGAATATATATTTGTCTGTTTTTTCCCTCCAGAAGGATATTTTCAGGAACACTGAAAATATTCACTTTTAATAGGCAATTGACAAATAGATGGGGAAGAAGAAAAGTTTAATTTTTTACTTTAAAATTTTTCCTTTTTTTCAAAATAGCTTTTTTTCTGCATAAATATTTACTTTAAATCTGTCCTCTGATACTAACTTTAAAAGACTGTAAACAGGTCAAACAAAAGAAAAAACATGGGGAAAATACTCTGGAGGTAATTAAAAATGTGTAGATGTGGCACTTGGGGACAAGGCTTAGTGGTGAACTTGGCAGGGCTGGGATAATGATTGTATTTTATGATCTTAAAGGTCTTTTCCATCCCAAATTATTCTATGATTCTAAAAGCAAAACAGGAAAAAACAGGAAAAAACCAAGAGCAAGTGAGAGATGAAGCTGTCATTCCAGGGGATTTCATTCCAGCTTAATCGGGGAACCAGGAGGCATTGTTGGACGGGCTTAACCAAGATGTAGGTTTGGATGTGTCTCCTTTGCGCTTGCAGCACCAAATGTTTCTCAGTTCTGCGGTGCCTTGGATGAGAATTCCTTTGCCCAGTGCATGTGGCCCAGGTATGGCAAAAAGAAAAGCACCCCAGTGGTCTTCCTCACAAGTCAAGGAAGGATAAATACACCTCTGGAAAACAATTCTCACCTGTTGGGTCAGTGTTCTTTAAATGTACTGGGAGGACTTCATGTCCAGACATGTCCCTTGGTGGCTCCAGTGCATCCTCACATGTGCAGCCAGCACTGTGGGACCAGTGCAGAGTGAACTGCCTCTTGCTCAACAGACCAACTGTTGCCATCCTGGGCTTCATTTGGATTTGTTGCTTTTTCATTAGTACAACTGAACTCCCAAGATGGACCAGAGACACCACTCATGGTGTATCAGTCTTAGGGACAAGGGACAATATGCTCAGGGCCTCAGCAGGAGGAGAAATCCTGTGATAGTCCCAGACTTGCAGAAGGGATGAGGTCGGAAGGGTCTTGTGTTGTGTTTTGAATTAGGTTTGTACATATTGCCATATGAATACTATATAGTGAGACCAGCCTGTTTTAGAGCCAGGTGTTTGGATAATGTTTTGTACCTCTGACTGCTCTCCACTCCTTCAGCCTGTCCAATCTTAGCTCAGCGTCATCTCAGGTGAGTCAGAACTGCTCCAGCTTTGCGTGAGTCTTCTCTCTCCATTGTCCCCGTCCTTTTGTTTGACGCAGTGTCACCAATAAAGAGCATGTGTGCTGATGTATTGTCTGCTGCTGGTATTACAGACGGTGAAGACACTCTCCTCATCCAGCCTGGCAGCGTGGGTGCTCATACTTCCTTTTAGATGAAATCCTTTCCTTTGGGTGGACCACATGAGCGAAGGAGGAAGAGTTTTTCTCCCTACCACATGCAAAAGCAAAATTAGATAAAAAAGCTGAAGAACGACTTTGAGAACCCTTTGTCATTGGTTCATAGCTGTTTTCAAGTGCAAGGTCAGTCCATTTCTTCACTCTCTGAGCTTTGCTTATGATTTCTGTGTCTCATTATAGTGGAAAACATCTTTAAAATGCTTTTTCATATATGTGCATGCTTTTGAGATAAATGGTGCAGTTGTAAAAATTAACTTGGAGTCTTGAACCAGGATTATTCTCACAATCACTGTTGGCACCAATGTCACTGGGACAGGTCTTAGCCAGGATGGCGTAAGAGTAACACCAAGATTTTGTGGTGGCAACTTGGAAGCCTGACAAGTGAGAATGAAAATCTTCAGTTAAAAAAAAAAAAGCTGATCTGGTACAGAAGGATGCTTTGAAGCCTCTCACCAGAAAGCTATGTAGAAATTACTGCTTGTGTTGTAAACTTACCTGGATCATCAGGGACATGTTGATGCCTGCAGAAGAAAGAAAAAAGTATGATGTTTTATTCTTTGTACTGTTCACCACTGCACATCAGCCAGAGAGACCCCGTGCCAGCGCTACACAGAGCTTTCCATCTGGATCTCCTGCAGGATGCTGAGCTTAGTATTACTTTGCACTCCTGTTAGGAATTTGCTGATCAAAGCATTGGTTCATACATCAGGAAAAAGAACACTTGATAGCAAAACTCATCCTTGCTCCAAGGTGTTGGAGCATTTGGGTGGCATTTCATCCCACAGACTGTAAACTCCTTGCCACTGGGATAACACTATCAGGATTAGGGTACTATCAGTAGGAGAGTGCCACATAACAAAGTCCCGCTCCTCAGGGCTTAAAAATACTGAGACGACACAAATACAATTAATAAGGAGTAATTAGTGAGCCCTGTGAGAAAAGCCACTTGCACTTCATGGTCTCATCTTCAGGAAAGGAGATGTGAAATGAATTATAGAAAATATGGAGTGTGTAGTGTCTGCCCAGCAGCTCTGACCCACTCCATGGCCCCATCACATCTGGCACTGCACCCGCAGCACTGAGACTTATCTTCCACCGCAGAATTTCCTGGTGTGGGTCTCAGATCTCTTGCACCTGACATTTTACCTGTGGTTTCTAGGATGCTGCAGTAGCCCAATCATGTAGCTCTTGGCTGATTTGCTCCCTTACCTTGCAGTACAGACAATACCAGGTAGCTTTCCTGCAAGCAGCAGCAGGTGAAATCAGTCAACTTAGTTTCCCCTCTTCAGAGGGGAAAACACCCAGTTCCTGCCGGTATTTAAGCACTCTGCAGTGAACTCAATGCAATATTCATATCCCAACCAGTATATACATGAGGATGAGCAGACATTCTCTTTGTAGGCAGGGTGGTCAGTGGTCTGGGGACACTGCAGGGCCTGGCAGAGTGGCTGAGAAACACAGATTCAATGGCCAACACTGCAGGGGCAAAGCTCATCTGCAAAGCTGTCAACACTGACTTCTCTGGGCTCACCCCTCTCAAAATCAGAGAGGCACATGTGCACAGGAAGGAACACAAGTCTGCCAAAAATGAATCCCAAGATGAACAGGCAAGTGCCAAATGTTCCTGACAAATGTTGTTGATGTCATGACATTATGTAAGTTAACAACTGATTCTTATCCCACGGTTTTGTTTTGCCAATATTCGAATTTGTGTAGCAGCTTTTAATCACATAGACAATTGAGTAATTTTGGCTTTGCAGACAGATTGTAAAGTTTAGCAGGAGGCACTTTAGCCCCTTCTCTCTATGAAGGATGCCTTTCTCCTTAGACATTCCAGCAGTGATCCCAGCAGTCATCTCTATGTTTTCATTCTTGCAAATATATATCCTCTCATCATTTCTCTCCTTTGCCCAATTCGTCAAAAATATCTCTGCCTCGAGACCTGGACCCCTCTTGTTCCTTTAGCAGTTTGTTTTCTTCCCGCTTATTGCTCATACGAATGTAATTCCGTGAATTGCTGGAGACACAATTAGCGTTTTCTGCTTTACAGCAGCATAAAATTAGACAAGAACTTGAAATGTGCTGAACACGACTTAAAAGCCTATACATTGTCTGTGTTCTTGTCTTACCTCCACTCCTCATGTCTACTTTGGTGTTTGATGTTTTCAAACGGGCCAAATTTGCACCAGAAAAATGTTTTGTTTTCCTGGAGAAGGCAAACGGTTCAGAAAAGTCAACATTTTTCTGAGAAAACATTCTGCCTCTAGAAAACATTATATATTCGATAGAGACATAAAAAAGCATGCAAAATTTGGAAAGAGTTATAGCATATTTAGGAATGTCAAAATATGTTGGTTTTGATTCCCCAGAGGAGTCCTTATTTGTGTGAAGGACTTGATTATCTCCTAGTAATTTTCCTGTCTTCCATTTCATGCCTTTAAAAAGGTAGGAGGATATGAGTAAATCTGTTTGTTTGCAGTTATGTTTTGTTTTGGTAGTTTAATTCAAGCAGCACTGAAATGCCAATTGAAATTACTGTGAAAATGCTGTAGCATGGTAGAGAGAGTTTTGAAGGGGGGAAAAAGTAATTTCCATGTTGCTAACTTTACTAGGGAATTCCCTTTTTTGTTCTGTGATAATCTTCTTTATATTATGCCTCCATCGTTAAACATTTAAGGACCCAGGCTGCACAGAATTGATTAAAAATTTTGGCAATTTTTGTGTGCCATTAAGCTTCATTTTTACTATAACTTAGTTTGCTAATTTGTTATGATGTGTTTGATTTAGTAGCCATTTCCAGAAGTGTTAGAGGAAAAGGTAAATTTTCAGCTTGTGGACTTGTTTACTAAGTTGATTTATTCCTTCTTTTGACAAGTTTACATTGATGGCAGCAAGAGCTATAAATGCTACCCAGTCAATACTTAGGTTTCCCATGCACTAGGAAATACTTTAGGTCAGGCATTTTTGTGACCAAAACTTTCTGAACAAATGCTTCAGCACTATAACATTTCCCTCAATTTCAGTTTTTAAAATTAATTCAGTACTTGTGAGCTATTTTACAGAAATAATCGTGCACATTAGGTTCATATTAATAATTTATTCTCCTTATTAGACACAAGCAGAGCCTTAGAGTGAATTGTAGATATGAGGGTTTAAAACCTACCACTACCTCAGAGAGACCATGTGGAAGACATAGTTAGTGTGAACAAGGCTTGGCGGAGAAGGACCTTTTTTTAGTGATGTTAAGTTAGGTGTATACAGTTGGAAATTGCCTCTTTGACCAGAGTAAAAATAGATTTGTTTCCATTTTTTTGGCGTGCACACATGTAAGAGCAATTGAGTCTGGGAAAGAGAAAATTTAAACACAATATTTCTGAATTTTAAATCTGCATCTAGAATTGCTCCTAATAGACATTTTCTCCAGCAAAAATTGTTACATATTACTGGATGATTGCATTTACAGGAGTTTTACAGAAAGCTAATAATTCATAGGGTTTTTTATGCCCCAGTTAATCAGCTGCTATGAGCAACCTAGCCAAATGGAAACCCAGTGTGGAGCAAAAAGCATCAAACACCTCTGGATTTAAGGACAAGTCAGTGAGCGACTGTAGGATTCACTGTGTGTCACAGAACCACAAAGGAAAAAAACTGAGTCATTTTGGGTTTTGCCCAGGATGTTGTTAGTGCCTACATAAGACTGTGATTCTTTAATATAATACCTGGTTTTTTGTTATGTTTTTATATGTATGTTTATCCTATCATATATTTATTTGTTTCATTATTTAGCAGTAATAACTGCATGAACACTAGAAAAGTGGAGATTGATAAATGTGCTGGAGTTGGTGAGGGGAGAAAACTGTGAATTGGATCAAATGCAGGCATCCAACTTGCAATTTGAAGTATCTGTGAGAAAGACACCCTGGTATTTTAAAGGTGTGTAGACTGAGAGCCTAATTAAAGTATTTAACCTGCAGATGACAGGCTCACTCTTTGATGTCCACACTTCTCTCAGTGGACTAGCTAAGGCCCTAGTTCTCTATGTCAAAGGAGATTTTTCTCCCCTGACATGGTATTTCTCATGACTGGCCCTTCCATTTGTTGCTATAGCTGGGTTGGAGATATATAATCTGTTTCAAAAAATGAAGAAACTAGGCTCTGCTGAAAATCTGCTTTGGCCACTTGCTCTAGGGATGTCCCAGTCCTGGTTGAGGGCAGATGCCCCCAGAGATGCCAGGGTATATCACATCCCTCTTGCAAGCAGCCCTTTTAATTATAGAAGATTCATTAATTTAATTTTCTATAAGAGAGGTTTTTGGCAAATGATTATAGAATCAGAATACCTGTACATAAGAAAATCAGAAAAATAACCCAAGCTTGCACAGATACTTGAAATTTCCCCTGTGGTTCCAAGGTCCTGAAATGCCACTTTCACTTCATGGCCCCAAGTGTGCTGCAGAGAGTAACCCTCTCTGTGGGCTCCTCACTTCCATTTATATTCTGGAATTCTATTGGTTTTTCAGAGTTGCCATGTTTCAAACGCACCTGATTCAGGTATTCTTTTTCTGGTGAACTTTTTTTTTTCTGTGTCAGCATCCAGAAGCTGTTGAAGACATTTCTGGGCATATGTGAGTACTCCTTTCATTATTGAATGGGGATCCCAAGGGCCACAGGGCCAGAGGCATAAACTGCAGTGTTTTAGACTGGATATTAAGGAGCCAAGAAGTAAAAAACACAGGAAAAGGCTTCCTAGAGAGATGATCTATGCCTCAAGCTTGTCAGTTTAGGAGGCATTTGGACCTTGATAACATGCCTGAACTTGTAATCAGACCTGAAGTGGTCAGTTGGACTAGATGATCATTGTAGGTCACTTCCAACTGAAAACCATTCCATTCCATTCCATTCCATTCCATTCCATTCCATTCCATTCCATTCCATTCCATGCATGGCCTGCCGTGGATGACGTTAGGGAAAAAAGCATTATTTGCACCTTTTCTGTCTCTCAATTCTGAACTGGCATTTCCAAAGAGTGCCATATTTGTAGCAGTTACTGACTAGGCACAAGAGTGCCTCAGGTTTCCCATTGGTAGGATTCAGGTTATTCTGTCCACCACCCTTTGAAAAGCTCTGGGATGCAGAGCCCTTTCCAGAGCCATTCTCTCAGGCTCTCTGAGAGAATTACAAAATTATTATTCCATTGATGACTCCAGGGCCATGTTTTTTTGCTTAACTCAGTAAAGCCTGAAAAACCATTTTCGTTAACAATGTATTGAGTCTCCCTGACATTTTCTTTAGTGTGATGCTGTTATTACAGATGCATTTGTTCATCTGATATTCATCTTTTCTCATTCTTACACCTTGATGTTCTGCTCACTGTTGTCTGGTGATGTTGCTGGCATTAAGAGTTTGATGCATTCAGTGATTGACAGAAGATAAAGCCTGAAAGCATTTCAGACACACCTGAAAAGCTGAAAGCATTCCTCTATTTCCAACCTCAGAAGTGAGGCATGGGAGTCTTTAAATCTTTGTGAATAAGATGGACGCAAACAAACAATTAACAAGACCCCACAGTGTTGAGAGCGCAGCACTGAGTAGGCTGTACTAGTGGCAGGGCATCACTCCAGGAATCTGGAAGAATCACCCTGCTCGCTCAGAGGTGCAGGCTCCTGCCAGCAGCCTTAGCTAGAGCTAAATTTGAGAGAAACTAGTCAGAGTAGTCATCCTGGAAGAGTGGAAAGACTTGATGTTGCCGTTGTTGCTAATGTGAAAAAGCAGCCTGGAAACAACCCAGGTTTTTGACCTCTTCTTCTGACAGAGGTGAGAGAGGAGTAAGGGTGGCTGAGAAATATCTTAACCCCCCTAGAAAACAATGATTAGATCACCCCTCATAAGCCTGACTATCATTATCTTCCAGACCCCAAAAAATAAATGTCCCCCTCGCCTGCTCCTTCCAGGTTTATACCCTTCATGTTTACAGAGGGAAACTGGGAAACAGTACTAAAATAAATCCTAAAAATCAAATCTATGTTGTGGGAAAAGATGGAATTGTGTTGGACTGGGAGCTGTGAGATGCACTTACAGCATGCCATGACAGTACAAGAAGACCTGTCTCCACCTAACCCCAAGAGAAGAAAACGCAGTGCCGTAGGGAAAAGAACCTACCGGAACCTACTGAACCAATGGACAACAAACGATAACCCCCATATAAGGACTCTAATGTGTGATTGATTGAGTGATGGAAAAATACCATGTAAGGAAGGACGGTGTCTCGGGAAAGTCTATATAAAGCGCTTGCTTCTTACAAAAAACGTCTTAGCATCTCCCACGTGCAGAGTCTGTGCAACATCTGCCACACTATGTGGCAAATATAATCAGTATTGTATTTTTTTTAATTTAACTTTTTTAGATAGTCTTGTGGTGGTTTGACTATCTAGCTCATGGGTTTTTATGTGTGCTTGGAATTAGCAATACGCCATTAGACACAGTATAAAACCAATCCACAGAGTTTTCTTGTGCACAAAATATTTGTGACAAAACACACCATAAAAACACAGTTTATTTTAAAAAAGAATTTTCAGTGGAGAAAGCTGATTTTTAGTCCAAACTCCAGGTACAGTTTTCCCTCACTTACAAAGTTTTTTTATAAGCTGAAAACATCCGTCACAAAACTGGATAGACCCATACCATGTTCCAGCATATTTGTGCTTAAAAGAAAAAAACCCAGGTCATCTCATGCTGACCTTGGGGACATATGGCAAGTTCTCTAGGGAATCTGGAAACTTCTTTTCCAATGAGTTTTTAAAATGGGATATGTGTTATTGAAGGTTTTTGCTTAAATTCACTGTCTTCTTCACCTTTTTTTGGCAGACCAATGCTGAAGGAGCTTTGCAGGGACATATAGCAGGACACAGGGAGAGTGACAGATCTCTCTGAAGAAAAAGGGGATCAAGGTAAGAAGACCTGGGAGAACAAGAAGAAGCATCTACTGCCCCAAACACTGCTGTAAAACCTTACTGACACTTTTTTTTTTCATGGGCTGCTTGTGTTCACAGCCTGGCTGGACCATCGCTCCGATCCGACCTGCCTACAACACTGTTGCAGCCCCCTCTACATGACTTGGTCTATATTTCAATTTTAGTTCCCTCAGTGAGATGCCACTGTTGATTTGACAATTATTCTGTAGTTTATTAAAAAGGGAAGAGTCACATTTAATTCAAGGAAAATGAAAATATGAAATGTTTACATCTTACTTTCATTTTGTTGTTGCTAATTTTCTTTTTTTGTTTTTCCTTATAAGCAACAAAAAGAATGCTCTGTTTGTGAAAGGACAGATTGGATTTCTGTGTCAGGGCTGCTTTATGTAATTAATTCATAGTCATAGAGAAAAAAATATTTATAAATCCAACCTCCACAAAAGAACAACACAGAGGATCAGCTGAAGCCAAACATATATGATGTTTTGCATTAGGTAACCATAAAATGCTCCTACTGAAATGTTTTATTGATTGCTCAGTAATGAAGGAACAAGACTAAGCTTCCAGAAACGCAGCACCCAATCTATATGGACTGATAGATATAATTGATTCCTTTCACTGTGGAGTGTTAACATAGAAAAAGATTAGGTTACCTGAGAGGAGCAGTCTGAATGTTTAGATTGGTATTCAATAAAGGCTTTGTATGGTACCAGCACTCGGAGGTGCTGTTTCATATTTTCAGTCTTATCTGTCAACAGCTCTGCATAATCCTCAATGGGCAGATCAATAAGAGCCAAAGATATTGTGTTACAGTGTGGTAATTCCTCAGGAAAAGGAGTGTGTGTTTAGGCTTCTTTGATAGCATTGATGTCAACAGGCAAACTAAAAGCTGGTAATTATCCCTCCCTCAAACAATGATTATTTAAAAGTTCTCATGGATTGGCCATATGCGAAGCACAGACCTTGTGGGGGTGAGTGGCTGAGGAGCAGGTACCTGGCACAGTCCCTTTGGGTCCAACATGCCCTATCACAGCCAGAATGACTTCTGGTGTGCATCGGAACAATTCAACATGGTGGGGGAAGAAACATCACTCCACACTGACCTTTGATGTGCTTCACATCACAGGTCCATGTGTTGCTTCAGTGACTGTCACCAAGCACATTGCAATGCCCAGCACCAAGGGTTGTGATCTGCATCCTCTGGGCTCTTTGTCTTCAGAGCTGGCATGGCAGTGCATAATAGAGGAAGTGAGTTCATGCTTGGCCTCCCTTGCACGAGTGTTTTCGTGGGCCAGGAAACACTGCTGCCAGTGATTTACCATCTGCCTGTTGGTTTTCAGCCCTGGAAAGGGTGCCTCTGAACCAACTGTGTCTGAACTCATCCCCCTGCAATCATAAAGATCAGCAAAAAAACAACCCAGAAATCAATTTTGAACCTTCTTCTCTGAAAATCCTTATTCCATATACTTCTGCTAGTATCCTAGATAACCCTCCCCAGCAGTCAGGCACCGTGAGCAGGGGTGGATGATGCTTTGTGCCTTTTCCAGAGGTAAAATCTTCACTTGCATTGATCCACCCATTGATTTTTTAGGCTTATCTCAAACATTCATGTGAAAAACCTCTCTCATGAGGAATCATGAAATCCTCAGATTCACTCACGAGCAGCAGTGTGCTGTAGTGTAAAGCGTCAAGTTTGCTGCAAAATTATAGATATCGTGAAATAGAGGACTCGCATTTGAATGTGTCTGTTTATTTTATAATATGAGGTTTTATTTTTAAGAATTTTGCGGTTCCCCCACTCTTCCTTAAGCAAAGGAGGCAGCTTTCCAGATAAAAATCCCTTTTTTCAGCACTGACCAAAAAACATAATGAAATTAACAGCAAAGCCAGTGACTAAATTTTTGATACTACGGTTCCAAACAAGAGCAAACCAAGGGGGTCCAACTTCAGACAGTCAGCAGGGAAAGGGCAGCAAAATCCTGGTGCCAAGCATATGTCACAACACTGTCCAGAAAAGCCTGGGGAAAACTTATACAATCTGGGTAGAGCTGAGCTGCACTGTCTGAAAGCAGACAGTTGAAAGAAAAATCCATTTCTGTACTCTCCAAAATATAAGAAGGAGTGATTCTGGCACCTTGCTCCCAGCCAAGGCAACGCAAAACCGGAAGACCTGCCAGCGTCATCAGCCAGCGTTGGCCCAATGAGAGCAAAGCCGGCTTCGTAGCTGTGTAATTGCTCCCTCTTCCAAATAAGAGCAGGAATCCCTTTTGGCACCCTGCTTCCCCATCCCTCAGGGTGAGATCTTTTTCATCCTAAATCAGCTGATAGGGCAGATGAGGAGCTGGGCTTTCTGCAACAGCAGGGAAGGACTTCATCCCTGGTGGGATTTCAGGTTAGGGTTTATATTAATAACTTGTTGGCACTGCACATTTTTTATCCTTTTTTTTCCTACCTCTTTTTGCAAGCTGCTTAGTTTAATTAAAGCTCCCCAGCATGGATTTCTCCCTGCAAGTATTCAGTGATGCCTTGAGGTCTTTCAGCAAGCGAAGTATTAATTTCTGTAAGTTAATGTGTGCCTGCCTGCTCTTTTGCCTGAGGGAATGGGGGGTTTCTGTGCTCCCCCCATCCCATCATTCACTCCCCATACCTCTGCGGACAGACATGGCAACATAGAACCTTCATCTGTTCCTTGGTCCCCAAGGGCTGCACCCAGAGGTGCCAAGAGAGAAGCTACAAGTTTTCCAGCAGAGAGAAGACATATGCAATATATGCATATGCATATGCATATAATATGCAAATCTCTCCTAAGAAGCTGTGGGATGGCCAAACACCCAAAGGATAATCTGATTTGTCTACTTGTTGTTTTAAAAAGCAAACACACACAGGAAAAGCCTTGCCCTGGTTATATACATCTATTTACAGATTTAATACCAGCAAGGAGAGTGAGCAAGTGAGCACCCACCCCAAGGTCAGAGCCAGCCTGTTCACTCTTCCCTGCCTCTGGTTTCTGAAGTTTTCCTCATTTCCATACTTATAAGTTCCACTGAAGAAGAACAGACCTGTCTCCTCCTGTGGTTGAAATGCTAGAAGAAGCTTTTAGCTCCTCGAAAGATAATAACCAGTATGCTGGGATTGTCTCCCTTCCCATCCTTCCTCAACTGTACATTAAAGAAAGGTCACAGCATGCACCAGTGGGACACACAAGGATAAAGGGTGACTATCTGGAGTTTAGCAAAACTGAGGGAGAAGGAAAAAGAAATGTTTGGAGGAGGTAGTCAAGATCTGATATCGGGATCTGTTGGGGACACCTGCCCTCTTAACAGCAACATGAACCAAAGCCTTAGAGGCACTTGAGTTAAGGGTCTTGAATTTAATCTTTGATGAAGGCTGGACCTGGTATGCCAGAGGAATCTACTCTCTCTAGACCTAAATCCCGGATGGGAGGGACCAGCTGTTGAACTGTAGAAAGGAAACTTTGTTGCTGGGTGAGTGCCACTTCTGGGAAATAGTCTGTATGGATCATCTTCAAAACTCAGCACAGAATTCCTCTCCCCCTGCCCCGAGGATGTCAAAGCAACAGGTCTAAATAAAGGAGATGATTAAGGAACAAATGAATGAATGTATAATGAGGTTGCACCCTTGGCTAGAAAGTACATAGAGGCATTGATTAGCTGTTGATTTGAAATGCTGTGATTGTGATCTGATTGAGAGTTTGGAGGAAGACATATTTTTGGCCATGAGAAGACGTCTTTTTCTTAAATGGCAATCACTCTGCTTGTGCCCATGTGAGGCTATGGATTTGCTGTAATGGAGCTATAATATAGAAGGTGTAATCTACATGTGCATTTAGCACTTATCATTTCTGGGACCTCTCCTCGTGAACTCTAGCTCATCTCCAGAATGCCAGAGACAGGAGCAGCTGCATCACTGAACTAATAGTGTTAAGGTCATTGTTCTAATGAGATATCAGGTCAAAATCTTCCGAGATCCTTCACCTGGCCAGGCCATAGCACTGTCCCAGGGGCAAAAATAATTTACTGCTGTGGTTGTATACATGGCAAGGGAAGGCTGTTCTGGTAGTGGTGAACTCCCGGTGCCCTGCCACATGGCTTGGACTCTTGTGTTTAAGGACATTGGCATCCACATAGGGTTACACCAAAAGGTTCCACCATGAAAGCAAAGGTTTGCTGGAAACTGTCTCCACCATCAGCTATAGCATTTTACTCTTCTGTCCACATAGTGCAAATTCATTAACAGTACTATATATGCCTTTTCCTGAAGTGGTGACATCATCGTTGACAGGCTATTAGCATTTCGTAGAACTCTGTTGGGGTATTGCCATTGAAAGTAAGGTTTATGGTTATGCCCACGAAACTCAAGGGTGCTTAGCCCAGCCCACAGGTACCTGCTGGCTGGAGCAGTCTGTGTACAAGCTTTGCTCACTCTTAAATTTCTTTTTTGGCCTAATTTAGACTGATGGCTCAAGTAATGGCCTTTCTCAGTAAGCACTGAAAAGTTCTGTGAGCAATGTCAACACTAGGGAGAGTGAGCCCAAAAGAAAGGTACATAGTACAGAAAACCTAAGAGCAAAAGGTGACACAGCTCTACCTCTTTATAATGAAGAAAAAGTTAATTAAAAACCTTGTAAGTCTAGAAAGACTGGTTTCAAAATTAATTACCTATTTTGCCGTATAATGAAGGACATGAGACAATATTTTGCAAAGGCTGAAGAGCTGTGTGGGCATCTGCTTACTGGGTATGTGGCAATCTTTTTTTGAAAATAGAAGGCAAATCCCTCTAATTCCCCCTTACATGAGAGAGCTTTCTGCCTTTTTTTCTTTTCTGATGCTGCTGGGCTGCCATTACTTTAAGGTGTCCTGAGGTGCAGAAGAAAAAAGGCTCAGATTTGTCAAGGTGGCGATGGCAAAGTGTAATGTGGACATGCTGCAGCCTATTTATGCTTCTTAATGCTTCGGAGGCTTCCACATGAAGCGAATCATGCCAGAATAATAATGCCACACCTTGCAATTCATTCTCATTAGTTTTAATGAAAATAAAGGGGCTCACTTTTTGAATCTACTTGTGCTTAACAAATTAAACATGCTCTTGAGGGGTACATGTGTACAGAATATTTGTCCTTATAATATTCATTTAGGCAAAGTCAACTAACCTTATTCCATATATTTTTATTCTTTCTGCCTTAAGAAGGCCTCACAGCTACACAGTTGGTTCTGATCTGGTTCCCTGCTTATTTAAAGTTATTGTTAATAATAATTTTACTCCTATTCTTGATGTTGCAGCAACATTTTGCTTTGAGAAAGTATTTTTGGCGTCCAGCAGCCAGAGGAAGTGAGCGAGAGGGAGCAGACGACAGGGGAAAGCCTCATAACAAAATCTCCCTTATTTGCTGCAGCAGCAAAATCCACCAACAAACACGTCCCACCTGTAGGCAGTTCTCCATTCTCCTTAATTTTATAGCCCTGTATCTAGATAGCTACCAGAGTGCAGCAAACATTTGGAAGGGAGAGTGTAAACCTCCCACCGTGCTGGGGAGGTTGCCTTTGGTCTGCTGGTTGCTCAGGTTTGTTATGAGGAAATGCTATGGAGAAAGTAAGGGATGTCACCAACTTTGCCTCAAGAAACTCGAAAGAAAAGCAAGCAATATCTGTTACATGAAACACCTCCATTCTGTAAACCACTGAAAAGAATAAGTTAATAAATACAAGAAAGGAGGTCAATTAACACCCTGACAATATGTGTTTTCAGCAATAAACAGTTTCCAGCAAACATCCAGGGAAGGGTTCCAAATACTTGGTTGCCTGGACCTGTGAACTTGGATAAAGCACAAAGCAGAAGTGGAGAAACTCATGGGTAACAACTTTGAGCTGTGCTGGGAAATAGTATTTATTACTGCAATCTGGGCAGCGAGGCAGGCTGTGCACAGACAATATCAAGAGAACCATCAGGATGTGTCCCAAGAGAAGCTGTGCCATGGAACATGTACACTTGCCATGATGTAATTCCCCACTTGCTTTTTTCTGCCACAGGGAATAAATGGCTTTAGGGAGTGAAGGGTGGTAACTTGAATTTGGCACTTAGCAATGCCGCGTGGCTCAGGAAGATCCATGGTAACTTTCCACATATAGACACTCAATGGCACTAAAAATTCAATTTTTTCTTTCTTTTTCTTTTAAGAAAAGGAGAAGCCCCTGACTCAGCTGTCTGTTGACTTGAAGGGTGACCCAAATGTCTCCTGGAAGACGGGAAAGATAGAATCATAGAATATCCTGATTTGGAAGGGACACACAAGAGTCATCAAGTCCAACTCCTGACTCTGCAAAAGGGGACAACTCCCAAATCCCACCATGGGCCTGAGAGTGTTGTCCAAAACTTCTGGAAATCTGTCAGATTTAGTGCGGTGAGCACTTCCCTGGGGAGCCTCTTCCAGTGCTCAAACACCCTCTGAGTGGAAAACCTTTTCCTGACATTGAAACCAAACCTCCCCTGACTCAGGTTCAGGCCATCGCCTCAAGTCCTGTCACTGGTGCCCAGGAAAAAGAGATCAGTGCCCCTCCTCTTCCCCTTGTGAGAAAGTTGTAGACTGCAATGACATCTCCTGTCAGTCTCCTCCAGGCTGAAGAAGCTAAGTGACCTCAGCTGCTCCTCATACGGCTTCCTCTCCAGACCTTTCCCCATCCTCGTGCACCTCCTTTGGATGCTCAAGAGACTTCAACAGCTTGACTTCCAGCTTCTTTTGTTATGAAGGGTGGATCTTGTATTCTTGAAGACAAAACAGTATGTGCAAATGAGGAAAAGGAGAGATGAGAACATTGACTCCAGAAAACGCAGTTTTCCCCTCTGCTTCTATCTTTTCCTTGTAGCTTTGGTGCTGAAGGAAGGTAAGCACAGTACATGGCAATAGCCATCACTCAAAACACTGGACCAGGTGTACCATCATCTGTCTGTTCAAAATACTTCGAGGCTTGTTTTGGTTGTGGACTCACAGTTGATAAAAGAAAAGCCCTGACTGGGCTGGCAGAGATAGGCTGCTACTGACAGGAGGCAGAAAAGAAGGAACAAGAGGAGAAAGGACAGGCAGGTGAGCAACAAGACCACAAGTGTCCCCCATATTGACTTCAAATATTGAAGTGGATTCAGGCATGCTGACTTACAGCAACTTACACTTATTTATAGGGGATACCTTGAAACACCGTCCATTATCAACATAGGCAGCATTTGCAATTAGGATACAAAGGTGGGCACTCTGGCACCAAAGGGTGAATTTCAAAAATAAAACCAACACCCTATTGAGCAAGGACAGATTTGTGTGGCCACAAGGACTCTTCAGCCCAGTCTTCTTTTTTTCTTGATTACTCCATAAAAATAATGAACATCTTATTTCATTCACAAATATATCTTTCTATTCCCACTGTGTTCCTTTCCAACCCACTCAATATGTCTACAGTGCAACATTTCAGGATGCGTACATCACTTCTAAGAAATCCTTCCTTTCCTCCATTCTTTCTTTTACCACTCATTTTGTCTCAACTAGACATCTGCCTCTCTTTCTTTTCTCTCCCATGGATATTAAGCTCTAGATCATAATGATCTTGACTTTTTCTCATTCCATCTGTTATTATCGATCGTGGGATAAACACCTGGTAAATCCCACAGGAAGTATTTGGGAGAGTTGGACCTCAGTTGAATTGATCGTGGAGAGCTCCATGAGCAAACAAGATAATCCATAAAATGTTAAGTCTGGCCCAAATACTTGCTCAGATTGTCACTGTCCAACAACACAAACCCAATTCTCACAGACATACAGTGTGAGAGACCAACTTGTCAGTAAAATAAAGAAGCTACATTTTTGAACTGTGTTGAAATCTCAAATCAGGTTTTAGCTCTTTTTTTTTACAACTTTCCCACATTCTTTCTTCTGGCTAATTTATTCTGAAGCTCTAGATCAATGTTTGGTGGTATGTGAGAGCAGCTGCCTTCAGAAGGAAATTGGTGCACAACATCCACCAGTGTGACAGTTTTCTGAAGCAGAGCTATTACTGAACGTATTTTACTAAAATGCAATTGTTTTCAATGGGTTTATAAAGAGAACTCTGTTTTTTGGAAAACACAGGACTTTCCAGGAAATAATACAGGCAACTTTGTCTTGGAAAGTGCTTACCCACCTTTAACATGAAAAATGCACAGAAGACACTTCAGTGGTACACAACACAGTGCTTCTGGCAGACAGCATTGGGAAAAGAAATCGCTCCAGAAAAAATGAAGGAGGAAGTTCTTGGGGACTGCAATAAGTCTGCTTTCCTGCAGATACAGTGAACAAAAATGACATAAAAGGTAAGCCTCCCAGTGTTATCAACTGTTGTGATTATTACAGATTGGGACAAAAGGGCCAGCACCAGAGGGAAATTTCCAAAGGTAGAAATTAGGCAAATAGAGTTGCTTCACATTCCTGACAGGTGTCTCAAGTCTTGGAGGTAGAGGAATGTGTTTTTCGTCACTTTTTCTTGGTTTAAACATTCATATAATCTTTATAAAGTCAATTTTAACAGTGTCATATTTAGGCAAGCATGCCAACCCAAGTCTAAGAGAAAACAGGAATGCCCAAGGAACATACGGATGCTCACAAAGATGCGACCACAGTTCAATACCCGGAAAACTAGCTGGTTATTAAATTAAATTATTACCATGAGATTCATTTGAAAGTTTGCAATATCTGCAGAAATTTGAAGGTCTGTTTAATTATGGGGGGAGATATTACTCTTTCAGAAAAATTACTCTAACAGAAGGAATAAGAGCAGGTGGTCATATAGAAAAAAAATTTGTAAGTGCCTGTGACATAAAGCTAGGTTTTCAAATTAGGTTTAAAGAGGTTTTTTTAAGGTATTTGAAACCTCAGTTTCTGTTAAATTGCAAGGTGTAAAACACTAATGTAGTAATATCATGGTTCTAACAAGGAACCACATGAACAGGGCAAATCCACAGTGTATTTGATAGGAAATGGATCTCTGTGAAAAGAGTTGAGAGATTATTTTTTTCTACATAAGCAAGAAGTTTTTAGCTGAAATGGAGGGAAGGGCACAAATTCATGAATCCCAGGAGCCTCTCTGTCCTTGTGCTGCTTTGTGTTGTCATTACAATACCACTGCCAATTTACTCTTTTAAATCTCAAAGCTATATGTCTGAAAAAAACTCGTAACTTTGTCTGGGAGGAGACACAAGTTAGAGTCATCTAAGAAAAGTCTGTTAATCTCTTCTTACTCCATAGATAAAATTCACAGCAACTGAACTGCATTGCCATGTGCACTTCTCCCTCTATTTTGATGCAGAGCTTACAGGAACACAGTCAACAATTACACAATTAGAACAGTTGTATGCTGCCAGATCCTCAGCTTTCCTGACAATTTGCCAGTGGGGGCAGTGAAGGGCATGTCTAGAATCAGTTTTAAAACATTCACAGTGGCATCTCCTGCAAGCTCTGCAACAGATCAGCACAACTTTTCTAGGATGCACTATAGATACTGTTAACTCAGTAGAGATGTCTCCATGAAGAGGAGCCACATTAAGTATTTGATAAGAGTTTTGGAGCAAAAATACTCTCCCATATTCTCACCTTAAAAAAAACCCACCCTTAAAACAGTATCAAATGTAGTTTTTGTAAATGTTAGAGAGGGAAATTAGCAAAGGGAGAGCATCACAAAGACATCCCCTGCAGGTAACCAAACAGTGCACTGGCTGCACCTTGTGAAGAAGAAGAGTGTTTAAAATAAAAACCACCTTGGTTTTGTGGTATACAGAGCACTGTAATTGGAGTGAAGAAAAAAGGGAAATTTAAGTAAGTTTGCAGGTAGGAACAGGAGACATTTTTGGGGGGCAAGAGCTGCTATTCAAGGTCAGTGATAAATAATTCCTGTCTGGAAGATAACAGAAAACATGCAGGACTAGAAATAAAATTCAGTTTTGGACAGAAGGTGGCACATCAAGCCTCTATGGTTATTACAAAATGATTGTAAGAACAAGGACTATGCTTGCACATCTTCCCAGAGGAGAAAAGGATTGGAGAAAAAAATCAAAGCTGTCTCTTTGTACTGGAAGAGCCTCCATTTTAGATCCTCTGCCATCCAGAGGACAGTCTTCGTTTTGGCAGAAGAGGACCAGAACTCACCATAGAAACATTCTTCCCACTTGATTAATCTGTCCAGAGTCACTTGTTCATCTATTGAATATATGAGAGCCTGAAGGGGCAGGGAGGTCTTCAGGATGAGAGGAGGATTTATCACTTAAAGATGAGCATTGCCCTGAAGATGGTGTAAGGACATGAGACATTAGCACAAGAAAAGAAAAGTAGGAAGTTGAAATAAATATGAAAACAAACGTGTTAGAAGGATCAGGAAGATCAAGAAGAGAAGACAAAGTGAAAAATGCAATTGTGGAGGAGATAACGAGACATAAATGGCTGTCAGAGAATAGGAAGCTCCAGTGGGTGGATGAGATGCTCATGACAGAAAAATAAAAACAGCCAAAACAAGTGGTGAAGGGGAGCTTAGATCTTCAAAGAGCACCAGACTATTCACTGGAGGACTGAGATGCTTTGAACAAAGGATACAGTCAGAAAGGTGTTGAAAGGAGGCACAGATGAAGTCAAAGGCCAAAGAAAAATGACACACAGTACAGTGCTGGTGGAGACCAAAGGAAGCGTGTTTCATATGGAAGGAATTGCCACCAAACAAGGAGTGACAAATTTTAACATACCAATGTACAACTGGGATGGGGGAAAGGGCAACACCAGAAGTCTTGGATTTAGTAAGTATATGTCTCTTCTGCCCCCCTGCTTTCCCAAGCACCCATGACAGCTTTTCCAGGAGGCCTGACATCACTGCACTCTTTATGGCCATTGAAATGAAAAACTTCTGGAGTTTTCAAAGAGCTGTCCTGCCGTCAACCTGCACTGAGATGTTTTTAAGTGTTGATTTTCTGTCTGCTAATTTTATCCAGGCTTAATTAAAAGCAACCAGAGAGAGCAAGAGACTCATAGAGTAGACGAGAGGGGGAAAAAAATAAAATTATTTGGCTTCACATTCCAAGGACCCAAGCACAATTTGGCAACTAACTGAGGCTCATGAGAGGTTTTTAAATTTTTTTTCTTTCTAAATGGTATATGCTAAGTTTATAGTTATGAGCTCCAGCTCCTTGGCTTTGTCATTTCCAGCAAGTCTCATTACATCTCTTGCAGTACATGGCCGTTAATACTAATTCTATAATGACAGTGGAGCAGTGAAGTAAAATTTTATAGTTCCTCAGTTAATCATTAAAATTAGCCTATCTCTGTGGATACTGGATCTTCTAGTATTTCTGTGCAATGCTATTTCAGGTAATAAATGAGATGGCAAAAGGGGCTTTCTAATTTGTTATCACCCCCTGGAGGGCAATAAGGCTACCTCTGTCCTGGCTCAGAAATGTTGGAGTGGGCTGTGTGAGCCAGTTCCTTTTTGCAATGGTTCACTAGATAAAATCTATTCAGATATAGCCACGAGGTATTGAAAGGTCAAAGATGGTGAAACAAATACAAAATAGCCAGAGTACATGGCATGCAAATAACCATGTGGTACGGAGAAGGAAAAGAAAGGTGTCATGATGGTCAGGTTGAACTGCACTGTGAACTCCATGAGGCAGTTTCTTGGGAATTCTTTCTGGCTTCAGTCAGATTATTTTTTTAGTATTATTATTCAATATTTTTTATTTTCTTATTCCTGAATTGGATGGTCTTACTTACAAGATTAAATGCTGTGTCGTGACCTAGAGATTAGAGCAACCTCAGAACCTGAGCAGGGACTTTTGAAATGGTTCAGTAAAGTGAAACTGTCTTATCAGCTTAATGAGGAATTCTTGCTCATGAAGTCTTTCACCAGAAAAAAACCAAAAAGAAGTGTTTTATCATTGTGGAAACCAGATGGGCAACAATTCAAATGAAAATTTTGTTCTTTATGAGTGGATGACTGGTGGGAGATTACAGATTTTTAAAAATAATCACCATTGTCTCTTTTCAAATGTTGATTCTTAAAAGCTGCAGACAGGTTTTCTTAAAGAATGGGCTCAAAATCTTTGCTGCTTTCTAGAAGAAAACCAATGAGCTAAATAACTGCTAAGTTAATAAGTACTCTGACTTTTAGTCTAGTTGCTCCTTTATGAGCTCCTGACTTTAATACCATTGCCTTGATAAGGAATACTGAAGAAGGGGATGGAGGAAAGACAGAAGGATTCAAGCTCTTAAAGCACAAAATAAATAGGCCGTGTGTCACTGGGGCTGCTGCAGGGACAAGCAGAGGAAGGTAGTGTAAAAAAAAGATGCAGGCAAATTGGCAGCTGTCAAATATGAGAGGGTCCTGGGAAATGAAGAATAGAGTGGCTGTACATCCCATGACTCCAAAAATCCACAGATCTCCTATAGGATGTCTAGCCTCAGACGTCTGATATTGGTGTTGCTCTGCCTTCAGCAGTAACAGCATCAAGATTTCTTCTCTGGACTTTGCATGACGTGCCTGAAGCTGATAGTCTCTTGACTAAATTACATATCCTCAGACACCTTGCCTCCATAACAAGATCTGGAGGAAAACATCACATCTCTGTCATTGTTTGGCATATATTGGATTGTACACCTGTTGTCTCCCAAGAATCCACATCAATTCAGGCCACTCAAATGGTCTGTGTTGTTGAATATGATGTACTTTGCTCAGAAGACACCAATAGAGATAAGATTCAATTACTATAATTGATCCAAACTGGAACTCCAAATAATTTTTTAATGCTTTGACAGTGCTTTCTGTAGGACTAGATGAGCCAGTTTCTAGTCTGAGAATCAATATCTTTGTAATGAGATATGTGGTGATGCCTTTGGGGTTGACGGAAAACCCCCCTACTCAAAGCTCCCACTGGGTAAGGCTCTACAAGGCCTTGACCTTAAACAATAATTAAAGGTGTTTTCTTTTATGGCAAGTTACTATAGCTTGTCCAAAATCAGGCAGTTGAGGGAGGGAATAGAAATGACCTGTGAATCTCTTTGTAAAGACCATGAAATACAGACCCCATTTCACAATATTTTAAATATGAACCTTACTTCTTGCTCTTTCATATTTTTATTTGAAGATTTACTTTTCTTTTTACTTACATTAAATCATTCTTTAAATCATTTCAGGGTGTCTCATTTCAGCACACCAATAGCCATACATTTTCTCAAATGAAAATCAAGAAGAGCTTTCTATGATCATGGAACCTAAAAGTTTTCTCAGGGACTTTATCCAGAAGGGATGAACTTCAGATAAGTCTGTCAGTTGCTTTAAGATGCTTTGAACTAGTTCTGTCTCGCAGGACAGCTTCCAGCACATCTCAAGCTTGGTAATAATTTCTGGTCTGTGTAGTCAATGCATCCAAGTGTTTTATTCCAAAATAAGCAAATTTATCCAATTTTTGTTTCATGTAGGTTTCTTGAATGATGTTACTTGGATCTTGCTCTTTATTAGCATTGAAGGCCTCTGGAGCCTTCAGTCTGCACTTCTCCAGCTCATTGCTCCCTGCTAGCAGAAGCCCAAGGGCCCTTTAGGGAGGAGCCTCTTTGGGGAGCTGCCATTTCATCATTTGGCCTCCTCCGTTCGTGGTTCTGCTACAGGCTCACACGCCAAGTTTGAGGACAAGCTTTGGCTGAAAACAAAGCTGAAAATTTAAAGAAAGCTGAGAAAGCATCCAATTTGTGCCAGAGGGAACCTCTGCCATTCGTTTTGTTGGAAGAGGCATCCAATCAGCCGTACACATATGGCATAAGTGTTCGGGAAGTTGGTAGCCTGGCAAGCGGAGCAACTCCACTCTCGTCCAAGCTAGTGGGAAAGAAATTGCCCCATCTGCGAACAAATACCATGGTCTGGGGGCTCTTCTCTTCTTGTTCTCTTTTCTTTGGTTGTTTTTTTTCTTCCTCTCCTTCATTGTCATTTGTCATTTTTTAAAATGACTAACAGCTTTTCAGGAAGAGGGTGCAGAAAGCACGACTGGATTTATAGTATTTCCACTACCTGCTTCTGATTTTTTTATATTTCATAACTGCCTGGAAACATGACTATTACAAAAAAAAAAAAAAAAATAAAAAAAAATCCACTCTTCAGTTCCCCGGTTTTCATGAATGGGAGATAACATGCCATACTCACTCCAAGCAAAATATTTACTTCTTCTCTATATGGTTAATTACAGTCTTTCTCTTTATTGTCCGGGACTCCTAAACAATTGCTGCAAGCTTATTAGCGAAGCCTGCAACTGAGAAAATAATTGTTTGTGTTCACCAAGTTAAATCATAACATGCTGCTCATCTTTCTAGAGTTCCAAGTCTTGTGTAATGCTGGTGCATTATAACATGCAATTGTGATTAATAAGATTGAGGAGCCTTGGGAAATGAGCTAGAAAAGTTGTGAATACTCCATTCCTGGAAATGTTGACTGGAGGGAGCTTTGAGCAACCTGTTCTAATGGAAGGTGTCCCCACCCATGGCAGGAGGGTCGGAACTGGGTGATATTTAGGATCCCTTCCAACCCACACCTCTATGACCCTCTGAAAAAACTTCCAAACAGTAAATTATTTCTTGATGCCAGAAAGCACTGGTGTTTTTTTGCTATTACCACCCCCACATTTTCAGAACAAGGAGTTATTATCTTCCCCACCAAATTAGGGCAACTGGCCTAAAATGTTAAACACAGAGTGTTTCGCTTTTTATTTTCTTTCCCATCTGATGCGTGCTGTGCTGAGACAGCTTGAAGCACAAAGGAAGCACTTTTTCTCCAGCAGCATGGGTCCCAAATGTCTCCTGAAACTGATAGCTGCTGTTTCTGCCTTTTAGACCACAGACTCGGATGACATGAGGACTCTGCCCATGCATCACCTCTTTGGCCCCCATGCCAGGTTTCTCATCACATGCACCTCCTCTAGCCTATGCCCAAGACATGCTGTGACCTACCTTTCCATTTAAACTTGAGCTAGAAGAGGAAGAGGAAGGAACACACCTATGTGTGCTGGTTCTTAACACCCAGTAGATATTTTTAAATAATGGAGATTTGGGGAGGAAAGAGAAAATCAGTCAGATGGGAAACCCTGGGCTTATTACCCTGTTTTTTCCCCACTCCAGGGCAGACAGTATTTGTGTCTGGAGAAATACCATCAGTGTGTGTTGTAAGCTGTCCAGGAAATAAGGCCCAATGGATTGAAATAGAAATTCACTTGGTTAAGGGCTGATTTAAAAATTTTAGAAAAAGCAGATTAAAAACGAAATAAATCCCTTTTTGAGAGCCGATCCACTGCTTACAGCTTCCCTTCCAATATTTAAAAATGAATTTAAGTGCCATTCAAGCATCCACAGAGACCAGCAGTAATATTTTGGTTTTCTCACCACATTTCAGGCTGATGTAGCATTTAGTTCATTGCAAATTCCCCAAAATAAGAATATGCTGCACATCCCCCAAAATAAGGGGAGCAAAGAGGATGGGAAGAGAGATGTGATGTTAAAAGGCTAGGATGATGGGATTGAAACATTTTTGATCTCTGGGTGTTTGAATAGGGTGTGAAGTTATCTATAGCAATCAGGAGGCGTTGCCTATATTTGATGCTTCACTTACAGCTCAGTACCTACAATAGAGAGATTGACTAGTTTCAGAGCATGCTGTAATCGATACAGTATATTTGATGAATCTTGCAGCTTTAATTATCTGTGACTTGCTTGTTTACTGTTTCAAATGAGGAAAATTATCATGTCAATGCTCTAATTTCCTAAGAAGAGAATTATTGCCTTATTTTCTGGTATTTGCTTTGGTTTATGCATATGTATCGGTATTTCTGTGTTTTCATATGCTCCTTGCTTTAGTAAATATGTGTTTTTGCAAGCTGAGGTTGAGCAAAATTTGTCTTTGAGCCGAGATTGACAGAAAAAGCTTAATCTGTAACCAAAAGTCCTATGCTTTTTCTTTTTTTCTTGCAGAGATGTAAATGAAGAACAGTGTATTCGCAAAAAGCATGGTCATCACACTCCGGCGGCAGGGAGTAGTGCTGTTAACTTGCTTTCAGCACTGTCTTTGCAAGAGTCTGTGCAGGCTCCAGCACTCACACCACCTGTCACCATATGCAGCTGTACACAGACAATGTCTCAAAGCCCAGACTAACCATTACTTAGGGTGCGACAATATTTTAATTTTTGCGACAATATTTTAATGCCACTATAAAATGCCACTATAAAGTGTCCTACAGCAGCATGATTGAGCACGTGCCTCATGCCCTGAGTGGTCCTGGCACTCCTGGGACTGTAAGATGAGCGAGGAGTGTCTTGTGGCTTCTCCAATTAGCTGACCCTCCTGCACACACCAAGGGTGCCCCAAGGAGATTTGCGCCTGCTAAAGATGTCAGCTGTCCTTGCAGGGAGGTAATACTAATTAATTAATCACACAGGACTGAAGTACACCCTGTCATCATGGATGCTATTAGGGTTAGGGGGAGAGTTAGATGCCCCAAATCAGAACTCGCACCAATTTCAACTGATAAACCACAAATAATCCAGATCAGGAAAATGTGATCCAGAATCAGAAGAACACAATATCTCTGACCCACCCAACTGGACACCAACAATACTGGGTCCTTCCTAAGAATCATCTGCTTTTAGAGATGCCTCTGTCAGAGAAAGGGGTAGACCTGCCTTTCTATTGTAGAGTTCACAGAGAGGAGGGTAAATTCCAACTCAGAGGATTAACCAAGGCCGTGCACAGTTATGCTTGTGCCATTCCACCTAATCAGGTTATCATCTACTCTGTGGGAATATGACCCCTGCCTTGCAGAGCTGAAACTGGAGAGGGTGTAGATGCCTGAGAGGAGCTTTGCTGCCACTGTGAGATGAAGGTGCCTCAAGACTCATCCTGGATGCACTCCCATCACTATGTGGATGGCCCTCTGGGTCCTACTCCACCTCAGTTACTGGGATCCAGAGGGTCCTGGAGTGGTCGATGATCACTTCAACCCACTGCAAAGATGGATGTGGCTTTGCCTTGCATGAATGCCAGTAGCATTTGTAGGGACACTGTAAAAGAGCAACTGAACAATGAACCCAGGAAGATGTATAAAGATAAATGAACTCCATAATCCTTGGCCTTGTCCACTCTTCTACTCTTTAAAAACACTCCACAGGAGGTTAATCTGCCTGAAACATCTCCAGCAACAACCTGACCATGCTGAGACACCCTGTCTCGTAGCATACCTGGTCAGAGGTCTTTTCCTGTCACAAAGCTATTTATGCTTGGTGCCTGGCAATTAGTTGCCAATCAGTTTAAATATATAAAATCCTAATGCAGTCTTACCCCCTCCCTGCAGCTGTGTCTGTCCAGCTCTCCCCTGGCTATGAGTGCTCGCAGGGCCTCCCCTGATGTTCCCAAACCCTCAGAAGGGCATCTTTCCTTCAAAGAGAATAAAAAAGGGGCAATAATCCCTGGCTAATGTGTAACATGAGCCGGTCTGGGGTCACTCAGCAGCAGCTAGCACAAAATGCCTAAACAAGTATCCTGAACTTTCTGCTGGCATCTTCTTGTCATTGGTTTCACAGCTGAAGCTTCCAGTCCTCCCCAAATTGTACCCTGCAAGAAGACTCAGTAAAGGAAAATGTACAGTAGGAAAGAAAATGACAAAAATATTTCCAATCATTTAAATGTCAAAAATTGGGATACTCCAACTACTTCTCCGCAGAACTTCGGAGATTTTGAGTGGCTCCTGTTCTTGCTATTTAAATGTGCATCAGGTTGGTGGCAGATCTAATTAGGAGCTTTCTAACTGTGATGATGCTGGCATGAGAAGCAGTGGTCTCTCAGAAACCACAACAATCTTTGAGGTAACCAAAGAGAGGAACTTGCCAAAAGAAACAGGGGCATCATTGCTCCCTGAGAAACAGATGAAATTAAACTTTCCCTCCTTTCAAAATGTGATTCCTTCACCCACAGGTTATCAGGACAGAGCCTGAAATTGGTGAATGGGGGAGATGGGCCATGATGAGATGATGGTAACTTCCAAATATTGCTTTCATTGTAACGGCTTGAAAATCCTGTGAAGCTGTAAAAGCTTTATTTTTTTCCCTCTGACAGATTCAGACATCAAACAAGACTTTTTGAAGAGGATTTTTTATACAGCTGGCCTCTTTTTCTCCCTCCCTTNCCCCCAAGAAAGGTGGGGAACAAAGCTCCCAGCTGGAGCAGAGGATGGATGTTCCCTTCCAGTGGAACTGTTCTTGTCTTCCTCCTTCCCCTTCTCATCCCCCTTCCCTGTCCTCTTTCCCCTTCCTCCTCCTCTTTCCCCTTCCCCCTTCCTCCTCCTCTTTCCCCTTCCCCCTTCCCCCTTTTCTTTTCCCTTCCCCCTTCCCCCTTTTCTTTTCCCTTCCCTTCCCTTCCCTTCCCTTCCCTTCCCTTCCCTTCCCTTCCTTTTCCTCTATGATCTCTCTTCTCTGCCTGTATTTTCCACCAACCTGTCATGTGGAGAAGTATAGCAGGCCTACCAGCCTTGCTAGCTCCGAAATAGATCTTAGTACAGTACGCTTTTACCCGTGAGAAACAAGAGCTAGAACTGTAAACATAGGGAAAGAATTTAACAGCAACCTTGCACCTGGTGTTTTTTGCCTTGTTGTTTTGATAATAATAGAATGTTGTAGTTAATGTAGCCAATGGGTGTATTGTATTGATTCAATAGCCAATTAACAGGTGATGCGAATCATAACATTCTCAAAGCTTATAAAAGGACGTGTGTAGCTGAAATAAAAACTTTTACTTCTTTTCTCCTTCTTCCCCGACTCTCGTGAGTTTGTGTTCGTCTCGACAGCGACACCGTCATGTTTCCTCCACCACACTGGGCCTGCAACACAATGGGGAGGAGAAAACATCCAGGGCAGGGGTTGCTGCGAATTGCCCACCAGCAGGACCAGACCTCTCCATCTCTTCCCCCAGAGACCATCCCCAGTGGGTTGAACAGCTCCCAGCACACAGCTCTGCTGAGGCTGCAGGAAAGCACACCAAAAGAAATGAAATTCAGTTCTGAATCCCCCCACCCCGTAAGTCTGTTTGTCTTCACCAAACCATAAGACCTAAGCTGCCATCAAAAAAGGTGTGAAAAATATCATGAAACACCTCTCTGGAGCATGGCAGTTGGGCCTGTGCATTAGAGAATCATAGAATGGTTTGGATTGGATGGGATCTTAAAGCTCACTGAGTTCCAACCCATTTGCCAGGGGCAGGGACATCTTCCACCAGTGTAGGTTGTTCAAAGACCCATCCAAACTTTCCCCTTGAAATCTTTCTGATCTCTGCAGTTTTGATAAGAATTAAACCATCTAAATTGCCTAGTGGTTTTATTTGCATGTATTGATTCCTGGAGAGGCAGGAAGTTTAATTTGAATGATGGATTGGCACACCATTAGCTCTGATTGATATGGCACCTTTAAATGAATACCGTCATCTTGCACTTAATTAGAGATGACTTGGTTATTTTGCTGAGCATTTCATGTCAGAACGGGTCTCTGATGAACTATTGTGCTTCTTGCAAGGGAGAACATGGAGAAAGTGGTTCTGTTGTGTCTGTACAGGTACAAAAGCAACAGAAAATTGGAAGGGAGGGTGTTACTGATGCAAGAGAGCAGAACAGGATTGAGAAGGTGTGAGGAACCAGTTCCATTTTAATCTGTCTCAACACTGGATTGTGAAAGCTATGTGGGGGAGGGGCTGTGCTTCATGCAAGAGGCAACTAGGAGAAGAAGAAGGCAGGCCCTGTCTCCAGGGGAGACTTTGCCTGGCAGCCATTTCTTGTCTCCCTTGGACTTGGCAGTGGGTGGGAGACCACCAAGGACACTGTGCCCTCCAGAGAGGCCCTCCAATCAGGTGACGAAAGGTCTCCACCAATGGACTGCGATGGAACATTGGAGTGGGCCAATGGCCGCCTGCCAGCGAGCAGCCCCGGGGAGGAGCCAGGGGGTATAAAAGTAACTGTCCATGAGCTCAGGGCTTTTTGCCTTTGCCTCTTAATTCCGACTTTTTATTTTGTGCCCTCACTGCAGCTTTTTGCTTTTGACTCTAGTTTGCTGTGTGTTGCCGTGGCTGGAGGCTCTCTCTCCCTTTTTGTCCCTTTTGACTTTTGGGTCTTTTGCCCTCCTGCTGGATGCTGCCGGACGTTTGGCCGGACACCTACTGACCCCCGAGCATCATGCTCAAGCCTGCGTCCTGCCCTGCCACCTCCCTCGCCTGCTCCAGCCTTTGCCTGTCCTGCTTCTCTGCTTTCCTGCCCAACACCCCGCCTGCCTCACTCCTGCCTGCCTTGCCATTGCCTGCCTCATGCCTGGCTGANTTGCTTTTGACTCTAGTTTGCTGTGTGTTGCCGTGGCTGGAGGCTCTCTCTCCCTTTTTGTCCCTTTTGACTTTTGGGTCTTTTGCCCTCCTGCTGGATGCTGCCGGACGTTTGGCCGGACACCTACTGACCCCCGAGCATCATGCTCAAGCCTGCGTCCTGCCCTGCCACCTCCCTCGCCTGCTCCAGCCTTTGCCTGTCCTGCTTCTCTGCTTTCCTGCCCAACACCCCGCCTGCCTCACTCCTGCCTGCCTTGCCATTGCCTGCCTCGTGCCTGGCTGAGTCACCTGTTTCCAACGCTGCTTCACCAGTCTAGCCCACTGCCGCGATCCCGCCACGACCCTGTCCAGGGTGCTGCACCTCCTGCCCGAGCATCCGCTCCCGTCGTGTCCAGCCGCCTGTCACCGTGGGAGCTGCACCTTGGCAGCGGCGCCTGTCCGGGAGCTGCGCAGGCTCCCCCGGCGGGGAGAGCACAGAGCACCTGCCAGCAGGACCACAACAACACCCTGAAGGGTCTGATGGTAACGCCCCCTTTTCCTCCCTGTCTCCCCCCTCCATTCCTTTCATTTTTACTTCCTCGTTTTCTGTCCTTTCTCTTCCTCTTCAGTACATACGTTTCATTTCCAATAAACGGTTCTAAGTTACAATATTTGTCTCACTTGACTTAATTTTGACCTGGACCATCCGTCTCAAAAGGACTCCCCGCAGTTCCCATAGTGGAACGCGGCAGAAGAGTACCAGACCACAGCTTCAATAGTACTGTAACTCAGCAGGATAACCACAAAGAGACCTTCCCAGGCACTGGAATCCCCTGTTCTGGGGATTTGTCCAATGTGATAAGAGGAAGGGCTGAGTCCAAGCCCAGCCCCCAGGCCCAAGTCCAGGCCAGGTCCAAGGTGGTACTCAGTCCTGCTGGGGTCAGTTTAATTCCTGTACAACTTAGCAGTGTGTGTTTAGTCACAGATTCCTCAGCTGTGCAAGGATAAAGCACAGTTGAGCACTTAACAGGCATAATTTTAAAAATTTTATTATGTAAATTAATTTCACACATAAACACTGGCACAGTACACTTGAGCACAGGCTTTATAAGCTCAGTATATGCCTTGAAATTCTCTGGCTTTCTTCAGTTTGAAAATGTTTCCTTTCCCTTCCAGAAACACCAAAGCACACAAATGGGTTTTCTTACCCTGGGGCAAAGAGATAAATCATCCAGCACAGAGAAAGTGCATCCAACATAAGGCAGGAAGTATGCAGCATGGGAGCCTGTGGAGCACACAGCTCCTGTGTGCAGTGGTGTGAAGTGCTACCACACCATTGCATCACTGGCATACTTTCTGTGGCGTATTACCCGTTTTCATTGCAAATAGCTAAAGGTCTCCCTAGATCCCTGTTAATTATATCCAGATGAGTGTTCTCTGCAGCATGGCCATATTTATTAATGTTAAAATTTTTTGAGACCCCTCCATTTGTTTCTGCCATTAGTCTTCACCTATTGTGTTTCTCATGGTGACCGGGGGATGTTTCTCTGCTGGTGTTGGGTGGCCAGTTTTTTTCCTTCCTGGACCACACGTCACAGGGTTCAATCTTGATATATATTGGATTAAAAATGTCTCATAAATCAGCTCCAGAACATATTTTTTCCCTCTGCAGATCTAATGACATGGTGGGGGGGGGGAACAGACTCCAACGGCACCATGGTTTCTCCCATGTAATGTCAGTTTGTTGTTGATTTGAGTCCCTGGGAGCTGTTTCCTGAATGCAGGGACATGTGATGACACAGACCCTCCAGTGGAGTTACTCTAACTCCTCTACATCTTTTTCGTGTTCTTTGCCAAAAAAATATTGTGGTAGGAGGATTCCTCATCAGTTCATGGAGCTAGTGAATTGGCTAAGGTGATTTATATAAATAAAAGAAAATAGAATGGTGTAAAACAAAATAAAATAAAATAAATAAAGGATCGGATGCAGAGGGCAAGCCTGGGCAAGGGGATGAGAGTTGAACTGAAGATACGCAGGTTCACAAGTTGGGAATGAGCCTCTGGGTGGCCACCACTGCAAAGAGAGGTAGGAAATGAGGAACCAATGTGTGCTGAGGAACAAGTGTTTAATAAATTACTAGGCAAATTAAAACAATTATTCTACCCTTCCTATCACCTGCATCTCAGTAATGAAGTTTGATGCTAATGAAATCAGCCATCCAATTTTTCCCCAACCCGTCCTGGAGGAGAAGATGTGGGAAGGTACAAAGAAGGAACCAGGGTAAAAACTCCATGCATGGCTTCATCCTGTGACACCGAATTCTGCTCTCCATGATTGGAGTGGGATTTTTTAACTTCTTTTTCAAAGAGACATGTTTTTCACAGAGCCACCCAGCTCACCCTTGTGCAACCCAGACTCAAGAACAAAAGGAGATCTCTGTATGTTGGTAATTTTGGATAAATAAATTTAGCATTTGGAAAACTGGGATAAATGTAGTCATGTGTCCAGTGTAATGAGGTTGGGGATGTCTTGCAAAGCCATATAGTTCTGTACTGGTGATTTTGTGGTGCCATAGAGGATTGCAGGTGGCAAACTGACCCAAGACATGTTTGCTCTATGGCACGTCCCTTCTTAATTCTGTCCAGGTCCCTCCATGTTCCTGGAAAAAATGAAAAGCTTAACTGAAAATCATGAGGTTAAAAATAAATAAATAAATAAAAGTGTTTAAAAAGCCAGGCAATAAATAAACCACCAACTCTTGCCTTTTTCCCAAGTGTTAGCATGTGTATGCAGGGACATGAAACTTACTTGCCTACACCACTCCTTGCACACCCTCACCCTTTAAGATCAAGTATTCTCTCTTGAACATATGAAATACTCAGACACACACATGAACACATGAACCAGAAGTGTACAGAGTCTGTCAGCTTTCCTAAGTGATACCAACTTTGCCCTAATAGAAGCAGTAAGAGTGACTCCACTATTTTGATTCTCAAGCATAAGGAGCTTCTTGCTGATCTGGGACAGCAATTTTGGGTTCACTTCCTAAAGAACCCAAGTCCTCTGTGTGTTCTTCTGTCCTCTGAAGTCCTCCCCCCTTGGCAGCAGAATCTGATTCAAAGGGTGATTTTGGTGGATGCCTGTCTTCTCTGATGTACTTGGCTGCTGCAGCCCATATCCTGGCGGGGAACCTGAGGAGGTTTAGCTGCAGGTGTTAGTTGAGGGGATGCTCCTGGGCTAGAGGCAATGCATTTATTGTGAGACTAGGAAACCATGCAGGAGAAGGAGGCAGGAGCAGGAGGGACAGTCAGGAATGTTGTGGGAATGTGATGTCCATCCTTGGGTGGAAAAAGCCTTCCTGTCACCCTGGACAAATAATCCCCTATGGTGGTACTGGCAGCCATGGCTCCCCTGCACATTAAGGGGTGGGTTAAGTAAGCAGCAGATAGACTCTGACAGAGAGTAGAATCCAGAGGGTTTTTTTCTTTTAAAATCTCCTTTTATGCTCAGTCACTCAAAGAAAGCCATAGTTATTTCAATATCTTTTTTCCCCTGCCTACTCTGGAAATGCACTTGGCTTTGCAAGTCTTAGGAGCTGGGAGGAGACAGAGATGGGAGAACTAACCAAAACAGACCCAAGGGATATTCCAGACCATACGGAATATGGTCATGCTCAGCATATAAAGTGGGCTGAAAAAGGGGAGAGTTTGGAGTTATGATATTGGTCTTCTCAAATAATATTACATGTAATGGAGCCTTCTTTCCTGGGAGGGCTGACCACCTGCCTACCCACAAGAAGTGGTGAATGAATTCCTTATTTTTATTTGCTTGTGTACATGGGTTTTTCTTCTCTTATTAAAGTGTTTGTATCTCAGTCCACAAATTTTCTCACTTTTACCCTTCCAATTTTCTCCCCCATCCTGCTGATGGGGGAGTGAGTGATTAATTGCATGTTGCCTGGTGACTGGTGTTAAACATCTTGTAAAAGTGCCTACCCACCACTTAGTGCCGTTTACCTCAGAGAACTGCATGGTGTGACCTTCACCTGTCAGGAATATGTTAAAGCCAGGACATGAGTGCTTCCCCCTAATTTATGCTCTGCTGCTTGTATTGATGTAGGGCAGCAGCAGTGACCAGAAGAGAATACATGGTCCACTAGGGGAAAAGGAGATTGACTACCAGTCAAGCTCTTCTTCAGTTTCACTTTTCTTGTCAACTACTTATATATTTTTTTCATTTATTCCTGCCATTATAATTTTTTTTATAGCCAAGGACATTTGGTAGATCTGCTTGACAGAACACAGCTCTATTTTGTACCAAGCATAATCTGTCCTAAGTCCAAAGGTTGACTGTAATTTCCAGTCACCCTGTTTTTATGATTTGTGTTTGTTTTCCTTCACTTCTCATGCTTGCAGCCCAGAAGATGCCTCATCCCAAAGGAGAAACAAAATATTTTCAAGTCATGCTCCCTTGCCAACAACGATGAATTTGGCCCAAGATGCAGACATCGAACAAGTAGGAAGGTGCTAAATACAACAACAAAAAATGCATCTTCTGGACAGGCAGATGAGCCTGTGGCACTGACTGCTCTGCAGAAGCAGTGAGGAAAACAACTTAACGGGATTTAGGGTAAATGCCTTCAAATTTTGGTTATTTATGTGGAGACAGTCATACACCACATGCTTGTTTGGCTTTTTCTGTGTAAAAAGTGTGGAAGAGAAAAAAACATCTGACTTTCTGAGATCCTGCCCTCGTCTTCCTTGTGTTCTTCCTTCCCATCACTGCCTCTGCTGGATGCAGGCATCTCAGTCTCCTCCCTTAACAGGCCCAGAGTCGATGTGTGCAATGACATAATTTTATCCAGGTTTTGGGACTGCTCTTTTTGCTGCTCCCCTGTTAGCTTGGCTGTGTTGAGGCTGAGGGAGTGATGCTGGCCTGGGTCACTAAAACTGATGCTCATAAAGGGTGTCCCGTGCTGTTTGTGTTACGTTCCCTACTCTGTCCCCCTTTGTTTAATATTATGGCTGCAAATCCCTGCATCTCTTTGCTTTCTATAGTCTTGTATGAAGATGTACCTTTCCACAGCTGCCAAGGACACCTCCTGCTTGTGCTTGGCCTGTCCATAGCAAGGGTGTCTTTGGTTTGTTTAATGATTGACACTACTTCAGCCATCTTTGTTTATGGTTTTCCAGGACCGAGGGTTGCTCCTGACCCTTCTTAAGTTTCCTGGATTTTTCATGCCCTGCATTACAGACAGGTTGTAAAGCAGAACAAGGTAAATAAAATAATACAGCTGGGTCTTTTTTTGGTTTGAGGTGCTGCAGCTTAACTGAAACAAGTGGTTTGTTTAAGGTTGGTTTTTAAGTTGTTTAAACGGGCTGTAGACAGCAAGTGTTGGGTTTTGTTGACTGAGTGTCTGCAAGACACTTTTCTTTCTTTTCATACTGTCTTGAACAAGGTGCCGACTACCAGAGGGTCAGGCTCATGATGAGGACCAGAGGATCATGGCAGCGCAGCATCACAGAGGCAGCCCAGGATTTGCAGATTCTTTGGGACATCATCTCTTCCAAGCAGGTCCCTGGGGATAGGGATCTTAGGAGAGGGGTGTGCTCTATAGCAATGCTAGACCTAAACAGGCATTTGCTGCCTGCAACCCCTTCCTAACTCCCCTTGGGAGCTTCTGCTTTCATGTCACACTATTATTCTTTTTGACATTTTTGGGAACACACCAAGCCTGAAAGCATAACCCATCTTTAAGTCTTCCTTTCCTGGGGGTTCAGCAATGCAAGTCAGAGTTTTAGCAAAAGCAGTTTCAATTATGGTGTCTCCCTTGCTTGACATACAAAGCCAGTCAATGCAGGAAGGTTTAGCAGGTTGTCTTGACCAGTAGAAAAGAATGGCTCATAGGTTGGGTAATTCTGCTGAAGCAAAGGAGGCAACGCTTTATCTCAGTCCTGTTCTCTCCATTCACAGCAAGGCTAAAACAGCAGGATGTGTTTTCATTGCTCACAGCTCCATCTCTCTTTTTGGCAAAATAAAGGTTTGGGGTTTTTTTTTCCCTAATTTTTTTTGTATTTGGGGTCACACTGCTAGAGCTGCCATGTGCTCTCCACAGCAGGATCAAAGTCTCTGTCTGCCACTGTCAGAAGTCTACCATCACCTCCCCTTCCCAGGCACACAGCTATATCCCCATTTTCTTACCCCTCCAATTCTCCATCATCCTGCTAAAACGTTGGCTTGAATGTTGGACAACAGCTGTTCTTTTGGAGCCCTTGGCTCTGAGATAGGACTAGTGGCTGGTTGGCTTGAGCTCCAAAGCTGCTATAGTGCCCACTGGGCTAAAAAATTTTAGTTTTCCCCACATCCAACTGTGTATTAATATATTCAAGGGGAAAAAACAAACCAAAACATGATCCAGGGCCCCCTTTGCATCAGGAAAAGAAACGAGTGTGCCGGTCTGTCAGAATGTTTTCTCTGTATCACAGGTTTTGTCAGACTTACTCTGTATGGCAGGGTATGAGCAGAGGGGATTGGAGACTTTATGTTTTTCTCTGAAATTAAACTCTACATTTTCTCTTTTACATTTTTCAGTAGGCTTGACTGGAAACTACAACAAAACAACACTCAGAAGTGCTTCTAAAATAATTTGTATGCAAATATTGACTTTATATTACAGCTTTTACCTGTTTTTAGAGATTATATAAAACCAGGTTTGATCTAACACATTTTCTATAGAGCACACATTTTATCTAATCAAATTAGGCGTAGTACACGTACAGTATATACTAATATACACTGTATAGTCTGAAATACATTAACTACCCATCATCTGCTATATATAGTGCATAGTAAATAGAGAATATATACTAAATAAAAATTGCTCTTACTGGGGAAAGAGGTAATTGGGTGTCTCCTTAGCACCTGGCCTCTTGTTTCCCTTTTCTGCAGAAAAAAATAAACATCCCTTGCTCTGGTGTGGAGGTGCTGTGAGTCACCAGGCAGAGAAGGGATTTTTAATTTCATGATGCCCTTTTGTGTGCTTCTGGATTTGTGGGTCTCTGCTGCTTGTTTCAACTGTCTTGCGATTTGATCTTTCCTTCTCTGGTTCCGTTTTTATTTCAAAAGCAATTTCCTAACATTTTAAGAACTGTTGGGATAAAATTAAAAAAAAACATATTAAAATCTTATAACTCAGGCTTACATTTCCCATCCAGAAGGGCATTTCTACCAAGCAGGTACTTGGAAACTGGTGTGAAATGAGTAGGACTTGGAAGTACAAGGCAGAGGCCGAAGAGGCTCCTTGGCCTCTACAACAGCCAGTGGCAGCATTGCTACCCAGACTTGCACTGAAAACTTTTAATAAAAGCTTGTTCCATTTCTTCCCAGGGAAAATCAGGAAGATCTTGGTGACTATTTTTAATAGGTGAGGTGTGTCTAGTGGCAAATGCCAACCCTGTTTTCCAACTTTAACCAAGTGCATGGACTTATGCTCTGCTATGTAGGAGTGATTGATGCTCATCAGGGTTAAACTGGAGGAAAATTTCACCTCTGTAATGCAAATAGAAGTACCCCCCAAACCACAAACCCTGAGCTGCCACCAGATGGAGCAGCCTCCCCAAGTACCTTCTCCACTGGTAGTGTTTTCATCAGGAATCTTTCTGGTTTTCCTTTTTTTTCTGAAGGAATTAATAATGATAAATATTTTATCAGTGAATTCTGAAACAATTTATAGTCATTTGACATTTTCTTTAAGGAGTTGCTGGTAATTCTAGTGCAATGAGAAATTAGGGTATTTAAATGTCTCCGGACTTCTTCTTCAGTAAAAAAAAGAAAAAAAGCCCAACCCCAAGACTAATTAAAATCCCAAAGCACAGTTTTCACCTTACAAGTAGACCAAGGTCATAATGACCCCTTCAGAAGCTCCTGTGTGAGGGGGCTAGGGAGAGGAATCAAAGCCAATTTAAAGCCTGCACATAACCCTCTGAGGAGGTTCATGAAATCCTGAAAGGTAACCCAATTTCTTTTGGAGACTCTGAGAAGCTGATTAGGGAAATTGGTAATTGGGCATTTATTTCTGTAGATGTAGATTGACATCCAATGTAATCAGCTCCACAAAAGACTTTCTCAGGCACAAATCCACGATTTTAGCGTCTTCCCTTTCAGAGCTTGTTTAGAAATCTGCCATGAAGACTCTGCCTAATCCACATCATTTGTAAAAATACCCATCTCTGTGTCTCTGTGAGGATCTCCTCCAAAAGCAGGGAGGTTTTACTCATGACGTTGTGCTAGTCAAGAAGGGTGGGAGGGACAGCACTTTCTCCTAGCTAAGAAAGGAATGTATTTGTTCTCCCTTTAAATACACCTTTGCAGCAGACACAGGTTACAGCATGGGCAGAGTAGATGCCTCCTGTGCTGTACAGTTCTGGAGATAAAGTGAAAACAGAGCTGAAGTCAGTGACAAGCACAGCTATTGCTGGTATTTCCCGCAGGTTAGCTCAGACCATACATACATTTGGGGCCTGCATACAGCAAAAAGGCAGACATTCCCCACTGCCATGCATCTCCTCTACCTTGTCCTCTCCTGTTTGGCAGTCCAAGGGTTGCGCACAAGGAAAGGTGAAATTTCAGAGAAGGACGCCATTTGTTGGAGAGTGTTGAACACACAAAGCCAGACCCCTCAGTTCAGTTATTGATGATTAAAGCCTTGGCTGAGAAGAGTAAGGCTGGGTTGGTACACACATTTTCACCTATGCTGGTGTTATGGGACAAAAAAACTCCACTTTTGAAATTTTTGAAGTATCCTCTACATATCCACTTTTGAAATAAGTGATGGTAGAAAGGACATCTATCATACATAATTATCTATTATACCTGTGCATTGCACATATGTGGATACTGAAAAGCTTTCAGCAGAGGAATTCTCCAGCTTCTTGCATTCTGCAAGAAGCTGTTCTTTCTCATAGAAGCTATGTAAACAACGAAGATGTTTCTCTAACGAGACTTCTCCTTATCATGCATCTGTGGACTTGTTATTGTACCAAATACACAATATTTTCTATAAGGCGTTGTAGTAACTTAGCCAATCACCCTGAGAGGTGGATGGCCAAAGGACCAATGACCTGATGACATTCAAGCACATAAAGGTATAAACTAGCTCTTTATATTAATAAATAATTCCACTTTTCACCAACACTTGGATCGTGCTTATGTGGTGATATAGTTCTGACCCTCACACAACACCACACATATATATGGAGTATTCTTCAACAGATAATAGATGCTGGGATTTAGTGCAACACGATGGGTTTTGTAACCTCTCGAGCAGCAGTGGGATCAACCAAGACATCTTTTGCCCCCTGAGCTGCAAAATCTTCTAAAAAGCACCCCTGCCTCGGGGTACCTGGTTCTTACAAGAATCTGCTATCAAGCGAAAGACAAATTGAAATGAGGATCTGGCTGCATGTGCTGCTGATGGCACATCCAAACCAAAATGTCCTTCATGGACAACCAAATGACCTCTGTACCTTCAGCATGGTGAGGAGGGAATAAACACAGGAGTGGCATCATCTCATCTTCAGGAAAAGCTTTATTAACATTTTGCTTTAACAAGGTAGTATGAAGGCATCGGTTCTTTAAGTTTTCCAATGCATCGCACAGACAAAAGGAAAAGTAACAAGACTCAGAAAAGTTCAGCATGTAAATGACAGAGTAACAAAAAAGGCATATGTTAACCCATATAACTGCTAGACCATCTATTAGAAGACATTTTGCAAGCAACATTCTACATTTCTTTGCATTGAAGTAAAAACATATTTTTTTGGTCAAGAAAATTACCTTTTTTAATTTTTACACTTTTTTTAAACTTATATTGTATCACAAATGTCAGGGTAAGGCAAATCCTGGATGAATAATATGATAAAAATCCCTATTCCCCGAGAAAATAGATCCACATACTCTCTTAAATTTTGTAATTTTAAAAGCAAAGCTGGCATGCACTGCATATAGAGAAAACTCTTTTTTTTTTTTTTTAATGTAATTTCATTCAAGTCCTAAAGCAGAACAGTGTTAATTCCAAGAGAGGCTTTCTCAGTGCTTTATAGAAAGAGTGACAATTAGCTGCAGTGAATGTGTGATTCATTATTACAGACTCTGCCTAAGTATCGCTTTTGGATGTCTGCATAGAAGCAAACCATTCATCATGGAAGCAGTCACCAGCCTGAGGAATATCATGCCTAATGGTAGGGGTGATCACTTTCAGACATAGGAGAAACAACAAGCAAGCAGAGCCTCTTAGGTTGAATGCAAACATTAGCACCCAAAGACTGTTACTCCCTTTACGCCACCTACTGTGAATACACTTCGGATTTAAACCAAAATACTTGACATAAATACCAGTGGGGTGATTCTCCATTTAACACTTGCTCTTCTATAAAACCAGCTCCTTACCTTTCTGCATCTCCAGAAGAATGTCAGAGACTGACTGCATTGACTATTATTAACACAGTTGAGAACTCATGCTGCCAAAGTATACTCACTTTACAAGTAGTGAAAAATGCCAACAACTCAAACCAAAACCCACCCAAAGGAAGACAGATATAAACATGGCTGCAAATTGTACAGTAAGGACTTAATCAACTCTTAGGTTTCCTTGCTTTACACTTTCTGGACTTCACCCTTTGCCGGCACATCTTTGGGCAAATGGTTTGTTGTTTCAAAGACTCACTACTGTCTACCAAGGTTAAATGAAAAGCAAAATGAAATTACTCTCAGGGGCTAGAGAGTGTCTAATATGATACATCTTCACAACTAATTTTAACTGCCAGTCAGTCTTCACAAGACATTTAAAGAATCTTTATTTCCTTCTGAACAACCACACCTCAGCATCCAGCCTCCTGTGGGGCTCTCCCTTCAGCTCCCTTGCTAAAACTGAAGCTGATGAGAAAAGAGGAACATCTGATATGTGGCTAATGTTAATGTTGCCCATGGGGAAGCACGATTGAAACAAGTACAGAACTACATTCAGGGGACTGGATAGTCTGTTGAAGTTATCACAGTTACACCGTCCTTCCAATGTGTTTATCTACTCCTGACCTACCTATTATGACAGCCTGTTTCAATCACAGTAACCCAGTATGGAAAATACACAGAAACATAAGGGACCATGCAGAGGTACTGCCTGCAATGTCTGCCACCACAAACTGCAATCGGCTGGAAACCAGGTGAAGGAACCTCAGGGGAAAAAAAGTCCACATCCCAAAACACATGTTGTGTCTAGCATGACCCCAAGGATGGGAAAGGAAAGCATCAGAGGCAGCTCAAAGGTAACAGGGAGTCCCTTCAAGGGTGTTTGGAGAGAACAAGGGCCAGAGGAACCATATTTAGCACATACAGGTAATCTTAGCAAAATTCTCAAACCAATTCATAGGCTTACATTAGCTCATTTACTCTTACAACTGATCCAATTTGGAGTTATGCATCCACTTCAGGACAACAGGCTCCTTGAGAGCCTCTCTGGCGCTATTGACACCTGGGTGAATATACCACCGGAGGCAGCACACGGAAATACCCTTCTGATCCCAACTCAAACAAACATGCTGGAGTCCCACAGAGAGGGGTAGGTGGGGGGGTGGGGGGGGGCTGCCTTTCTAGAGGCCATACTCTCTGGGTGTAATCTGGTGCTTTTTCTGTTTTTCTTTCTAACCCTTGTTTCTCCTTGACATCCTTTTGAATTAACAACAACCATTGACTGTCGTAGCCCATGCTAGGGCTCCCTTGGGTCACCCTTGACTTGCTGTTCGTCCAGCACAGGATTTATCATGGAAACTACTCTAGCTGGGATGAGCCCAGACCACAGGAGGATAGAGATATGTCTTACCTGTTTTTCACTTGTTTTTTCTGGCCAGATATTAAATACCTATTCTGTGATTCAGGAATATTTTGGGTGAAAAAAAAGAACAGAATTAATTCTTTTTCTTACAATTATCAAATTAGAATCGATTACTTTGCTTAAAATGATCAAATTATTCTTAGCAATGCTTTAAAATACAGTTTGTAGCACATCTCACCATGGACACAGGTCATGTGCTCTTCCATCCAATGTATTTTCCATCAGTTTCGGTTACAGCACAGTTGGGAAATGTACATGAAAACCTTTTGTTCCTTTTCTACAAATTTCAGCGCAGCATTTGCTGGCAGAACAATTGACATGTGGTGAGACATTCTTAGCCAAATAACTGTTAATTGCTTTAAAAAAAAAAAAATCCATGCATATGCAGTGTAAAATGTAATGAGGGCTCACAAAAGCTACTGTGTGAAGCTGTTAAAGCTGGGAGCTGTGTTTAAAGATTCCTCGAATGCATAGTCTCTCCAGCATTGAGGAAATGTCTGTTGCCTACCTGTACCCAAAGGTCATACTTACAGGACTGGTTTTGAGATGTGCAGAGCTAACTGGAAAAAGCAGGATGGATTTGGGGTGCCGGCTGTTTGAGGCCATGTGTGTTATTCACATGTAAGGACATAGCACAGCATAGGTTGATCATGGGAAAGAAAAAGATGCTAGAAGAAGGGTGGGCCTGGGAACAGGCTACTGATGGTATGGTGCAGGAGGAAAGGAGACCCAATGTAAGAGAGGGACTCACAGTTCAGAAGAAACTGTTGTAATTGCAGGGTTAATTGCAGAACATTATTAGATCTGGGAAGTTATGATTCTTTCCAACAGGGTTACAGAACGAAATGGAATGAAGAACAAAGAGAAATTAAAGCAAAGACTCATTCCCCCAAAACTCCCCCCCTCCCAACCCACTGATCATCTCTGTGTGCTCTTTTCGGCCAAGAATGATGCTGTAGGATGTCAGCGCCTGCCTGTAGGGTTTCCTTGGGTCTCTCCTCTCCTGCATTCTTCCTTTGCCACAGCAGTGGAGAGAAAAGTGGGAAAAAAAAAAAGCAAAATTTTCAAATGATGGCACAGAAACCAGGTCTCATGTTTCCAGCACAGATGCCTACAGTTTCTGTCCCACATGTGTGTGTCACACAGCTTATATGCAACAGCTAATATCAGGTGAGCAAACTAAATGTGCTTACTAGGGTGTCTTGGTTTTCCAGAGCACCATCAAGCACCAGCTTGTTACCAGAGACCCCTGGCTCTGGCAGGTGCTTTGGTGATACAAACAACACATTAAAGTACTAAAACCAGCAAGCAAATGGACCTCCTTGGCTCCAAAAAGACCGTAGTGAGATTCTCTGATCAGGCTGATCAATCCTCCCTGGGAACCCTCTCCTAGTAATTAAAACAGCAGCAACAGGTTTGGGAGGACTTTGACAGAGAGCTGCAATGAATTTGATGCCTGCTTCTAATCCTGTGCATGCCATTGAAATGCTGGGCAAGACATGGTGTGCCCAGGATCCATCCTCTTTGCATCAGAAAGGTGCCTGCAAAGCCACGTCTTGCAGTGCAGCTAAAGAGATTTATTAATTGATTGCTAATTCTTGAGCAAAAATGACTCCAGCCCAAAACATTCACAGATATGCATTTCTATGGGAAAATGCAGCATGAGACACAGATGTCTTAAGGGCCACATAAAAACTATAATATTCAAATACCTTTTTTTAAACAGAAGAAGAGTATTAACATTACTGTGTATTTTTAACAGTGAGGATTTCATTATTTCCTCTTTTTTTGATTGAGCAAGAAGCTAAGGGAGGGGGAGGAAGAGTTATGGATGCTGTATTTTAATTAATATTTTGAGGGTGCATCCTATTTTTACTTCAGTACTTTTTAAGAGGGACCTCACCAGGGCTATTTCTTACTCCAGCAGTACAGTAGCACATTGCCTGTACGCTGACAAGGACCAAGGGTCACATTCAGTAATAAGACCTTGTGTTTTAAATCTCTGTGACACAGCTGCTGCCGTTGTATAGCTTGCTCTTGTGCTACATGAAACCTCATCACAAGTGTAAATATAGCATGTTGCTGTCGACAATATTGGTGTTTCTCAAAAACCCTACAGCAAAGGGAGCAGTGTGCACTGGAAACTACTTCTAAGGGAGAAACGGCTAATGCTTCTTTTCATTAGGGATGAGTCTTGGAATTCTGTCTTCCCACTACATTATTCATTTTAGTCTAGGGGAAATACAATTTATGCCTATGAAAAACTGCCTCAACAACCACCACTGCTCCAGCCACAGCACTATCATTTAGTGTGTAAAGCCAAAAAAAGCTCCATAAGGCAGCAGGGCTCCAGAAGGCAGCTCTCTGGCTTTGCCTTGTTTTTCAGTGGTATCGCTGCAAGAGACATTAGGTACCGCAGAGCCAAGGGCAACAAACCCCTCATGATGTGAACCTTTTGTTCTCAGAATACAGCTCGTACAGAACTGAGCTTCGTTCCAACCAGTATAAATTGCCTGTCCGTTTCGAAGTGATGCCAAAGATTGTTTGCTCAGTTATTCTTCTGTTCCTTATCTCAGTGATGTTTTGCCTTCTGATGATTTAAGGCTGTGCATTACCTAAACCCATTACAGCTGCAGATTGCTGCTATAATATTTGCTTGTCAAATCAAGTCTTTCTTTTTGTGTTGTAATATGGGCCATATTAGACAATTACTTCTCCTTTGTATTCTGTTTTCCTCTTTTTTATTTTTTATGTTTGGTAAACTTTAATTTAGGTATTTTTTTAAAGCAAGTTTTCATACAGAAACAGTATGGAAAATAGGGGAGAAAAAATAGTCGAAAAGGTCTTACCTGCTACTTAAGCTTCCCGCTCTGTTTCCATAGGATCATTTATACTTTCAACTTGACTATTCATTTCAGCTGAAAAAGAAATGAGATGGTCATTAGACTCTATTCATAACACCCGTTAAGTTTATCACATGGAGTAATAACTGCTTCTAGCCCAAAGGGGACATTTATTGCATTAAGAAACCTCTTAAGTCATCAAATAGGTCTCTTAGGGGACCCATCCTAACCTGCAGTTCCATGGACACCATGACAAACAGTCCTGCAATGGTGCAGGCTTTAGCATCACTAGAAATGCAACCCTCTGGCTCTAGATTTTCCCTTTGCTCCACATCCATCCAGTTTGACTTTGGCACCTGTTGTGATTTGACACTGGCCAAATGCCAGGCACCCACGAAAGGCCCGCTCACTCTCCTCTGCTCTGCAACTGGACAGAGGAGAGAGAATTTAACAAAGGGTTAATGAGTTGAGATAAGGACCGGGAGAAAACACTTCAAGGGCAAAACGGGCTCTACTTAATGATATAAAGTGAATTTATTACTAACAAGATCAGAGTAAAAGAATGAGAAGTAAAATAAGCCCTTAAAGACACCCTTTTCTCCCCCCAACCCCTCCCTCCTTCCCACCAATGGTGCAGGGAGACAGGGTAGGGGTTTCAGTCAGTTCATCACCCAAGATCTTTCCACTGCTCAGGGAGAGGAGTCTTTTCCCTGCGGCACCATGGGGTCCCTCCCACAGGAGACAGTTCTCCACGAACTTCCCCAGCATGGGTCTGATCTCACGAGCAGCAGCACTCCCAAAATTGCTGCAGCGTGAGTCCATCCCACAGGCAGACAGTCCTCCCAAAACTGGTGTAGTGTGGGTCACTCTGCCACGGGGTACNACAACCTGCCCCACCATGGTCCTCACCACGGGCTGCAGGGACATCTCGGCTCTGGCGCCTGGAGCACCTCCTCCCTCTCCTTCTGCACTGACCTTGGTGCCTCCATTGTTGTTCCCCTCACATATTCTCACTCCTACTCCTCTCTAGCTGGAAAATTACAGCTGCGCCACCAACTTTGTTACGATTTCTTCTTAAATCTGTTATCACAGAGGCGTTACCCTCATCTCTAATTGGCCCAGCCTTGGCCAGCAGCATGTCCATTAAAAGAGCCATGAGGGATTGGCTCTGCTGGACATGGTGGAAGCTTCTAGCAGCTTCTCACAGAAGCCACCTCTGTGGCTCCCCTGCTACCAAAAACCAGGCCCTGCAAAACCAACACAGCACCCAACCAAGGAGTCCAGCTCAAGGTCTAAATGGTGTCTCATCTGTCTCTGTAGGCCACTGTCAGAGATACAGGTATTGCCAAAGAGTGATTTAGAGTTTTGCTGGGATAAGTGGTCTTGACCCTCTGATTCAAACACTGGCTTCCAACAAAGTCCCTGGCAGGACTTATGGCTGAGTCACAGGATGAACACAGATCCATCGCCATAGAACAATAGAATCATTTAGGTTGGAAAAGGCCTTTAAGATCATTGAGTCCAACCAAAAACCTAGCACTGCCAAGTCCCACTAAACCATGTCCCTAAACTGCAGAAATCAAGCTGTGACAATTTTGATGCCATCTCAGTTACAGAGATGCTGCTTCCAGATGTTCTTGATTTGGAAATTGCTGGACCCAAGAGGAGGATTCAGAGGCAATGTCACTATACTCCTACAATAATAGTTTGTTAGTGTAAGATTCATCTACAGAGCAAACCTTATTTTCATTTAACATTACTAAAGAAAGTAAGAAAAAAATTAAATAGAAGCTTAAACTCATTTCACCATGACATTTGTCAAAACCATAATCTAAATTATGGTAGGTATAATTGGTTGTTGCGAGGCTAAACATAAATAACTCAGCACCTGCATTTTTAAGACTAGTATCTAGTATTTGTTCTGCACTGAATTTGAATGAAACCATCTATATTAAAACTTTTTTTTCTTTCTTTAACCTGGCTTTGTGTTGTGGTATCACCTGCAGATTATGAGTCATTTGACATGGATGACAGGGAAAAACCTCAAACCTGAGTAGGAGATTTGGAAATTAAGATAAAATGGGAGAGGGGAGGGAAAATCCCCCAAAATCAGTAATGATGCTACTTCCAGCCAGGCAGTATGATCTCTTTTCTGAATCAATATTATGTCAATGTACCTGTCAGGGTGTTGATGAATTATTTGTAAATTATTCATCAGCCATGTGCAGAGCAGATACTGTAATAGCTTCCGGGATGTATGCAATGCATAATAAGAAAAGAATACTCTCCTGATTACAGAACTCTGATGCGCATCACATTTAGCAAGGTTGTGTTCTTTAACCATATTTGCATAGCAAAGAAAGGATGCTTAATAAAAAAATCACTGAAGGAAGGCTGCTGCACACTGACAACAATATCCTCTCCCAGCCTCATTATGCCAGACAGCTTCACTGGCAGTATTTGTTGGAAATACCATCAGCCTTCACTCGCGTTCTGCAAAATCAATCTGGACTTGAAACCTGTGGTTAGGCTCTGTCAGCATCCCAGATGAGCCTTTTCCTACGTATTTGTGACTGAGCTCAGCTCTTTGCATGAGCTCTGGTAGGGACAGGAAGATCTGACTGAAGGATAGGTTTCTGCAGACCACTGAGTGAACCCCAACATAAAGTCACTATGAGACCACACCCACAATTCTCTCTGTTTAGTGGAAAAACAGCACAGCAGCAAAGCACATACTGCAAGAACACACAGAAGAGATGCAACCAGGTACAGTGGGGATGTGACTCACAGTCCTCAGCACCTCCCAGCACAAGGTGGTGTCACAACGGCATCTTTAGCCCTGGGTGTGCTACATCCAATCACACCGCAAGCCTAAATGGGACTTCTCCCCAACAAGCAAGTTTTTTAGAGGTGTTAAACTGCTAACTTGCTTTAGCAGTCTTGTGACACCTCCCCTTCATATGCTACATCAGCCAACAACTCCGAGAAGCACATGGAGGGCAAAGAGGTGCAGGTTTCCTAAATTCAGTTTTATCTGCACCTTCTTCTGCACCTTCATGGAAGGCTTTTTATGCCAGAAATGGATGTGTCTGTTTGATGAAAATGGACATTCTCTGTCTGATTTCCCTTAAATTTTGACCCGTTGGGTGCCAAAATTTTCAGCTCTCAAATGATTACTAAGGAGGCATTTCCCCCCCAAAAGCAAGAAAGTTCCCGGCAAGAGGAGAAGAAATAATCCAGCAAACAATTCTCATCCGTCACAGCACTGCAGTTGCTGCTGACCCAGGGGATGCGCTTTGGCAGCACAGCATTACTCCTTATCCCTGCAAGACAGCTACATGCTTAAAGGTCAGCTAGCCAGAAGTGACAGCACAGCATCTAAGTGGAGAAGACAGGCAAACAGGAGACTGGAGAGCCAAGTTAAAGTCATCTGCAATAGAGCAAGGGCATTTCCTTAGCCCAGGATATTATGCCATAGACCTGGACAGCAGATGACACCAAAATATTACTCACTTGATTTAAATTAGGATGCAGCTTTCCACTGGCTTGAAATAAAAAAGGTGATTGAGCAACCCCACTGTGAAAAGTTTGATCTGGCTAATACCAGCCGGAAACTAAAAATTACCTTAGTAATCTCTACAACTTTGGTGGTATAAAGAAAAAAAGAAAAAACAAAGAAAAAATAAGGAACAAAGAAAGAAAAAAGAAGGAAAGAAAAAAAGAAGAAAAAAAAAGGCTGCTGTCAGGGGAATGCCATCTAAGAACCCAATCACCAAAGGTGGGGTTTGCCATCATTAAAAAAAAACTAATCAGCCAATGTGTCCTGGGTACAAGAAATTTAATATCTAGGGGTCTTTGCTCTGGTGGCTGATGGAAACTGGCGGGAGAAATATGTGTCTGTATACATGTCCCTATCCAGGCTACAGATGCACCTTCTGACAGTTTTCCTGATGGAGAATCATGCCCAGGTTTCGAATAATAGTAATTTCTGAAATATATCACTTTCATGGCCCTGCTCACTGGATGAACCAATATTGAGATCCACCTAAGCTGTCTAAACTCGGCATCTCTACTGCACTTTTCGTTGTGCCATTGTACGTGAAATTAAACCACAAGAGCTGGGCTGCCAAGGGGGATACAGTGATACATTCTTGTGCTTTCAGCTGTGAAGCGATGAGATCTCCTGGGGCGGAAAGAAGGGGACCAGAGAAAAAATAGGCAATTTACATAAAAATTACTGTCAAAGGGAATGAGTTTGATCCTTCCTCTCTTTTTATTTAAACACACAGTATATGTCCACAAGGAAAAACACCCTGTAATATAATCTTAATAGCAACTTAAACTGTCTAGAAACAAAGACTTCCCTGACAAGTGAAGTACTTTTCTTCAGCCTAAGCAAACACCCTTTTCCTGTCCTCTTATATAACTTAGAAAGTTCAAAGAAAAGGAAGGTACAAGATGAGTCATATTTAGAAGACCCTACAAGATAGGCAAGAAACAGAGAAACCTATCAAGATCCTCTTTTCAGAAATCGCTAGCTGATCCAGCTGTCCTGTCCTACGGCACATGTTAAAACAGCTATGTGATTGCTTTCCTTTCCAGCCAGAAATCCCTTGAGATATTCCTTTAGTAAAACTGGATTTGTTTTCGCTAAGTAGCCCAAACTATCCCATGGATTCACAATTCAAATATTTCAATGTGTCATGACTTTTTGGTTTGTTTGTTCAAAGGATGAGTCAAGAAGGCTGCTTTGGCTTCTAGTACTAGTAATAGCATAATCTCTAGTATTTTTTAAAAAAGAAAATTCATTATGCACACTTGCTTTTCCTGTAGTTTCAAACTTCCTGGTAGGCCACTATCTAAATCGGTCACCAATTCAAATGCTGCAGCACAATCTGACATCAGAGAAAGGAAATTGGCATCAGATTCTTTGTGTAACTAATAGCAAAAAGAAATAATTGGTTTGTCTTTGAGATGCAAAAAAGCGAGAGACTCTTCACTGCAGAGTGGAGTCCATGGGAATAAAATGAGGACTGGACCCCCAATCCCAAGCCCATTGCTGTTTGGGGCAGTAAAAAAGCCCCTTTGTGTAAAACCCTGTATGTAGTTCTGTTACGCTACAAGAGCTGACCAAGACGAGGGATAAAGGGACTGCCTTGTCAAAACCTAAGCACCAGTATGCTGATTCCAGCCATTATTTCTTTACACACAGGATGAGTCAAGAAGGACAATTTTTTTTTGTTTACAAGGGTGCTATACACTGCAGATTTCGAGCAGCATCTTGGTACTCAGCCCTTGCCAGAATTTGCCACACGGATGGGTCATTGGCTTACTGAGGTCAGTGTTGGAGGAATATAATTTCCAACTCAGGAACTTTGGGTTAATTATGTCCACAAACCTGACTGGAACTGCTGTTGGGTCAACTAAATTGAGATTGTTTTATTAACAGTAAAAATCCTAGGGAAAGAACGTCCATCTACTACCAGACTGAGCTATGCATGGATACTGAAGAGGGGGAAAGGGAATCAGAGCTGACCTAGAATGAGGCTAACATACAAGTTCAGAGTGGTTACACAGCCAAACATTTTCCCCTCGATGGAGTTGGGCACTAACACAGATTGTAAATATAACTCCTTTTTTTCAGGTGGAAGCATACAAACAAAACTCCAGAAAGGCAATGCTAGGTATCAACTTCAGGACAATTCACAGAATCATAGAATGGTTTTGCCTGGAAAGGACTTTAAAGATCATCTAGTTGCACTCCCCTGCCATGGGCAAGGACACCTTCCATCACACCAGGTTGCTACAAGCCCCATCTAGCCTGGCCTTGAACACTTCCAGGGCTGGGCCATCCACAGCTCTCTGGGCAACGTGTTCCAGTGCCTCACTACCCACATAGCAAACAATTCCTTACTCTAATCTAAACAATTCCTTACTCTAATCTAAACATGCCCTTTGTCAGTTTAAAGCCATTACCCTAAAAAATTAATCGAAAACAATAGGACAACATACCATCCTTATTTGAAACATCTGCTGCTTCGCTTGCAAAGTCAATTTTCATAGGCTCCACAGAAGTTTCCTCTTGCCCTTCCATCCCTGTAACATAGGCCAAAGAAGGAGAAAAATCAATACTTGCAGTACCTGGTTAATGTATAATTGTCAGACTCCTCCCTGGCTTCTTTTCCTTCTGACATGCTCTTGCCTTTTTAGACTCCACTGCTGTATAGTGACACCCACTAGAGAAGAGGACAGAGGATATAGGGGGAGGAACATGGTTTGAAAATAATTGCCTGAATATTTTTAGCAATTCATGCTTTTTTTTAACAGGGATGGTTAAAACCACATTGTGGTGTGTTCTTCTGCCTCCCTGCCATTCTTTTCTCATCACTTTTAAAGAATCCCTTCTGCTCATAAAACGCAATATACGATGGGGACCTAATCACAGTTATAAAGTTTCTCTACCTAGCAGAAAGAAAATAAATACAGTGAGAGTTCAAAGACACCGAGTAGTCAGACACAAACTAGAATATGAATGTAAGAAAATGCATTTTATAGCTGTAACTCAAAAGTCTTATCTCTTCTGCCTCAGGCTTGTTTGGAAGCTTAGATTCAATCTCCTAACAATATTTGAAAAGGAAAAAAAATGGATTTGCTGTTTTAGAGAGAGTTCTCCTAATAGTCTGCCATTTTGAGTGCTAAGAAGCCAGTTTTTATTTAAATTCCATCATGCTACTTCTCTATTTTTGTGGTTGCTGTAAAGCCTGTTGCATCCATCCTGTGGTTGAACTAGAGGATATCAGGTCACTAAGTGATCCAGGCATTTGGGTGGTTATTATGAGACAGCAGAGTGTAGTAAGGACTCAGATATTTCAAAAACATTATATTCTTAAACTGAAATAATTTACCCTTAAGCAAGACAGATTGCTTCCCTGTCCCTCAAAAACCTCCTTCTCTTTCCCGTGTAATTCTAAATTGGAGTTTTTTAAGTCCACTGGAGTGTACTATATTTATCTTGTCCATAAAAACATACCTACCACTGAAATTTTCCTCCACTTTTCCTTCTAATTTTATCTGCAAGCCAAAAGTGTCATGGGGAATTTAATTTCCTCTCTGCTTGCTGTGATGGCAATGCTATTTTCACAGGCAATTTCTGGCACACTACCTATAGAATCACAGAATCATGCAATCATTAAGGTAGGAAAAGACCCCTAAGATCGAATCCAACTGCTAACCCAACACTGCTAAGTACACCACAAAACTGTGTCCTCAAGTGCCACATCCACTCACCTTTTGAACACTTCCAGAGTTGGTGATTCCACCACTTCCCTGGCCAGCCTATTCCAATGCCTGACCTATGGTCCTACCAAGCATCAAACTGCTAAAACAAGGACCCAGCATACATGGAAACCAACAAAAAAAATCCACAAGAAAGCTCAAGTAGCCAAATCAGTGAGCATGGAGGATGGTTGACTTTACAGTGGTGGAAATGTTACCCATCATTTTAACAGACCTTACTTCTCATGCAGAAACCTTTCAGTGGATCATTGGATCAGCAGTTTCACCTCTTCCTCCCTGGTTTAAAATCATCTCACCATAGACACAAGCAAAATGCTTGTAAACATCTGTGACTGAGAACCCTGCATATCTGTGAGTGCCTGAAATGGCCCCTTTGTGGGTGCTTCAAACTCCAGATGCTTCTCCAGGGAATTCCTGAGAGTGAATGTGGTTATCTCCCGAGGTTTTTTATGCACCAACATCCCCAAGATCTTCCAGTGCTAACCCACCTGTCTTTTTGGCTTACGCAAAGGATAAACCCAGGTGACCCCACACAAATCGTGTATATGGCAGGTTTTTCAAAATCCCTGCCTCATTTCTCCTGGCAAAGTCAATATAAAATTTGAGGGACCATGAAAGCACTGATTAATCAAGGAAGATACACAGACACTCAGATTGTGATACATTTTGACTAGCTGGGGGAAGCAGCTCCATGAAAAATAAAATTTTGAAAAATCGCAGAATAATTATGTGGGTTGGGAGGGACCTTAAAGACCATTTAGTTCCAATCCCCCTGCTGTGGGCAGGGACACCTTCCACTAGACCAGGTTGCTCCAAGCCTCATCCAACCTGGCCTTGAACACTTCAAGGGATGGGGCAACGACGGCTTCTCAAGGCATTATCTCTAAGTGAAGAATTTTCTCCTAATATCTAATCTTAAACCTACTCTTTCAGGGTAAAGCCATTCCCCCTTGTCCTATTGACTGTCTGTCTATGAGTGCAGCCTGCAGTGGATGCAGCCCTTCCCATCAAGACATCCTGATGTCTGATCGTAGTGAACGAGTAAAAGTAAGTAATGTTTCCCTGTTGCCTCTTCAAAGATTAAGGTTTGAATGTTAAAGTTTTGAACTGCCTCTAACAAAAACTTTAGAAACAGCTTTATTGATGAAAAGGAGGCACCTTGTTGAAGGTTATTAATAGAGCTTGTAGTTGATACATTAATTGAGCTAGCAGCGAACTTTTGGTACATGAGGTGAGCAAACAGCAAAATTTTGATACATGAAGTGAGCAAGCAGTAAACTTTTCGACACACCAGGCGAGCCAGCCAGTGAACTTTATGAAGTGGACGTGATGATTGCTACTCTCAAAACTCTCTAGAAGCAAGTGTCCAACTGGTCCTGCGTGGCTGCACTGCTAAAATCTACATAGTGCCAGAATCTCTGCTGTGCTGTCCACTGTCCTGGTTGCTCCTGTGAGGCTGCTCATGCTCCCCCCTACACCACCACCCTCCCGCTGGTCCTGTGCTGTGGCCCTGCTCCGTCATTGGCTCACTTGACTGCTCTCAGGGGGACTTCACTGGAGAGAGACCCATTGCACCTGACACAAATCTCCCCCATCACCCTCAGTATGTCAGCGCTGGACTCGTGGTGGTGGTAACCCCTTTCCTGTGCTTCTTGAAATTATTCTAGGCATGTTTCCTACTCTTCTGTTTTCTCTCTTTCTTTCTTTCCTCTCTTTCTTTCCTCTCTTCTATAAAGTTGTATTATCATTTTGGATCCCAACATATAACCTCGTTTGTGTTTTAATCTTGCTTTCAGGTATGTTTAGAACCTGATCCACAGTTGTGGATTGAGGCAAACTTGCCTCTCCTCCCCTTAAGCAGATCAGAACACTGATGTAGGTATTTGGGATCTCTGCTAAACACCAACATGCTCTGACTGGCAGCTGCTGCCTCTGAATCTGACTTTGACTCCACTAAACCACTGTCTATTAACCAAATAAAGGAGATATGATATGACAGGTTACATCTTGGCTCCCAGTTTCTCCCATTGTCAGCCCTGAAGATGATCACGTGAAGTTCCCAGCCCTTATTGCAAGATCTTTCATTAACTAGCTGGCATGCCTGGCTTCACTGCGCTGCCGAAAGGATTCTCACTTTCCATTTCAGAAACCTCTCATGCAGCTGACAGGTGCAAAGGTTTATTGGCACCGCATGAGGTGATGACAGAGGCTAATTAAAGAGAAGGCATTCTGTGGACACATGTGCGTTTGAAAATATCTGCACATGTGCTAATTCAGGCTTTGTCCCAATATTGTCCCATTTGCAGTGATAAAATCAGGCATAGCATGGGGGGAGGCAGCTCTAGAAAGAGGCTAGGAAGAGTAATAACAGCATCACCAGATCTGCAAAATTACTTTTTTCAGAGGTTTAGGGTCATAAACATTCTCAGAAGAGTTGCTTTTACTCTCCTTTTCCACCTTCTTTCCACATTTGAAACGCTGGTTCCCCATCCCTTCTAGGAGAGGAATCAGTGGTTTTTTACACTGTATGTTTATCGTTGGATATTGTCAGCAAGCAAATGATAGTGGGAAACAATGTTCAGGGGCAAACTAGGCAGAAGATATTTTAAACTTTTACAAAGCTGAGCACCACTACGAATCTTGGAAAGAGGCTTGCACAGTATACCATCCAATTTTTGGGAAGATTTACAAGTTCAGTTAATATAAATTTAATTTCTTTCTTAACTATTACTGTGGGATGGACACAGGAACTATACTGCCATGCATGTGGAAAGGATATTATCCAAAATAGCTCCCCTGCTGTGCAGTCAATTCAAGTGCCACTCTGAGATCAGCCCATTTGGCATAAACAGCAGAACTTGATCAATACCAGAAACCGCCTTGACAGCCAATTTATTTCCGAGGCCTCTCCCTTGTTTTGCTTGCTTCAGGTTAGAGCACAAACAAGAGAAGGATTTCAGATCTCCACTCAGGAGCTGAGAGTTCCCAAAGGGGAGGGAGCCCAGGAGATACCACTTTCAATATCAATTCCCATTTCCAATTGTGCTCCTGCCAGAGCTCATTACCTGAACCCTTTGCTGACTGGTTACACAAGCAGCCCAACACTAAGAAACAACAGGCTGCTGGCATGGGTAAGCAGGGCTCCCAGCCTTTTCAAATGCCTAAGATAAGTATATACCAGGAAGATAGAAATCTCTGTACTCTTACTTCATCTTTTCTTTTTTCCCCTTAATAGTCACAATCTGTTATTTGTTCCATGTGCTTACAGTTAATACATAATTTTCTCTAGAGAAATATGATTTTTTTTTTTCCCTGTAGATTCATATACTGTTTACAAGAACAACATGAAGTTGTGGTAGCTCTTGGTACCTTATCATCAATTTTAAAATTGCCCAAGTACAGAGGTTAGACATCTATTTGTCACACCCTGGATTCTAACAAGTAAATAGTGTAACCCTTGTCCTCCTCATCATCCTCCTTCTCCTTTTGCACCAGGTTTACATATATTTCAATCAACAAATGCAGGCAACAATGCAGGCTTAGAAGCTGTAACACAGAGCAACCCATGAACTGAGTTTCTGCTCTGAGCTGCCCACCTTAAGGATGTTTATTTCTCTTTGATGACTCTCAAGGTGGGTTTCTTGGCAGAGCCCAGCCTTCAAGACCAGCCTTAGCATTGGGCATGGGTAAGGGATTGTCAAGTGGGCTCTGAACCAGGAACCTGGGTTCCTGCTATTAGTTTCTAGCTTGTTAATGATGTCAGAGACCCTCTTTAAGACAAACAGAAGAACAAATTTCATGTGTGAATTAGTTCTGTCAGTGTCATCACATAATACCATGATAACTTAAATCTTAAAAAATTCCCCAATTTTAGAAGTCTTGCAATAAGTGGGAAATCCTGGCCCTAAGATCCTTCTGAATATTTGAGGCAGAAAAGGGTTATGAATACTACAACAATCCAGAAAACTACTATTTTTACAGGAAAAATGGCAATGCCATTATTCCCATAGCTAGTCTTTCCAGCAATTTTGGGTCTTGCCACAGGAATTCCAATAAAATACTATCCTGCCCATGGACAATTTGCAACCAGAAGAAATTCATTAGCTGTAAATGATTCGTACAGCAGTTACTTCTACTTGAGTTATATACTTTGAAAAAATCACCTTTGTCATTATGCAATATGAGAACCACATTACAGCTATTCTGAACAATCCAGATTTCCCCAATTCATACCCACTGAATAAAATTTATTATTTTCAGTTTAGCTGTAAATATGCTTCCCCTAATCATGAGACTCTGAGAGAATCAGGTGCGTTAAAATCCAAATTTCTCTGTTTAAAATTGGAAGACAGCATTTTTCATCTGCAGTAACAACAAAAAAAAGGACAGACAATGCTTTTCTGACCACCAGCTGCATTGTCTTATCTGTCAAAACCAGTTCCATTTTTCTTGCTCTGCAAAGAGCCAGAGTTGTTTTTTTCCTTCTTTCCAGTCATTTCATTCTAGTGCTTTGCTAATGTAACTGTCAAACCTTTGTGTACTTTGTTTACTGCTGTATTTTAGTAACATTATAAATGCTGCCTCATTTAGAAACTGAAGCTGTGATACAAGGATTCTGTTTGACTCCTGTTTGATATCCATCTGACCCTTTTAATCAGACCAGATTCTACCACATCAAATATTTGTGCTGTCTTTTTGTACAGCACTACAAGTACAAGCACCCAACCTGCTGCTCTTGGGGCTCTAAGAAAGAAACCAGCAATCATTGTCCATCTGTACTTTGTTATATTCGAGCTGGAGGGCAGTTTTCTGCCTTGGTATCCTTCTGCAATGCACAGGTCCAGCTCGACAGTTCCGAATCTGCAGGAATGGCACTGCCACCACTGTGCCTCGTACTATTCAGCGTGGCTCAGTAAATAACAAACTCCATCTGTTATATTAGGGATATTACACCTCGATCAACCACCACCCTGCCCCCAGCAATTATGCACCACGGAGATGAAAGAAAATTCAAGGATGCAGATTTCAGAGGAGGGTGTGCTGGCCACAGTATCAGCTTTGCTGGGCTTTTCAAGGCACTAAGTGAGCATCATTCTGGATTCGCGCTGCAGCCCCTTCATTGTTAAATGGAGTGCTTACCCTTCTTTTTGGCATTTTGGCTTTGTTTTCCAGAGCCACAAGGAGAGATGAATCTCCCTGTCCCTCCAGTGCAATGTGTGTCAGCTCAGCTCTCTATGTTTGTGCACACAACTGTACCTAAAGGCATCGTGCTGCTCCCAGTCACTGTTATTTCCAGCTCAAGTTGAACGGCAATTTTTTAAAACGCTATTTAAAAGTGTCTAAGATCTGCTTATCTTTATCCCCTTTCAGCCCTTTATTAAACATTCTGTTAGTAAATCTCATTGTGCCTATCATTCCCCAAAGGTGGGAATGGGAGGGTAGTGAGGACTGTCACTCAGAAATACGGTCCATAAGAGCCATACAAATTGGCCATACCTAAAATCATTAATGTCCATCAGGAGCACTTTGTGTATTTTGTCTCACTGTAAAAACAGAATAAACCTGCACACAGCAGGCTCTTGATGAATACAAAGGTACATATTTAAAAAAAAGCCTTTTTGATTTTCTTTTATTCTGGAAAAGGCTTAGCTGTGTGAAAGGCCACGTCATTGTTTTCCAGACACTCTTTCTGTGAAACTTCTCATCAGAGAAGCATCTTGTAACACAGAATGTCTGAAATGGAGCACCCAGAAGATTTCATCTCATCCCTCAATTGCTGGCTGTTAACACAACTAAAATGTTGCCCGGTTTTGATCAAACTAGTAGATCACCTGTCCTGAATGGCTTCCAAAGCACTTGTGCTCCATCCCTGCCCACAAATAAGGCAGATAGCGTGCTCAGCAGCATTATGACAAGCGAAGGGAACAGAAATGGTATGATTATTTACCTCCCTTTCCCATTCTGTCATTTTTTTTCCTGCCATTTATGAAACTCATGAATGATTTGGTTCAGTTCCTGATCACTACCTGCCTTATCCTAAAAAACTGTGTAGGTGTGAGGAATTAGAGCAGTAGAGGACCCTTTTGCATAAGCCTCAGGACATTTCCATATTTCCTAAGGCACACCTTTCACCAGAGGGAATGATGCTGGGCGTTCAGAAATATCTTCTGAATTCTGTGGCCATATGGGCCAGCCTGTCGAAAGACAGGTGGCTGCCAGGATGATACCTGCATCTCCACTTCCATCATATCATCAGTGTTCTCTACACACTCACCATACTCATCACCACATATCTGGTACCCCAACAGCTCTCTCCAGCAGCTTTAATTCCTCTTTGCACCACTAATCCGTGGTGAGGGCTCCTGGCCTTAATTTTGAAGAACCGATGTGGGAGCCCAATGGCTTTAATAGGCCTTTCTTTCCCTTCGGTCCACCCACTAAAAAACCAAACAACTTAATAGCCTATGCTGCCATCAGCAGCACATACTGTGCCCCTATTCCTTTTCAATCTTGTATTTTCTGAGAACTTCAAATGATCTTAAGGAAACTGCAGAGAAGCAGACTATGAAAGCAAAGAGATCCTGGATCTCCTTAGCAGGACAAATTTGTCAAAATGTGACACTGTTTATTTCAAAAAAAGGGAAAGAAACTTCCCGTTTTGCTCCAAAGGAGTCACTCCAAACATAAAAGAGACTGTGCCAGTCCTCAGCCCTATGCAGCAGGGTAGGAACAAGATAAGTACCTGTAGTGAATAGAAACAATATTTATAATTGAAATTAAAAGGAAAAGATGGACAAGGAGAGGGAAAGAACCTCAGAGGTCACAAATAGTAAATTGCTCAAGAGCTGGAGGTTAGAAAAGTTCCTTTCAGAGAAGCACCCACACCTTTCATGGAGTCCCCACTCCATCCACACAGGGCAAAAGGAGGCTTTGCCCAAGCTTATGATAATGTACAGACGAGTCTTCTCACCCTTCTGGCTTGCAACCATTTAGTTCTGGGGTCACTTCTTCTGAAGGAGGTTACTGCTGAGTGAAAAAGTAGCCTTAGAAAATATTCTGTTCAATTCCTTTTCAAGGAGACTATTACCAAGATTCTGAAGAATGAGCTTCAAAGTAGTAGTGGACAGCAGCAGAGGGTGTATGGATCTAACTGAAATGCACTAACAATATACAATATACCCTGACCTCAACCTAAATTTTGTAGCTTAAAATAAAACACAATATTTACAACAGAGGCACATGAAGTTGAACAAACTCCTGCTTGTCGTGTCCCCTGAAATAAAAGCTGGAAGGGTTGAAGAATTGAAAGACCCTGATAATGGGAAAATACACTGGTGGAATAATCTTACATAGGTATTATAAAATGGTAACTCTCCTGTATAGTTTCTGAAATACTATGAGAAAAAGTATCTCATTGGTCCACAGCTCTCTCCACCCTCCCTCTTTAGTAATTGGTTGTAAAGTTTCTCCCCGCCTTCTTCCCTCCCCTAAGCCCTGTGGTGATTGGTTGCTGGTCCCCTGAGCACGCGGGTTTAAAAACCAAGTACCTTCCTGGTGCTCGCTCTCTTTCGCCTCCTGTCCCCTTCATAGCTGGATGAAATAAACTTCTTGGACTATGGAATGCAGTGCATGAGAGCCTTCCTACCTCTTTGTTTCTGGACTTGTGGCTGGGCATTCCAGGTGTGAGTATATCTCCATGCTAGCAACTGCACAGGCGATATCCTTCGCTGGTTGGGTGAATTCACCCCCAGAACTACTTCTTCTCAAAGGAGGTTTTGGGATAAACCGCGAAAGGAATCTGCCCAGGAGAAACCCCCCGGCAGCCATTACCTGCTAATACATGGAACAGGTAGGAATAGGGACGCTGTAATTTTCAAACATTTTGTGATATAGGGATACCACAGCCAGCATGTGAAATAAAAACGAATTAAAAAAACCCCAAACAAATAAAACCCACCAAAAACTTCAATAGAATTTGGATAACCAGAGGTAGTGAATACTTGAGTGAAATGTCTTGCTATTTGGAAAGAGTACTTGCCTTTCTGAAGGCTCATCACCTCCTGCCCAAGCACTCTGTTTTAATTTTAGAAAACTGTTAGCTTCCTAAAACCAAGCTGATCATCATATCATAGAATCACAGAATGACAAAGTTGGAAGAGACCTTCAAGATAATGTAGTCCAACTGTCAACCCAGTACCACAAGAATCATGCCTAAACTGTATCCCTAAGTGCCACATCCAGATGGCTCTTGAGCACTTTTAGAAATGGTGACTTCACCACTTCCCTGAGCAACTTATTCCAATGCCAAATCACTCTTCCAGTGTTTTTTGTTTTTCTTTTTCTAGTATCTACTGACACTACTCCCCTGGCACAACTTTAGGCCATTTCCTCTCATCCTTTCACTTGAGACATGGCAGAAGAGACCAACCCCCACCTCACTACAGCCTCCTTTCAGGGAGTTGTGGAGAGCAGTGAGTCCCCTCCTTCTCTCCAGGCTAAATATCCCCAGTTCCCTTGGCTGCTTCTCTTAGGACTTGTGCTCCAGACTCTTCACCAAGCTCCATTGCCCTTCTCTGGACTCGCTCCAGCACCTCAATGTCCTTTTTAAAGTGAAACACATTTGCTTGTAAAGAAGCAGTAATTGGCAGCACTCAATAACAAAGACCTTACAGATGATCCTTATCACATCTTTTTCCCCTGCCAAGACAGAATAATTGTGTCAATAATTGAATAATTATAATTTTTCAAAAAACAATTAAAGAAATGTACTGGTTTTTCTTTTTTGTAACAGAACCCTGTTCCAATTCCTTCAAAGCCGAAATTTCACAGTCAACTGTAAAATTTATGGTGATAAATACAAATCTGCTCTGAAGTACTCATTTTGCTACTGAGCTCCTCACCTATACAAGTTTTCAGGACTGGTTTTTTTGGATCTTGATGCTGACTCATCAAAATAGAACAGGTGTTTAAATAAAACACACACAGAGGCACACTTTTGTGTATATATCTGTGTTCAAGGGCAGTAGGTAATTTTTCATAAATAAATGGCTGGGAGTTGTTTTCCCTCTGTAAAGGAGGGAATAGCAGAGTGATGGATATGTTACCCAAATGCTTGATATGTTACCCAAGGCAATGCTTCCCACCCTGCTCTGAAAGCGCCTGTAGAGAGAAGCTGTGGCTGAAATCTAGCTTCTGGAGATTTGTGTGGCTTTTGCTGTCAGAGGACATCATTAATACTGATGGCTGCTCCACTTTCTCCTGTGAAAGCCTGGCATCCTCCTTCACAGCAGTGAGCCGGCCTCAAAGGAATGGGAGGGAAAGCAAACATACTGAAAATGCTGGATGCCATTTTTAATTTCTGCTGATATCTGGATGAATATAAGAGCAAAATTTTACAGCACTGACGTGAAGTAGGATGTTTCCCCAGGAAATAACAGGACTAAATTAGAGGAAGGGGTGCTCTAACCTCCAGCTGCTCTATGCCAGCAGGGAATAACCACATCATCTTCTGAACAGAGACTGTATACATCCTCCTGCATGTGAGGACCTAAATCATGAGTGGTGATCTGAACCCCAAATCAAGCATGGTGAGGCACTGACACAGGTTGCCCAGAGAAGCTGTGGATGACCCACCCCTGGAAGTGTTGAAGGTCAGGTTGTATGGGGCTCTGAACAATCTGGTCTAGTGGAAGGTGTCCCTGCTCAAGGCAGGGGGGTTGGAACTAAAGGGTTTTTAAGGTCCCTTCCAATGATAACAGCACTGCCAGATATAAGCACACGCCAATATTCCCAAACTGAGACAAGCCTAAAAGAACAACCTCCGTACTACGGCAAGCATTTCAGCTGCGTGGTGGCAATCATGCTCTTCTACCAATTTCAGTGGCAGTTCCTAAGAATCACATTTCACCATTGATATTTTGGGGAGCAAGGGTGGTGCACAGCCAGGCAGTGACAGTGTTGCTGGTGTTTAACAGTTGAAACACCCACCTGTCCTCCTGATACTCATCTCACATGAAGCCAAGAGTATTTCCAAAACACTGAAAAGCACAATGGGAAAGATAACTCCTGTAGGTTGCTTTAGAATAAAGTAATCCGCCAGCCTAGGTTTTAACATCTGCACCACAGGAGCGTATTGCCACATAATGATAGGCTTGGTCAGTATTTCCTGGCAAGGCCAAAGACTGGATTTAGACTACAAAATTAGTGAGTTTTACTTGCTCTGTTTCTTGAAGAAAACTTTAAGACCAAATTCAAAATTACCAGTGTGGAACAGAAAAATTTTGCCCACAACAGAGCTTCCAGAACAGCAACTTGGCAAGCCAGGAAAAACAAAGTGTCAGTGCTGGCAGTGGCACATTTGCTTCTTTATCTTGCAGAGAGCTATTATGCAGTGTTTTCTAAAATTATAAATGCTCTTTCTGGCTCACTATGGGAAACAACACTAATATGCATCACAGGGTGCAGTGCTATTGTTGTCTTTGATTTTTCTTCCATTTATATCAGCTCTCAGTAAGAATTACACAAAAACAGAGCTGCAGATTTTTTCCTCTCAACTTTTTAATGTTTCATCCTTTGTTTGGTTCATAAATTCTAGGGTCTAACTAGGACACTATATCAGAGACAGGAATTTACATTTAGGTAACATAATGCAAAGAATACTAACAACCATAATCCTCCCTCTCTACGAACACCTCCAGAGCACTTCCCGTCTGACCTGAGATTTGTAAAACAGGGATCTGACTTATATGCTTGAAATTGAACATTTCTTTCTCTTTCTCCTGTAACATAACATGGTTAGGGTTATTTTGACAAGTATTTGTTTGTGTCCTGTCCCTCCCCGCTTTTTCTTGATTTTAGGGAGTCTCACTCCCTGTGCTTCTGCTGAATTAGTCTCTAGCCAAAGAGATGGGTCCAGTTTGTTGTCCAGGAAAAAGCCTGGGAAAAGAACCTGAGCAGAGTGGTAACTACAAGAGAAAATCCACTGTGTTTTTCAGAGTCACCTAAAAAAATAGTTAGCAGACACCCTCAAGAACAGCTTTCTGATTGCAGTACACTTAGAGAGAGACAGCTTTTCTTCTTCACAACCCCTATGCAAGGACTCAGTAGTAGTGGGCAGGCAAAAAGCCAGCAATGTGCATCAGAACTACAATAAATTGCTATGGAGAAGTCCTCAGTCAGGTTCATCAGGTCTGACATCTATCAGTGCTGACACCCAGGTCCTGTGATTTATGAGATTTTCAGCTCAGTTTAGGTAGAGGGGGCATGTACTGTGGGCTTTTTCATCTCCCAAACCACTTTATTCTTAACAACACTTCCCCTTACACAAGCTCATTCCCACTGTTTGAAGAAGTCCCCCCTGCCATTATTGGTCACTCTGGCAACTTTATAAGCAGGAGAACAAGGGGTCAGAAATTTACACTAGGTTTCATTTACATCAGACACTTATTGGTATTAAAAGATAGTAAATTCAAACAGCAAGTTAGACCAAAACTGGCTTATGGCTAGACCATTACTGTGACATTGGGTAAAAATTGGAGCAACTTGTTTGGAAATAAGAGGCACATTTTTCCTCAACCACCCTGCCTTCACTCCAAATTATTGAAAATTACTCGAAGTTCTAGAAGTTATACCTTGAGGCACTAAATAGAAATTGGAGGCCAAAACCACATAACACAGGGTCTGAACAAAAGTCTTCAGGAAAAAAAAGCAGGGGAGGAAACTGTCTCAATATGTTTATTATCAGAGAATTTACTTTCAAAAAACCCCAGGATTTTTCCCCTTAGCACTGAAGATCATATCCGCTCTTTCCATCAAACAACCATTTAACATAGAGGTTGTTTCAGATGCCAGCACACATAGGTCAGCATTTTCAAAAACAGGTGACTAACGTTAGGAGCACTTTCAAAGGGAGTTTAGATCCTGTTTGTCAAAAGCTCCAAGCTCCCAGCAGCTCCAGCTGGCTTCAAAGGGGGCTCACTTCATAAAGTGTTTTGGATGTGCTCAGCATTTTTGAAATTCAGGGCACCTATTTTGAATCCTAAACATGGACTTAAAAAATCCATGCCAATTGTCACTGCACTAAGAATGACACCACCTCTTTAATCTGTGCTTAGAAAGCTCAGTGACATTAGGACCAACAATCTGGATTTTCCCTTCTTTTTCCCTCAACACAATTTGCAGAACTCCTAATAAAACCAGTGTCTATCATGAAAACTGGCAGACTTGAATCTAACAAGATAACTACAATTTTCCCTGAAACTACAGAGCAAGTCAATAACATCTCCCCATATCCTCTTAGTAACTGATGAGTAACACAGGTTCCTTATACAGAGGTGTCCTGAAGGTTAGCCAAATACAGCAGCCAGGGCTGTGGGGTACTCAGAAATTCCACAGGCCATAGAAAAGTACTGAATCCCAGGCTGGCATGCTGGAGTACTTAGCCCTTCCCGGAATGCCAGCTCCCTGCTACGGGGTGCCAGAAAACATAAAGGCTTGTATTTGCAATCTTAGCATCAAAGTCAAGACCTCTATCAATTAAGCCAGAAGATAATTGTATTAGCAGCTGATAGTGGCAGACTTCTGTCGTGCTAAGGGAGGATGACACACACACATTAAAAACACTTCCTCAAGCTAAACTTCTTCAGATTGCTGGATTCGGACCGCACTTTATGATTTATTCATAATGAAGACCTTCTTAGCTTAGGAACTTGCAGATGCCTAGAGCCTTTTCATTATATATTTCAAGTGTTTGGGGCTTAGGAAAAAAAGACAACTGACAGTGTTACCAGCCTTGGGTCAACCAGCGGTAACATCTCCCCTCTTATTCTCCCCTTGAATACCCACAGGTGGAGGGTAATACAGAGCTTTTGCCAGCACATAGCACAAGGGTCAGAATTAGAAGGTACAGATGTGCTCTGTCCAGAGGTGCACATGGCCCAGGTCTGCAAGAATTTGTATGCTAGTGTAAGGATTGTCACTGCCCACAGTCTCCACAAATACCTTGGCATCTGTTACCTTCATGGAAACTACTGAACCTTTCAAAGGAATGCAAAAAGTGCTAATCCCCTGATGCAAGCGACTTCAGCCCTGGCAGACGTTTCCTCAGAGTCAAAGATAAAACTGAAGGATTCAGCCATAAAGGATTAGGAGAGGTGTCACCTAGAATTAAGTCATTGGCCTTGAATGATGTTTTTGTTTGGCACTGTCAATAGCAAATGTCACCATCTTAAAAACAAGCTTTATTGAGTTTCTTTAAATATATATGAATATAAATATATTTTAGAGATATATCTCAATTTCCTGAGTAGGTTTAAAAGTCTACACAACTCATGTTGTATAGTTTCCATGTTTCACTACCACTTCAGTGCACTAAAAACCATCAACTGACAATCTGAAGAGACCAAACAAACTCCTTTCACAACTGTGCACTGGATGTTTATTTATCTAAGAAAACACAGGAAATAAAATAAACATCCTGCATGACTCTTTTCACATAGAATCTATTTTAAATTATACAGACCCTAAAAGAGGAGGGCCTGTTAGATAGAAAATTGGCCTTTGCCTAGAAAGTTTATAGCTCATAGCAAATCTAGGTCTTCCCTACTTAGCTGTCCGGTTATTCTGATGTAAGCACCAAAAAGAGGTCCGTAAATGAGATGTGCTTTTAGTCCAAAGTCTGTGACATTTCATTTAACAGGTGTAGAGATTATTTGGGGTGGTAGGGAAGAAATAAGCCTTGTGCCTTAAAGGGTATTTTCAATTCACCCTGAATATCTGTGACAACATTGAGAACAGATTAAAAATCTTATGAGGGACCCAAGCACTGATCCTCAGTCTGATAAAACCTGACATAATTTGGAAGTATTGTGCCTGGCTCAGGCTGGAAACTGACCGGGCATTTGGCAGCAGCTCTGACACCACAACAAAGCCACTGCAGCTACTGCATCCTGCAGGCAGTGGGTGGTCCCACTGTACAGGGAACCTACTGCAAAGGCACATGTGGAGTCCATCAAAATATTTCTAACAAAACCTTTTCTTGAATCAAATTACCTTTTCTTTTCCTGTTTCAAAAGAACAGATAGTTTAATGGGAAATGTCATGTTCTCAGGGAGTCATACAAACGTATCCTGTGAAGCCCAAGATTTCCAGAGAAATGTTGCTGGCTCTTGCCAAAAGTATAAACTGAAGCTATCAGATTGCCATTAAAAAAATTAAAAGAAAAGTGAAAAAACCTCCCAAATTTAAAAGGACATGAGCATTTTTTGATTTTGTCAGACATTTTCATGGAGAGAGGAACAAGAAGGAAGGAACTGCTTCAGATTAGCCAGCAGGAAGCACCTAACAATCTGACATGACGTGTACTATCATGACACACGTACTTCTGGCAAAGGCAAGCAAGCTATTGTCCTAGGTTACAATGTAAGGTGTAACCAAAAGCATGTATTCTATTACCATCTTCATGGGCTGTTGAAGCAGGTGGGGCAGTGTTCGTTATCTGCTACCATGACTCATCCTTGATAACTCCCTCCGGGAGCTATCTCTGTTTAATGCGCAATCAAGGACCCTGCCACATGACTCATAGATAACTCGCTCTGGACTATCTCCTGTTAATGGGCCCATCAATGCCTTGCGTCATGACTCACCATCCCCTTGTGAGATGCTCCAGCCGGGAGCAGGAACTGAGAGTTCCCATCTGTATATAATCAGAGGTTTGGAACAGCACAAGCAGCCCTTACCTACAGGACTCCTGGAGGACAAGAACTACACCACCGGACCTTCAGGCGAAGACCAGACTCTCTTTCTACAGGATCACTGCTTCAACAGGACCACTTCATCCGGACTGCTACCAACACCCTGACTGACAGGGTGCCAGGTTGTATTCTGACTCTGTCAGTGGTTTGCTTTTTGTACTATTGCATTTATTTTACTTTCTCCTATTAAATTGTATTTCTGACTTGGAGTCTCTCACTGGTTTGCTTTCAAACCCTCACAGCTATCCTTTAAGCAGCAGGAGCTGGAGGAAGCCTGTTGGTCACAGAGGATCCATGTACAAGACAGTGGTGCCATGTGCTGGCAGTCCATGAAAGGGATGCTCCAATTAGGCTGATGAGCATGCAAAGCCATGGAATTTAGGCTGTGTGCTCACAGAAAACTGTGAAGGGCACGTTGCACTCTATTTCTAGTTTAAGTTTAGAGACTGGACTATCCAGCAGTAATCATTAATGATGATAGAAAAAAAATACTAATGGGTAAAAAGATCCTGCTTATCCTTCTGTATGTTCCCTGTCAGCAAAATTCTTCACTTAAGTTTCATTTCCTTAACGCAGAGTAATTCATACCCCAAGAGACAACTTAATAGTGTACCCATTAAAGTACAATAGAAAGTATAATGAAAATAGACCCAAATTAAAGTTCTCTAAATTCAGTTTCCCTACTCTTTATCTCACGGCATATTTACTATAGCAAGCTTAAAAGTTTAGACCATTTTATTTCCGCCTGTCCTCCAATTTACAAACTCTGAATTAGTGTGGCTCTTTTGACAGCCCAAACACAAAAGAACTCTGCAAATAGCTGAAGAAAACGATAAGGACTCCAGGTACTATGGATCACATTCTGTACACAGAATGACTTCCCCAGAGTAAGCCTACATAGCAGTGCTTTTTGGCATTCATCGTGGCAGTCCAGTCCTTGGAGCACTGCTGTCATGGCCACGTGCAGCCAGGTTTCCATGGATGGAGCAGAGCGTATAACAAAATGCCATCCCTCCCGAGGGGAGTACAGCAGGGATTTGAATATCAGGCCTCAAAAAGGTGGCTTTATTTCAAAAATTTTACCAAGGGTTGCTAGTGGGCCAATCAGTTTAAGTGTGTGATTGTTTACAGCAACAAAACTGTGAAGTCTCCAGAAACCTCTGAAATGTGGGGAAAAAGAGCTGCCTTTTTGCCACAACAAAATTCCTGCTTATATAGAGTATTGAATCAAAGACAAAGTATTTTGCAGAAACAGAGCACTTGCACAAACCTCATCACGAAGGCTTTGGGGGTGTTGGGTGACAGTCCGTCTGGTGTCCTCAGCTACACCGGCTGAGCGCAGCCAAGGCTGGACCAGCCTCCTGTCCCTTCCTCCAGCTTCCCTCTGGACATACCCTCCAAGTTCTGATTTATTCCACATTACCAGCAGCAGGGCTGCTCAGTGAGCAACTGGGGAGCCCCTGCTGCTCTGGGAATTGCCTCCTCAGCTACTCCCAGCAGCAAGGCAGCAAGAGGAAAATTGAGATGTCAATCCTGATGTGTGCCCAGAAATTTGTACCTGCTGCAGATGCTCTTGAAGGTTTAGAGCTCACTCTTTCTTTCCCTGACTACTTGAAGCTCTCAGATAGCACAGGGATACAGAAAGCATGGAGCAGTTTCAAGCTTTTTGCATATGTGTCCTTTGGGTCCTGGGGTCATAGAATCATAGAATGGTTTGGGTTAGAAAGGATCTTAAAGATCATCTAGTTTCAACACCCCTGCCATGGGACTTTGCCCAAAGATTTTTCCACCTTCCAGTCAATTAAGAGAAGGTGCAAAATACCAGAGAAATGGCATTTTCTAGTGATTCTGATGAACAGAGTATATAACCAGCTACTTTAAAAGCTGGATTGAAATGCCACTTGCTTGCTTTGTTCTGAGCACAGTCCCAGGGAGAACGTCAGGTCTCATAACTCATTTGTTATCTTTACACAGAGGAGTTCCACTAAGCGCCAGCCATCATAAAAATACTAAATTCCTTTTTGTGGAAAACAAATAGAAAAGAAAAACGCATCAACTCTCTTTAAAAAAAGCCAATTAGCACTTCAAAGATTGCCACATGGTCTACACCCGGGAGCGTGCTCCTCCCCAGCCTGAGTTATGCAAACGAAGGGAGCATTGTTACAATGATAACACTTCCTCGTGACACAAAACTACACCGTGCATTCGTTCAGACACACTCTGCATTTTATTTCCCTCAATGGTTTAAAAAAATGCCAAGAATTGGAATAGCATAGGAAAAGCATTTTAATCTAGCCTTAGATAAAGCACTGCTGTCCTCTGGGCAGCAAGCATCCAGCAGCAACAACTTTATATACAAGGGAAAAATGAAGGGAAGTGTCAGGGAGAAAACTGCAGTAATTGAGGTCACATCCTCTGTGATTGCAAGGAAACCCCCTCCCACATTTTTCTCCATCATCCATGGACACTTCCAAGTATTTACAGCTAGCCATTTTAATGATATCTAAATATTTATCTCTGGAGTGGCTAAATTAGTAGGCATTTAATTCTAGTGATGAGAACACCTGATGGCTGGATGCTCTTATTTGCCTGTAAACGCAAAACACCAGCCACTGAATTCAATTACGTGGCTAACATCCACAGTTTTCTCCGATGTATCTGAAGTCCCACACAAAATCTGTGCTTCACATGGTTGAGCAGCTAGCTCTCATGTTTTATAGGGAGGGAAGAAGGGAAAAAGTTGTGCTTTGTTTTTTTTTTTTTTTTCAAATCTCATTTGCAGTCCTACAGCTAAAGCTCACAGATTAATAATAAAAGAGTGTATGCGGCAACGTAGAAACAAATGATGTTCAATGTCAAACACAAAGCAAGATGCAAATATAGTTTTCTGTTAATTAACCAGGCTTTCATCTCAACTGCTCTGATCTTGTAAATAAAGCTCACAAGCTAGTTTCAAACAAGTGTGGGAAATTAAGCAAACAAAAAAACCCAAACAAACAAACCTTAAACCAAAATACCTTAACAGTGTCTTAGCAATGGTTAGCTAATTATGTTTGACATTTTTTATTCAGGGGATCTAAACAGATTAAAAGAGGTTAAAAACAACAGTACTCAGGAACTGGCCCAAGGGCAAGAGCTCTCTGAATAGTACCAGCCATCAGTCGCTGTCAACCACTGCCAAGAAACAAGGGGCATCCCTGAATGTTCTGAGAGACGAGAATGGGTTGGACAGAAGGACGGATGAGAGGACAGACAGACAGAAGGAGGGGAGAAAAGAAAGAACAAATAACTGGTTCCCAACACTAAATAACATAACATTCTCCTGCACCTATGCCTTGCCTCTAAGGTTTTGCTTTCCAAGCACTTTATTGAAATTGTTCAGGTCCTTAACTGATCATCTGGGGGGCAAAAGAGGGGGCCTGAAAAGCATTAAGCTAACTAAGCATGGCTGAGACATGCTTGATGAGATGGGAAAATACAAAGCTTTCAAAAGGGTGAAAAATCTCCGACCATCTGGTATTGAGTGGTGGCATTGAGAGGAAAGGGGAAGGACGAAAGGGCAGCTCTCTGCAGCAGGGAGGTACAGGACTCCTTAATTACTGGGTCACTGAGACCATTACGACCCCAAACGCCTGTGAAAGCCCACAAAACGAGCTTAGAGGGCTCAGCAAAAACGACATCTCTGAGTAAGAATAGCATCTTCAGGAAAGCAAATAGGAACAGCTTTCCCCAAGATACATCTGCTAATTAGAAATGATGGGTAATAGACAGGGGTGGCGAGGCCCTGAATGAGAACAAGGTTTTTCCTGGTGACCTCTCTACCTGTCTCTTCTGACTGCTGCTCTCCAAGGCCCCACAGATGGTGTTCTCTTTAAATTAATACCACCCTGCCAGCCAGAACGAAGCTTCTGTTGTACTTGGCAATACAGGTGAACAGCCTGCATTTAGATTTCAAAGCAAATGCCCCAGGTGTTCCAGCAATATGGCAAGCTGATGTGCTCCAGCCTCTTCAGGCCTGGATAAGACTCAGTTGTGTTTTCCTGTCTCTAAGACTAGCTAGAGAAAAATCACAACATTCAGAGGGCAAACTTTGCACACAGGAGCAAAATCTGAACTATCTTTGCTCTAAATGGCTTTGTCAGCTCTGAGCTGTGAAAGTGCCAGTGCCATCCAAATGAAAAGTCCTCTCCTGCGTTCTCCTCACGGAGGAGCTGGATACGTATCCAGCTGACTACAGGTGCAAGCTAGCAAGGACTAAGCTGGCTTTGACACCCAAAGCTGTAACCAAACCTTTGCCAAAAAGTATTGTTGTGCTCATTCCCACTTTTGGGATGTAAATATGTGTGGCTGATTTCCTTCCCTCCTGTGTGCAGATACTTCTCCAATTATTTCAGCTGCGTACTGTGATCCTGTTGGATTCACAAGCTGGGCAAGAGCAAGCTATATTCATCCTTGAATGGCAGACCTCATTATGAGAAGGAAGTGGTTCTGGCAATCTAATGCATTGCATGGCACTGTTGCTTCCAGGATCAGATATAAGACCCACGTCATGGCTACCTCTGGTGGTTAAATATCCCATAGCAGTTGTGATATGAAGAAATGGCATTAACCATATTTTCCAGCCAAATCTTGACATGAATATCTCTCCCCCAACCTTCCCTAGTAGGTTCATTTGGAAAGATTTCCTGTGTCTTAAACTATCACACCTTTAACTTAGTACTGTTAAACATTGGCTGTGTTTAATGCCAGAGGGAACAGTTTCATGAGCAGACTCTGTGATCCCTGTACATATCAATTTCTAAGATAACTTGAGTTCCTTTAGATAGGTACTGGATATATATGTATTTCGTGCTCACACACTTCAAAAGCCAGTTGGATCTGCAAGCAGAACTGCATCCAGGAAATCTATTCCCCTCTGTCATGCTGGAAAGTGGCAATATTAGAAATATTGTTTAAAGACTTTTTCCTTTAACTTTCTTTTCTTTTTTAAGCAAACTCGCCCATATTGCAGTGCAAGAAGATTGAAAACCAAGCTACAAAAGCATCCAAATGTTTGGACATTTACCTAAAGAGCAGCTGTGTTCCAGGTGCAGGAGCCTGCAGTACCACTGTGTGGTTACTGAGACATCTCAGGAACCTCCCAGTAACCTCAGTCATCTGCAATTCAAGAGTCAGGTTTCTATGTGCAAGCAGATTTATGATGAGACAGGCATTAAAAACATTGAGAACAATTTAAAGAGACCACAACAGCTGGACCTACCACACACTGGACAGTTACTGCTTTGGAAGACAGAGAGATAGACCAAAACCACAGAGGATGCCAGTTTTACCAGACCAAGTGCAGTGTGGAAGCTGTTAGGTACACTCATGTGAGAGGAATTGTAAAATACCTGCTGTCCCAAGGAGGAGGTCCCAGAAAATGAGAGCACATCTCTGGTCCCTTTTGGCAATCCAGCTTTATAGACCAATGTGACTACCAGACAGGAGCTCCCAACATCCAAAGGAAGGACTGGGTGTGCTTGTAAGGATCACAGCAAAATGTCATGAATATGTGAGGTGAGATGCCAAGAACAAGGGCCAAGGGCTGAACTGAGATGTGGTGGCAACAGCCATGCAAAACTTGGAGCAATGAGCATCTGAACCCAGGGGAGGAAGAGGGAGTGTGCCAGTCTTACCAGTGGCCTCATACCCTGTTGACCAGAACATGCTGGAAATAAATCTGAGTTAATGCTGGAAGCATTCAACCCCTGATCCTTGTGTCTTAGAGATTCCTGCAAGACAGCTGTGCGGGAAGCCCTTTCCATCACTAGGACAGCACCAATGAGAATGTGTCACCTGCAGAGACCTTTCAATGCTCAGGAAAGAGCAAAAGAAAAAGCAATGAAGCTGCTGTACACTCATAACAGCAAGTCCTACTCAGTTTTCTGACCTCTCCAGACCAGCTGGGTTGATGGAGGCACCATGCTGAGATACCAGCACCCCAGAGAGGGGGTGATGCTCAGACCCAACCCTGCTGACCACCTCCCTGCTCAGTCTGTGAGCTTCCTGCTAATCTTCCTTCTAGCTTGGATAGCCAGAAGAGTCAGGCAATTTAATTTCCTTGACTCAAGCTGCTGGAGTTAGGTACTGATTTTTCAGCACATTGACATCTTATTTTAAAGCACCTGAGGTATCTCCATTTGTTCTCATTTGACACCTTTGTGCTACATTTCAGGCTGACAGAGCATACAAACACATCCAGCAGATGTGCTTTAACTGATGAAACACCTTGTAACAGTGATAGCATTTGGCCACAAATTGGGAATCTCAATGTTTTCTAGGCCCTGAGACAGTGAATTTGCCATCCTGACCCCCTGACTATATACCATTGTTAGCTGTAACCAGGGGGCAATGGAGAAAAGATTATTGACTTTTTCTGCTCAGAATCCAGAACAGAGTTTAACTGATTTTCTATCCAGGTAAGAATGGTATAGCCTGTAAGTGACTGCTTATTTCCTCCACAGAGAAAATGCTGAACGTGTAGACATGCTGTCTTTCAAGGGCTGTCAAGTAATGTAAGTATTGAGTAGTTTTTGACAGGATGATATAAATGGAATAAAGGTGGTTTTGGCCTCTGTGGTAGCTATGATTACTGGCACAGCCAGGCCTTTCACACTAGTTACTGCAGAACAAACAAACAATAAAGGTTGCACATCCACAAAGGGGAATAATGAGACAAAGGGCTTATGTATCCCAAAATTTCAGTGTAAAGATCCTGAAACAGTAATGAAGGGCATCTTGTGGTTGAAATTTGCTGGCTTTAGAAAGCAATGGATTTTAGAACTCAGGATAAAAGTCACAAGTCTGGAACTGGGAGGAAAATCCTTATCAACTGTTTCAGCAAACCACAGTGTTAATCAAATAAGTACATAATAAGCATCCAAGCATGTGTTCAGGTAAGTAAAAAAACCCCACCATTCCATAATCTTCATGTTTCTCTTGGATCTCTCAAACAAAACCAAGTGTTTTTGCAGTTGCCCATAGACTGCAGCTGCAACTCACAGGTCGTCATTCAGAGCTCTGGTTTAATTGCAGCTATGAACACATGGACAGCACACAGGAGTGCTCCAGGAAAGGGCCCTCAGAGAACATGCAAGACCCCAAAAAGGACATGCTGAACTTTTTGTGAAATAATGTAAAGTCCCAAAGAGCTGTACTTCTCCCTCAATATGTTGAGATAACACTACTGCCTGATTAAGATGCAGGCGCAGTCACAGAGATCTAGGAAGGGAAAGCTTTCTCCTTGGCAGATAATCCAGGGTGACTGAGAGACAGGGTCAGTTTGGGCTGTTGGGTTGATACTATGGGCTGGAGGCAAAATGTGATAAAAGCCAACCAATCAGAGGAAAACTGTTCCAGATGGCAAGATCTCCTCAAAAGAATGCTAACCTGTCAACCACATTAGGAAAAGGTGAGGGAACAGAAAACCTGCTGCCAAAAAGTTACAGGTACAGGGCAGAAAAAAGGAAGAGAATATCCAGAGGAGAGCATTATGCTTCAAAGATCTGAGTGAGATTGGGTGGGATTTTTCCTGCTCTGGGTCTGCAGCAGTGAGAAACAGATTTAATCTCAACTGGGGTCATGGCCTAGCAAAGCAACCTCCTCTTTACAGGCTGTACACACCTTTCCCCTCACTATGTAGCAGTCCCTTCTTGTACAGCACTGGCCTCCCTCTCCAAGCATTAAGAGCAAGGACACCTATGAAGCCATGGCGTACCTCACTAGCAGAGCCAGAAGTGGGAATGCACAGAAGAGAAAACAGAACAGAGCTGAATCAAAAAGTGTGCCTCTTGACCCTCTTGATAGTACAGAGCATGAGTAAATGCCACCCTTCTCATGTGACAACAAGATTTACTCCTCACCACAGCACTAGGCAAAACTACAGAAATAAACAGTGAAGTGAAAAAGTTCCCCTACTCCCCCAAAGAAAAAGCCAGGGAATCTTTCAATCTTAGGACATACGATCTTTTCTTTTAATTCCTTCCTGCTCTGTACTTGAAATAAAAGACAGTTCTCCAAATCATCCCTTCTACACTCCCAACAGCCTGTGGTTTCCACACACATAGTTATGACAGGACTCCACTCTATTCTATGAAAATCTTTGGTTAAATGCAGTTTGTCTCCTTGCTGCCCTCAGTGTGTGGCCATTTGAGTTTTTGAAATAGCTATAAAATAATGCCATAACCTGGGCAGTGTGGTACATCCATCCAAAACCTAAGCAAGTGGGAGCACAGAATTTCCAGTTCCAGAGCCAGCTCAGTTGGATCTGTGTGTATTCCATCGTAAACAAACTTTATTACAAGAGGTAAGAATCTAAAATTTACTTAACAAAATGAAGACTCCTTTTGTAGAAGACAGGGCACAAAAACATAACATTTGTCTATGAGGAATGAAATTTGTTTCCTGGTGAAACTGCCTGCAGCCCTTTGGTCTGCTGGACCTATTCTGATTTAAGACCAAATTTCTTACTGTGGCAAACAGGAGCGAAGCTCACTGTTCAAACAGATGCCTCTATAGCTGTACAGTATATTTTAAAGTGGTGCCACATCCCTGGAGGTGCTAAAGCTAATTTCTAGATATACTGTTAGCTGTGATGCCATCTGTAACAGCGCAGTCCTTGGCCAGTGAGCCCTACTTTTTCAATATGTTACAGGAAAATGTTTCTAAGATGTCAGACTCCTTCCCATATTCCTTTCCCTCATTCCTTGAGTGCTATTTGAGATGGTTTGAAAGAGATACATGTTTCATTTGCATAAGGCACTGCTGCCTCTCTGGAGAGGTGAGCTAAAACCAAAGCCTGGTAGACTTGGACCCCACCATGTGGAATATGGATTCTATTATCTCTCCAGTTTTCATACATGAAAAGGGCATTATCAGTATCTTAAAGCTCTTCAAGACTTGTAGCTCACAAGTAAAAAACATGTAACATCATGTAATACTATTACAAACATATGAGGACTCAGAATGACATCATAGCATCTGTTTTTCACTGGGATTTCATGATTTTATATTTTTGGCATTTCCACCATGGAAAATCAAAATGAAAATGGCACTTCAAAATATTCCATTAAAAATATCTAGTTTCTCCTCCAGCTTCTCAGAGGATTTAATTCTTCTCTTTCTTTCTATTTTCTGTGTATGGAAAAGCATTCTAAAGCTTCTTTTACGTGATTTAATGCTGAGTGTGATTCAATTCAGTGCTGTAACATGAGTTAATTAAACTAAACAAAGGCCGCATTGTCAACACTTTCAGCAGGAACAAAGAGATATTTTTAAATGCAATAAAAATTGCCAATTCATAATACTGTTTCTAGTCTGCTTACTGTAAATGAAATGAAATGAAGAAAGCAATCAAATAGAGATAATAAACCTTAAACGCTATCATTGTTACAGTATTCCTTATTGTTTGTTTCCTGTTTTCTTTCCTTTTGGCTTTTTGTCTTTTACCCTTACCATGAAGTTTGATAACATAAAGTGACCACGACAGCAAGCAAAACATTTAAGCCAAAAAATTCCTTACGTTCTCTACTTTTTTATTAGAACAGCACACAGAAAGAAATAAATTATTTTTCCTTGCAAAAGATGAAAAATAATTAAAACTTAAAATTGATCTTGCACCACCTATTCTTTACATACATTCAGGCTAGAACCTGATATATGGAGAGTAATGAAAAGAAACAGATTCCTTCTGTGGCAGGAAAAAAAAAATGACGTTTTTCCCCCCTCAGGAGACTGAAATCATTATCTGGAGCAGATTACTGGCAGTGTAATAACCACCCTGACTGCCAATGCACAGTGCTGCGCAGCATCCTCAGGAAAGCACCCTCGGGGAAGCCCTGCAGGGGGTCTGCATCATCAGTGAAGCCCTTTTGCTGATGTAAGAACCTGGACACCGCACACTTCAAAACTGCCGAAGCCCCCACACCACAAACATAAATCCACAGACAGTGGGGCCAAAACCTCCACTTCCTCTTCTGCAGTCTGCAATGTGTAAGCAGAGCAGAGAAGATGCAGGTAAGCCTCACCTGGCTACTTCCACAAGGCATAGAAATTACCTGGATATCCTTTTCTATCCACAACTATGAAGGCTTCCGAAGGGCAAAGTGCTCGATATAGACCAAACAGCCCTTGGACACCCACAAACTCAGCACAGCGGGCTGGTGAGCAGAATCTGGTCACAAAATCTCCTCAACTGGCTGATAGTGCAGCTGCAAAGGTCACTGGAGTTTTGTGAAGTTCTCAAGAAAATAAAGTCATGCAAAGTGAGTCTTCATAAAATGTATCCTCTGGATAAAGGCACCTTTTAGGATTTCCACTCATGATCTCTCTGTGTACATCCCACTAGTCCCATCTACTGCTTCCCAACAACCCATCTCTCTGTGTAGCTTAGAGCTTCAAATACCCATTTGCAACTTTCTGGTTCCACAGCCTTTCCATCATTTCTGCAAAAGGTCCAAAGGTGCACTTTTTTTCTTTGCCAAACATCAGTATCTGCCAGAATAAGATTTTAAAGATATATCTCATATTTAGTGTCTGAATATGCATAACAGTCAAAAAAATGGCATCCGATCTACTCAGTATGGATTCTTATCAAACACCAAACACAGCGTATCTGATTCAGGATATTTATTCCTCTTCTGTTTGAGCAACTGAATAAAAGAAGTTGGAGCCTTTATACGAGATCTTCAGAAGCTATAACACTCCAAAATATTCTTTTCTTTCCCAACAAAATTAAAATATCTATTTAAAGATACTAAAGAACTTTTTAGATCTTTTTTTTCCCCCCAAATGTCTCATCTCTTTCCGCTTGAAGAATTAAAGGAGCTTGGTTAAGCAATGAAATTGCCATGAGTCAGTAATGTCAGATTTGTCCGAAAAGATCTTTCTCAACAAGTCTTTCGTTTCTCTATAGCCACAATGTCATTTTGACATTTTTTACTTTGTTTGATAACAAAGTCATCATTTTGACATTATTTACAACTGTACTGATGCCTAAAGATTTTTAGCTTTTATATATTTTTCATATATTTGTAGGTTTGTAGATTGCTAATGCATGATTGGAGCTTCTAGTACTTTTCCCACCCTTTTCCCCTACATTTTAGAACAATAAGCTAAGCTTCTAACACATTCCTGAAATACTGTTTAATCTTATTCTCAAGAAAAGAACCTACAACAAGGACATTTTGTTTTCCAACCAGAATCTGAGAAGACATAAAAAGAAATGGGGCAAAGAAGCCCCTGGACCAACTCCAATGGGGCAGCACCTGGGGAAAAATTACCTAACCAACTATTCTTCTAACTGGACAATATTTGATAGGTATACTAAACAACTAACCTTATAAAAATTGTAGAACTACTGTACCATGCGTGATTTTCACCATATTGTGTACCTGAAGGCTTTCAAGTAAAGGTTTGCTTTTATATTATCATTTTAACGTTGTTTGGGAAGGTTTTGTTCTATTGCAGGCAACAGTACCAATGCATATAAAATCCTATAAATGCCTGAGACTGAAACTATAAAACATGAGAGCTCTTTCCTCAGGTTTTGGAATATTTAATTCTCTCTACAATTATGCCATAAAATTATCACTTCTGCTAAAGTACAATGAACAAGTGAAGAATGGACAAAATGATGCCTACAGAGTTACAGGTTACAGGTATTTATGTTACAAAGACTGCTGAGCAAAACTGGGCTTAGCTAGAACAGAAATTAGGCAGACTTCAAATTTACAGTAAATAAGCACTGATCAGAAGATTGACAAAGGAAATCACATGTACTGCTAATGGTTTAAATCATGGAACCTCCCCCAACCTGCTCCCAAACCAGCCCTAACCTCATGGTTACGGTGAGGATGCTACCCAAACACTCGTGTGGAGAAACATTGCAGGTCAAGCTCAAACTATGTTCCAAATGGCACAAGATGACAACATATTTCAGCCCAAATAGAGAAGAAAGAAAACAGAGACATAACAGCAAAAATTGTTCATTTTCTAGTGCTCTGACAGAAATCCCATCCCTTCAAAGAGTTAAACAATTTCTAAGGGTGATTAGTGAGTAAAATCATCATATTGAATGTCTTGATGAAGGGAGATAGAAAGAAATGGCAAATAGGATGACAGAGGTTAGAGTGGCCTCAGAGGAGAAAATGGCTACATATTCACACAAATAAACATGGGATTTACTTCCACGTGCTGCAAATTGTGTTGTGGAATAAATGTGCTGATTAAACTCACACATAAATGCTGAGTGCATGGTCATTACAACACAACAGGACTATTTCCAACTGTACATATAAAGGGACTGCCAAAAGGTCTATTAAAACTGTGTACACTTACCTAGTCAGCAAATAGGTCAGTGATCACCACTTACTCTGGTTTTTAATAAAGGGATGTGAGAATATTCCCTTATCTTACAAGAAACATAGATTTTCATTATTCTTTTGTGAACCAGAATGAGTGCATTATAGTAGCTGGAAAAAAATTAAAAAGACATCTTAGTTTGCCTTTTTTCTTCAGCTACTCCCTTGTAATATATAACTTTAAGTTACAGTACGAAAAAAGGGAATAAATTGGCACATGCAATGTTTTATTACTGATTTTGAAAAAAGCAACAGCAGGTTTTCATGAAACACACAGTGCCTCACATTGTTATATTCTTCAGGGTAATCTGGCTTGGTTCTTACTGCTGGCAATGGGAAATAGTAGTGAGACTGCCAAGATTTTGATTCTTCATTCCTCTGGGCTCCCAGCATCCCAGAACCTTGAAAGCACCAGGATCTCGTTGGAAATACACACTACAGCATGACCCTGGCGCTGTGAAGTGAAATGAGCTAGACGAAAGGACCCCGCAAGGTCTAAACCCCCCAAAACACAGAGATGAGGCTAGAAGTAAAATTTGCACAGTTAAATCAGAAGATAACCTATGGTTTGTCAGAAGTTCACGAAACTGAGATACATCTCTAAACCAGTAATAAACAGATATTTTTTCTACAGAAAACCATATAACTGAAAAATTCCTAGCATGCTTCAAAGCTGCAATCAGTAAGAGAGCAGAAATCCAGCTTCAGGTTGGAAAACGGACTTTAATCTTTATTGGTCCTTTAGTGGTTTACACAGCTCCAGTGCTGAGGACTGAAGGGACTGCAGATGACTCCCAAGAATCTAATGCTCCCAGTGAGAGAGAGAGAAGAGAGAGGCAGCTTTGTGCTACCCTTTGCTCCAGGATGAATTTGAAAACACACACAAAAAACCCCTCACGTAGGACAGAAAGACCAGGTACTTTGCATTTTAGTAGTTGCTACATTTGGGTATACACATAGATCCAGAATGGGTCAAAACAGCTTAAGATCCATTGAATTTCTATTCAACAGGACTAGTAGTCCCATGTTAGTTTTTTTCCCACATGTTTTTAGACAAAAAATATGCTATTTCATCCTATGTCAAATGTACTGTGAGTGCTGCTGGAAAACTATTCAGCTGAATTACTCTAGGAGGTAGCACTTGGGTTACATAAAATAATGTCACATATCAAATCTCTTTCTTATGCCAGGTAATCTCTTTCCATTAAGAGGAGTTCCTCATTGGGGAATTTATTTTATCAGTCTGAATTTAATGTGATTTCATTTTTTCTACCTCTTTTTGTCCAGACCAACTTCACTTTGTGGCAAACTTTCAAAACCCATGTGTCAGAATTTGTGCCCACCAGAACAAGAAGCATCTAGCAAGATGAGCTACAAGGGTGCTCATACCCATAAGAATGAAACAAAGCAAGGAAAAGTCCTAATTTTCTTCTCAAAACCCTGGAAGAGCACCCATCTATTTTCCCTGTCCCACAGACAGTATATTTGGAAGAAGCTGAACAGAATATTTATGCCATTATCCTGCATGCAGACTCAACTCATCTCCTCCTATCATGGAACTTACCGAAAGATCACTTAATGACAGTCCTTCTATGGACTTCAGCAAGCTTTGGATCAGATGAATCCTGCATGGAATCAACACCTGAGCCCCCAGGTAAGGAACAAGTCCCAAAATATTTAGCAAGAACCTTTTCCTTATGTAGTATTTGAACCTTTTAAATCAAGGGCTGGAAAAGGAAAGGTACCAAGAACAACTCTTCTCTGACATTACCTGTTTTCCCTTAATGTTGCATATTTTGATAGTAGGTAGAACAGATGTTGAAATATAATCTCTCTGCTGAGAACTAAATGACAGTCCCTAGCTGTAGGGGACACTAAAGTGCTAAAGAGCAGAAAATGTAAAATAATGTAAGTACATTTTGTCCAATTTACTTGTGATGAGCCATAAAATAAAATGTAAATAATTTCTATTTGGACGAGATTAACAAAACGACATTGGTCTTTGTAATCAGAGTAAGCCCGTATTGTATAACCTGGGTTTGCAACTGAGGTAGTGTGGTACCACTTACCTGAATTTGAACGTAAAGATAATATCAATTCTACCTTCATCATCATTAACACAGCACAAAACCGATACTATTAACACGAATGATAACAAGGAGATGTGATTAGTCTCAACTCAGATAGGCAATTAAAATTTGAAAAAAAAGGAGAGGAAATGTTGTTTAGCTGCATATGAACAAAGATGTTCTATTAACCTGGCTTTGCCGTGAAGAAAATTGTCAATATTGCTAACACAGGTTTGCAATTAGGTTGGTGTCAATGCTGCTGAGAAAAGGAGTTCATGATTAGGACAACACAGTTAGTATTGACCTGAATTTTCAATAAAAATTATGTCTGCATTTTAATTTGGAACTGTAAAATTCATCCCTGGGCTCTACAAATGACCATATAATTAACCTGTAGTTAATTTACAATTAGAGAATTATTTACATAATAGATTATTTTTTATACAATCATGTGCTTTTACAAATGGTGAGACGAATGCAGGGTGCCCAGAAGCATCCAACACTTAAAACTTCTACATTTCCTTGTAAAAGCATTCCCAAGGTTTTAAATACTTTACTCCCAGAAAAAAAATTACTGCTTCAGAAGACTCTGCATTCTTGCTCCAAACATTGGTTTCTTCATTAGAATTACTAGTTTTAGTTAATCTCTAGTTAAATCTCTATTAATGACCTCACAAATAACTGTCATACCCATTTATTTTAAATACTCTGGATGCTTCTAGCAAATGTGATCAAGAGGATACTTAAATAGACATAAATTGGTTGTTTAATCAGCATTACGTGCTTAAATGCAAAAAAACAAAAATGAGAAGAGTATTTAAACATCACTTTTGAACCTGAGTATGTACTTTTTTGCACTTAGCTTCCTATGCAAATCCAAGTCCAATACATCAAAACAACACTCAAAGATAAGACCAAAAAAAGGATTTTTTCTTAGTGGGAAAAATAAAGCTTTTATGTGCTCTTTCCATGTTTCCTCACAATGGAAAAGGAAAACATGAGTCCTGCAGCATTCTGTCTCCATCTGTTTTATAACAGGCTCACCTTCTTCTTCTTCTTTTCCTTCTTCTTCCTTTTCCTCTGCTCTAAGAATCAAAGGTATCTCAACTTCAGTTGTGTCTTCTTGGTTCAACAGTGGCTCTGAATAAATTTGATAAAAAGATGAAGAGTAAGGCTTTTCAGAACAGACATAAAAGGATTAACATCCACTAGAGACCTTGCCATTAAAAACACTGGCAGAGGAAAAGGATCCTTTCCCCCAGGAGTACAAATACAAAAGCTGTCCAAGGAAATCTAAGGGGCTGTAGTTCAGAGCAAAGCCCTGAAGATGCTGAACTTTCTGGGATTTAGCACAAAATCCCACGTGTCTACTCCAAGCATGGGTCTTCACCAGGACACATTGCAATGCCAGAGACACATGTACTCCATGCCCCATCCCCGGAAAGGCCAGGTTGGGTGGGGCTTTGAACAACCTGGTCCAGTGGACAGTGTCCCTGCCCGTGGCAGAGGGGTTGGAATGAGATGATCTTTAAGGTCCCTTCAAACCCAGACATTCCATGATTCTATGATAGTATTTTTGCTTGTTAGTCTTGCTTTTTCTTTCAAGACACATGGAGTACCTTCTATTTCCACGCAGGAGCCTTGGGAATGTGCCCCAGGTTTTATGTCTTCATTTGCAGAAACATCCTGTTGTCCTGATTATACAACAAACAGAAAATTGCATCAGGATGATGCTGTGTGCAGGCAAGGCTAAGTTCATCAAAACAGAACATGAACCTGGCACACAAAATAGTACTTCTCAGCCAAGCATCTTGCTTTTTTTCTAGTAAGTGAACAATGTCAGACTCATTTTATATATGAAAATATCACTTAACAGACTCTAAGCATTAAGTTTGTTAAATGGCTGGTCAAAAGTGACCCTGCAGCACTTATATTTCTTCTTCTTTTGCAGCTCTGCCTTGACACTGTTTCTCATAGGAGCTGTTGTAAAGTACTCACACTTGACAGCTTAGCAGAAGGAACAGAAACATCCCACAGGCTTTCAGAGCCACAACAGCAACACAGAAGGACAATGCTAACAATGCAAGGATCAGTATGGCTAAACCTATTTGGAGACGTGTTTTTCCCAGTAACACCAGGGACTACTGCCCCACAACTGGCTGACACATAACCTCTACTAGCCAACAGCATTTCCTTAAGGTGGCAGAGGTCAGGCTAAAACCCATTGGATACTGACACTGGAAGAACTAAAGCTTCCCACTGGTTCATTATTTCTGTCTTGAAAAAATGTTGATACAAAACTTTACCTTCAGCTTGATCTTGTTCACACGCCACAGGATGTACTGAATCACCCTCCCACGTGCCTTTGGAGTCTTTCAGGGAATCTGAGGAAAAAGCAAACAAACAAATAAATCCTGCAGCAGTTTTCATGCTGGAAAAGTAGTTACTTGAGTTAGAGGTAGCCCTTAGGTGCCAGCTTCAGATTTGCCATTTTGATACACTGACCAATTTTCTGTATGTTTAACTACAGTCATACAAACTACAGAAGCATACTCGTGGGTTTCAATTATTCAAATTGATTTCAGAATCCCTACACTTACTGAGCAGTTTTTTGCCTGCAGTACAAACCTTAAACAAGAAGCCAGCAAGGAAGGATGCATAAGAATAATCAGCAGTGCTACCAAGAATTTTATTTCTAAGGAATGGGGTGGCACAAATCTCTGAGAAATAGCACAAACCATCTAGTTGACAAATAAAGTGATTTATTATTTATTTAGAACAACAGTTTGCCATGGTTGGATTTCCAGAAACTTGACAAACATTAAATCCCATAAATCCCAGTGCAAATCCTAGCCTCATGTCAGTTGATGACAGAACTCCCAAGGTCATTATTGGGGCCCAGAGTGCTTTTCTTTTTTGGGGCAGACAACCAAAATGAACTGCCCAAAGCAATACTCTGAACCAGTGGTACAGTCAGGCTTAAATTATGTGGCAGAAAGTCCCACAGCTATGCTGTCTGGGGTCTTCATAAACAAAGGGCATTATTTTGTTGTGTCAAACAGCCTTTTCTGTTGACAGTCACTTAGTTTTTACGTGGGGATGGAGAAATGCATAAGGCATAATTCCATTGCATTCAGGTAATATATCAACACAAGACACTTGATTTAGTTTTTCTCATCCTCATCCCACACAGATTTCACTGGATAAAGAGCTCTCTTTGAGTCTCATTGAAAACCAGTGCTAATCTAACTGGACACTTCTGCAAACTACAAGGAAAAGTCCACTCCAGATCATAACAGCAGCAACAGATAAGCAGTATTTGTGTTCCCATGTGAGACGCTTTCTAAAATGCTGCTCGATGGAAAAAGTAAGTGACGGTGCCAAAAGATCTACAGCATATGATCATAAATTACGTTATGACAGCCTTGTTATGGCTTAACTTCTGGAAGGTTCTTGTCTACAATACAGCTGAGCAAACCTTACAATATACCCAAGGATGCCCCTGTAAAACTCTGTTTCTGAAACTGTCCAAAAATAATTTCTGATGGATAAGTGAGAAAGCTGGGTTGTTAACATCTAATCCAAATGTAATAATCTGTAGGAAAGGTATGCGCTGAAAGTGTGTGGCTTTAATTAACCGCAAATAATCCCCCAAGGCAAATATTTAATTACCTGCACAGTTTCTTACTTCTTTCATAGCATGACAATAAGTTTATAAATCCAAGTTTGAAAGCAGAATAACTCACTGATGTACAATTTGCTGAACTTTACATTGCTGCACCTTTTTTCACCCTACTGTGAACTTAAAATGCTACTCACTGTTCTCAGGTGGACAACTGCACCAGTCTTTCATACTAGGATTCCATATAGTACTATGCTGTACTATGAAGTTCAAAGGATTACTCTTATCAGCCTGAATCAGAGCAAAAGTAAATTAGAATTTTATCAAATTCCAATTTGAATCAAAAAGCCAGTTGAAGGATCTCTTGGTCTGAATGGGAATAGCACAAAAAATCTATATGGAATTTTTCAAGCAAACTTCAAACCCATTGAGCAAAACTCTAGCTTTGCTTAAGTTTTTGACAAAGCTTTTGAGATATCAGACAAGCCAAGATTTGTCCTACCTGTAACTTCATACCCTAAATTAATATAATATTTTTTTCTGCACGATATAGCTGCATCCTTGTAAAAGGAACCATACTGGCAAAGCCGGAATCAGAAGTCCTCTGCCTTGAGTACCATGCAGCCAGGGCCGAAACACAGCCCTTCAAGCAGTCAAAAGTGATAACAAGTGTGATATCACCTGCTTTGGAAGGAGAGACGCAAGCAGCTCTGCCCCATCACTCCCTTAGAGCTCTCTTATCCCACACCTATTGCACAACACTTCATATTCCCAGACTAGTGCCCTTAATCTCAGTTCACAGGTGCCACTTTTTTTCCCCAAATGAGGAATGACTCCAATTTCATGCAGAAATTAATCCGTAGCATCAGAGGCACAATTACGTGCTGTGGTCAATGATAACAAATGGATTTTAAGAAGCCTCGTGCTTGGCTGATGTATGTGCTCTATCATGCTGCTGTTTGTCATGGAGCATCACAGAAGGAGGGGTGTCATTATTCCCACCCGTTGGCACAGCTGGCAGTCTGTCCCACTGGCTTTATTCTAACAGGATTGTAACTGAATGTTAAACTTTCATTATCATAAAGAGTTGTCCTATTGCTCCAGGGTTTGAGAAAGCAATTTAACTGCACTGAATTCAAAATTATCCCAGGAAATATACAACGATAACTTTTCGCAAGTTTTTTTTTTGCAAAGCATGTCTCTGAAAATAACAGACCATGGACAGAAGTTACTACCTAGCTGTAAGAGTCTGCCACTCTTACTTCAGGAGCAGGAACACATTTGATTGGTATCATCATGCAGATTCTGAGTTTCAAAGTCCTTAAGGTCAAGACCATGTCAAAGGTTCCTTCTTTTCAAGTTAAATATTGCACCAAATATTCAAGCCAAAAGGTTCAAAGACAGATTTACTTTTAGGATTAACAAGAATAAAAAAGCGCAAAGGAATAAACCCAGATTTATAAAGCAAATCTGTGCCAAGCAAAAGTGAAAGTATAAAACCAAAGGCAGTGGTCAATAAAAATGCTGATGATATGCATTCTGCATGCAATTTTTCAGTAGGGTAGTGGTATTCCTTGGACTCAGCTGGTCCTCTGTGCTCACTTAGCCCTTTGGAGCTTTGTGCAACTGGGCATAGGTCCAGTATTACAGTCCTAAATGATTCCAGGGTCTGCAAGAGCTCTGGCCATCCCTAAAGCCTTTGTTCGCCTCTAATTCAGCAGGGAAATAACTCCTGATTTTTTAAAATGGCATAAAGCAATGTTAGTTTTCTCCTAACACAGTTAATTATCTGTTAAGTCATATCAGAGAATCCAAGCCAGGATATTCTTTGACAGTACGATAGTGCTTAGCTTTTTGATAACATACACACTGGGCAATATTTATTTAGGGTAACCACAAATTTCAACTGTAAAGGTTAACGCCCCTCCAGTCAGGACTGAAAAAGAATCAGTGTTTCTGACACCACACTGGAGCACAGTTCCTACATCACACATGAATGAACCAAACATGACATTTAATTACACAAATAAGCGCAAGATAGGCCACATTTATCTACTGCGCATCAGGAGCTGAAGTGCTCATTGAAGTCTGAGCATCCCTAAGTTCCCTCAAAACTCCTCCTTGCTGGCTGGAGTGGCAGAGTCCATGTCAGGACTGCTCATCTCTGCAGCCCTGTATTTTATTGAAACGAGTGTCTTGTGGGACTGCATGCTTGAATCCACCTGGGAATTAGCCCCAGTCTTTAACAACCTGTGAACAAAATATTTACACTTTAAATGAACTGATCAGAATACTCCCCAAGTATATTCACTGCTCCAGTATATCAACTGTATGTTGAATTCAACTCCAAGAAAAGTATGTTGCTTTCAATAAACTATCAATCCTATCCTTCCTGCCAATAATCAGACACTATTTTGTCTAAATCCTGCATAAATCCCCACACTTTTCCATGCCATTCATTATTTCCTTTGACTGTGTAAGGCAATGCTGCTCAAACAAAATTGCAAAAGCTAAGGAAGAAGGGAAATGGTAAGAACTGAATGTTAAATAGTTTTAATGACCTTTTAAAATTCACTTCCCCAGCTAGTCTCTGTACAGCTTATTTACTGAGTAGTTTCTAATGTTCAAAACACCTGGGTCCTGTACACAGCATAGATAAATCACCATGTTTTAGGGAGCTGTAAGAAGATTAAAGAGGGAAAAATCTGGTCATTAGGAAAGAAACAAGTTCAGTGCATTTTATTTTTTTAAGCATGATACTGTGAAAAATGACTGGAATATTTCCAGAGTGAAAGAAATCAAGCAGGCGTCTAAAATTACAGGTAATGGTGTGCATAGAGGCTGCCATATGATTAGGGTATTCTTTTGCCTCGTAAACCAAGGAAAATGTGTTAGAATGAAGTACTATAAAATGGTGATTTATGAGAAGTTAGGGAGAGATTCTTGAGCTTTGACTTTAAAATGTTATTTTATATGCACCAAGATTTCATTTTAATCTATCTTTATGACAGATTAGATTTATTGGAGGCCAAGTTTATATGGCTTGATAAACCCAGACCTTTTTAGGTGCAACAACCTGTAGAGATATTTTAGCAAGTTTTCAGGTAATAGACCAAGCAGTTCATCTCTGCAGGTGGGATCCACTGAATACTTCTCCCACCTCTTTATGCTTCAAGCTGACAGAAGAGCATCTCCTCTAACCTCACCTTCTGTCCACCTGAGAAATTCCAAGTGCAGCTGGTATAATAACTGTGGACATCCTGCTCCTGCCACAAGGGGCAGAACCTCTTGTGCAGGGCTCTGGGAAAGGAAAAAGCCAAGAAAAACCTGACTGCCTCGGTTAGAGCCTGTCCAGGAGAAAGGGTTGGAGGCGGGAGATGAAAGGAGCAGGATCTCACACAGGACTGATGGGAGTGCAGCGGGATGGCTCCAGGACAACTAGTATTTAAAAATAAAGGAGATTTAAACAAACCAGCTAAGTAGATTAGCGTTCACTGTTGCAGCTGCCAGTACTGGCGAACGGTAGAGCAGAAATACCTCTTGAGTAGTTCAGGGGCTGGACCCCATCTGGATGCACAGTTCAGGTCAGATTGAATGTGAAGTGAATAACCCACATTACAAACAGCTCAAAGGGAACCTTGTGGAAGTTATTAAGAGAATAAGTGGCTGGTTGGATGGTGGTGGTGATATCCCTGGTTAAAAAACCCCAAACCCCACAAATTAGCTTGTGTTAGCCAGTTTGCTTTCATGGGAGTCCTTCTAACCAAGGGACAGAAAAATGTTATCACTGTAGTAGGCATGCAGAGCCACAGCTATGGCTGGGGGTGTTGAAACTCTTCTATTAAAAAAGGTTCTTTTTCAGTTACCTATAATTGAAATTTTTCAGGTTGAAATTTTCCAGGTCTAATCACAGCCCAAGGGTGAAGTAAAAACATTTCATTGGTAGCTGCTGAGTGTTCAGCACTTCTGAAAATCAGGTCATTCATTTAGATGTCTTAATATATACTTAAGAGCTGATTTTAAACACCTCTTTCTCAACATATTGGCCTTTCAGTCAATCTTTTTCACTCACTTATCAATGACTAATTTATGTCGATTTGCACAGCTCCCCTGCATTTGAAATGCTTTTTCAGTTTATCCCTTCTCAGTCATCTATGTCTTTAGGACATCAAGATTTTTCTACACTGAGAGCTACAACTGGCCAAAGAGGAATTTATACCCATTACATTTTGCAGGCAGGATACTTACAGGCTTCTGCGTTGCCCAAAGAGAGTTTTTAGGGCTAACCCCTAGCCAAGTCATATACCCAGTTCTGATTCTGAAAACACAAGCCCTCCAGCCAACTGAATCTGACTCCATTTCAGAGAATGTAGAGAAATAGTGAATAGTATAGGAAATGTTTCAATGGCACTCCCACAGGAGCCCAGACATTGGTGAACACCTGGAAATAATTAATCACTACTTTATTTTTACAATTAATTAGTATATGATTTAATTTAGTTGACCTTCAAATGAAAATTCAGTTCTTATTAAGTGCTAATGGATTATAATCAATGTATTGTGCATAGAAATTTTGCTGTGATTGCATAGTGGGGAGTTATTCTTCATCTGTACTAAATCCAGTTCCTTTTTACATTTTCCTTCCAGAAAGCCTGATCATTAAATCAGGTTAAGTAGTAATTGGTAGTAGAGGCAACTGAGATGAAGATGCAGAACACTCTCTGTCACGCACATAATGTGCATGCGCATATACTCTCTTTAACAAGAAATAATCACAGGTTCAAACCAATCTATATATACTAAATGGTCCATTTAAAATTAGTTTGTAGCCCCAGCACAATCTTGTACAGACAGACATACCAGACGGAGTGCAGCCTTCCTGATACATCCTTTATCTGCTGCATAAACATTAATTACTTTAATCACTTTGCTCTACCCTTACACTTCATAGAGAGAAGCATCTCTCACCTGAAATATGCCGTGTATAAAGGAACTACTTCCATATGCACAGTAATGAAGCACTTGTGAAGGTGTTGCTTGGAGATGTCAGCTCTACCACCAAGAGATCATAGTTAAGCATGCAAGTTTTTAAGGGTAAAATTGCAAGAGTTCTTTGCAGACAGCGGAAAGAGAAACTTGGCACAGACTGGAATAAGAGGATACCTCTACAGTGGTAGAGGTACAGTGTAGAGGATACCTCTACATCTAACATCTTGATATTCTTGGAATATGACTGTTCTCCCCTCCCTTTTTTTTTTCCTGTGGACAGATGAACACTCAAAAAATTCAGTTTGCTCAAAGGCCATGTGCAAACTGGGCCTGTGTGGACTTTTTCTCCTGGACAGTATCTCCTCTATGGTAATAGAACAGATATACTTTTACATTAATGTGAGATTTGCAATCTCACAGGAGGTTCTCATTTTAACTGGAGCCCCTCCAAATGTAATTCCTGCACTGTCCCACACTCTTATCATGAAAACCCCATTCATGTTCCCATCCTCCCCCTTTTCCTTTAAAAAAAAAAGATAAAGATGACTCATTCACAACAAAAATACTAGATCTTCATGGTAGCAGAGACGGATGTGCTCTATTTTGAATATCACCGTATTTCAGAGCAATAACTAACTATGTCAATGTATTTGTTATATCCTAATCCCAAAAATACGAGGGGAAAAAAAACAGTAGAAAAACTCCTAGTCAACTCTATTCGGACTCAAAGTACTTGCTTTCGTGCACTCACCAGAGCTGACATTTGAAAGACTTATACTTTCATAACAGGCACGGAAACCTTCCATTCTGAGTGGTTTAAACTATGCATTTTGGGAATATGTAGCTAGACTTATTTGCCACAAATCTTCTTTCACAGTGGAAGGACTGGGAAAACATAATTTCTCTAAATGCTTTACATCCAGTTCATTTAGTTAAACTACAGAAATGAGTATGTTCCAGAACCTGGAGATTTTAGCAGTGTTAACTCAGTGGGCAAACAATTTGAAAGCTGCAATTTATTTTAGGAGCAGCAGGTGTTTTCAGAAATGCCAGGATTTTGTAAAAGTGCCATTTCCCAAGCAGTAGCATGGTTTTTGTAACACTAGTATTCATTTTAAAATAACTCAAAATCTAAAATTATAGAATCATCAAAGAGTCACAGAGTGGTTTGGGTTGGAAGGGATCTTGAAGATCATTTCATTCTAACCCCCCCCAGCAGGGACATCTACCACTAGACCAGGTTGCTCAAAGCCCTATCCAACCTGGCCTTGAACACGTCTAGGGATGGGGCACCCACAGCTTCTCTGGGTAACCCTTTCCAATGCCTCGCCGCCCTCACAGTAAAAATCTGCAAAGCTGAAAATCTACTGATGAAAATAAGGATTGGCCTGGTGCATGGTGGCCTTGCTGTTCAAAATTCTTCATTCCATTAAAAAAACTAGCAAGCAAATCCCAAAATATGGTCTTCTGTTTTCTTTTTTTTTTCTACTTGTACAGCTTTACAAACAAAATATATGGAGGAGAGTCTGTCTCGCTCCTTTTTCCCTACCAGATGCTTTCCATCTTACTTGTGAGGAGAGGTAGGACATCAAAGAGATGCACTTTGGATCTCTCAGAGCACTATTGTAGGGGAATTCATACCTGGGGATGGCTGGCCTGTCACCTCTATGGCACCAGATCTAGAGGATGAAATAATTAAGTGTACCCTTAAAAATTACAGAAAGATGTTGTAATGCAAGGATATTGTAATGCAAGGCTTTTCAGCTATTCTAAGGATTGAGGAACTTCAAGCCAGACGAAAACAGATGCAGCTCAGCTAACCACAACAGATGTTCGGCTGTGGACACTGCTAAAAAAGTATTTTTATCCTAACTCTCAGCAAGTTTTCTATTAACCAATCAGACACTGTTTGCAACAGCAGTGTTAGAATAAAGCAAGAGAACCCTTTTTGCAAAGCACTCAGTGTGGTGGATCATTCGCCCCAAATTGCCATGGCTGGCATTGCAGATCCTGCCTCCGATGTTGATCCCTCCTCTTGGGAGGAGGAGTCAGAGGATGGGACTAGCGTTTAGAGCCCACCCTCTCTCTCTCGGTCATAACCCGAGCTGTCTGTTAAACCTAAGTTCTGCCTTCTGTTCTGGAAAGTTCTGTTTTACTTGGTTGTTGATTGGTTGTTACGCTATGTACCCTCCCCTCAGATGTTTTTATTGGACCCTGAACCCTCAGACCCTCCCCTAAGCCTTACCCTGATTGGCTGTAACCCTGATTGGCTGAACTCCTCCCCTTTCCTGGTCCCCTTTTAATCCCTTGCACGCTGACAGGAGACCACCTTTTGGGGGAATTCTCATCAGCACGTCTCCCGCCCGGAACCCTCGTCTCTTACCCCTCAATAAAGGAGAGATCACGGAGACCCCACTCCCGAACCCTTTATCTCCTGCTGGTTCCTGTGGTCAATCTGCGCCTCAAACTGTGCCTCACTTCGAGCGGGCACATTCGGGGTGAGTCACCCGGGGTGCTTGGAGCGGCACCAGACCAGGCCCTCAGGCATGGGTGCTGGCGTCGAGGCTTGAGCCCAGCCAGGTGTCAGGAATCCAACACTACTACAACTCGGTGTGTGTTGTTTGTCTGTCCCAACTATCGATATATCTATCAATACACTATCTCTTCCATTAGCCTCTCAAGAGAAGAGGGAAGAATGCTATATATACTCTTAAAATATCATAGGAAAAGTGAGACTTAACATACTGAGATGATTTCTTTCCTTAGAAGAGACTACTAATACAATGGGGTAAAAACTTGGAAGGGTTACACACTGGAAAGCATATCAGAAGACAGTCATCTTCTTAGTTAGGAACAAGCACTCAAAGCAATACCAGTTTGTTGGGATCTTCAGTAGACTGCAGACAGAAAAGGAAAATCGAAACCCAAAGCCTCACTGTGACCCCCACATTGCAAAATACACAAAAACCCTCTCTAATGGGGAGTCTTAAAGATACAGAATACATAAACAGGCCAAATGTCATCAAAACAAGAGAAATTAACAACAGGCAATCACTAACCACGCTGGTATTGAATCCATCACTATTTCTGCCTTCCACTAGCCTTTCCACAATTTCAATTTGTGATGTATCAAAAGCAAAAGCCAGTGCTCCAGCAAGGGTTTTTTTTCCTTCCAGAATCAAGCAATGAATCAGTTAAAAGAGCACTTAAATCAACCTGCACAAGGCTTTGAACTCATAACCAGGTAAGTATGCAGGCTCTCCAGCATGTGGCTTTGGAACAAAAGGGCAGGATCTCAGAACCTGTCACACTTATCTAGAAAAATGAGAAAAGAGTCAAGCAGCAATGCTGAATTAAACATTAAATCTTTTAAAATAAATAAGGTAATGGATGTTAATAATTATGTTATCTCAGTAAAATGCATTAAAATTTTCTGTTAGTTTTACTTGAAGGCTGTACTGATGGATTGTATTTATTACAGATAGCATAACTCCTGTTTTGGATTACCAGTAGCAAACATTTTGTATATCACCCAGTCTTTTTCCTGACATACCCCCACAAAAATGCCAAAAAAAGTAGACCAGCACAAGCAATTAATAGTGTGATTATCATAGGAATATCAAAAACAATACAGTTGTGCACTGGTTCCTGCCTGTAAACCAACAACTCCATAGGAAAAATCTCAGCCTGAAACATTTAAATTAGATCATCTCTCTTGTTTCCTAAACTCCCTGTCATTTAGCCCTGTGACACTTTTAAATATTTATCACAAACTAAACGATCTGAGTGCTCAGCACAGTCTGCATGAGATAAACATTACTTTCTGCCTCTCCATTATGACTTCACCTCCTCCTGTCCCCTCCTGATGTGTTTATAGCTATTGTGTTTTCCTTTTACCGCATCAGGAGAGCACTGAACAGGGAGCTGATATTGGTGAGATAGATGTACATGCTCTACTGTGAGCCTCTGAGTCACCCCAGTAAGCCCAAGCTTTGGGCTTATTTCGAGTATGTCATGTATGATATTTTAGTATTAACTCCATAACAAGGAGACTTAGGAATTCACGGTGTCTCTCCTACCAGCACAACAGTTGGTGCCAAGTACTTCGTTACAAAGACTTTTGTAAATGAAAATCCAAGCATTTACCTATTTCTGTATTGTTTAACTGTGATTTTGACAATTTCTAGACAAAGGAAAAATGACTTCATGAAATGTCCTCTGGGGATGGGATATTTCCAATCTGTACCTTTATTCTCGCTCAGCTCAATGTCTTCTGATGATGATAGGCTGACTACAGCTGAAGGTTTTGTCTCATCTATAGGAACAAAGGAAATTAAAGAGAAGTTATTCATTAAAAAGAAAACTGATGAACCACTTTACTGAAAAAAAAAAGTGTTATGCCTTACTGAGGCAAGATATTAGACCTGAATTTCATTTACTGGGCTTCCATCCATTCACTGGCTATTACTGGTCTGATTGTCTTCCCTAAACAAGATGTAAACTAACATTCCAATACAGCCAGATCAAGTCTGTATTTCAATTTCTCATAATACAGAGAGAGGAACAGCTATTGGTTTCATGGGAAGGCTGGTGTTGCTATTTGCTCTGAGATTCCTTTTTTCATTTAATCCATATATTTTGAGAAAAAACAATTAAATCATTCTTAACTTTAATCATGTCCATGAATCCCACTGGAATCTAAATGATTCCAGAAATGCTTTCCTGAAAATAGAAGCTTTCATGAATCAGGCCTGAAATTAGCAAGTCCCTAAAAATCTGTGGCATGGAGTTTTTAAATGGTAGAGCACACAGGTAAAATTATTGTAGTGAATAAATACAACTGGTACCTGAACTTAATAAAATGTTTTAACTTTCACTGCTGCTTTTTCTTGCTAATTTTTATAGTTCTAAAATCTTCACAAGGTTTTGTTTTCATTTCTAGACTTTCATTTCTTTCAAAAGACTTGTCTTTGATGATTCTGAAAAATTTTTTTTCCTGCTATAGCCATTTAGTACTTTTAACTAGATTGAAACAAGAGCTCAGAACCACCTGCCATGTTGGTTTTCCATGTGTTAACTGTGAAGCTAATTGATGATAGACTGGAGGCCAGACTTTAAAAGAAACCCACACAATTGAAAATTTTCAGTCTTTTAAGACTATTACTGTTTTTACCACTAGTATTGTTTTCTTTATAATATATATTATAATTTTCTCTGTAATATCATGATATTTTAGAATAAGAATATATAAATCTTTATGTAATGGACTGGGTAAGAACAGAGCATCAATTTTTTATCCTATATTTTATTTGACAATATTGAAGTATATGATTTGTCACACTCAGAGGAAGTTTATGCCTTTTGGTTTAGATAATACAAATAAGAACTAATGTTTGATGGGATTGCTCCTAACAGGGGTCACTTGTATTGTCGGAAATGTTTTAGGCATACAACTGTGTACCTTGGAAAATCAAGTTATTTTCTACTGCCAAGAAAGTGTGCAAAGCAGCAATCTCAAAGTTCCTGGTGATGCTTTGTCTCCACAATGCATAGAGCAGAAAGCAGCAGAAACTCATTAGGTGGATGTAATTAACTCGAGGTAGTTGTGCCCCTCTCTGTTCCTGTCACTATGTAAACCAGGAGGGAAAATTGTTATGCCAAATAATTTTTTCCTGTAACACCATGTGCCCCTGGCCAAGGAGGTGACTAAAGGGCTATGTGTAGGCACGACGCTGTCTTTAGGCATGTACCTAAATCACGTTCCTAAAGTTTGACATTTTCTGGATCTGGGACCTCAAATGTCTGGATTTTTCTTTGATGCTCTTCATGAGAATAACGAAACATGACTATCAATACAAGACAGCAAAATCATGGCTCTGATAAACCAGCTGTCACAACTCATATTGCAACAAGTCATAACAACGGTTTTGGGAAAAGCACAATACACTTAAAGCACCTACAGTAGCAAAGTAGTAATTTCAAGAGGTAAATATTCCTTAATTCTCTTGGGGGAAAAAAAGTATTCAATCAAACTGAAATACTCACCCCATCAGAGTGACTATCACTGACAAGCACAGTGGGCTGTATTGGGCATCTCTAGATGCTATAACTGGGTTTAACAGGAACCTCTGCAACTGGAGCCAGGAACTTCAGTCAGTATTAGCTCTTAGGTGACCTAGCAGTGGAGCAGTACTTGAGCAGTACTAAAAGCTCAACATTGCTTGGAAAAAGATATGTCCCAGTCTAGTCAGAGATTCAAGACAGAATCTCAATTCACACAGAATAACTCATTCTTCTCCCTGGTCCCCTTTGCCTGTTTAAAATACAACTAGCATGAAAGTGAAAAACCCAGGGAAGGAAATGTGGTTGTCCTCCAGCACTTACAAAACACCACTGTGTGCTTATCTTGGGGAGGATAAAGTTTGCTGAGCTTCATGGGAATCTATTTTATTCTGTAATTCTGTGTGCCTCTGGCTTCACCTCCCACTGCTTGCCCTGCATGAGGACATACAGAAGAGGTGATAAAAAGGACATGAAACACAGAAGGACTTCAAGCGTGTATGGATAGCATCAGATGTTAAAACTCAGTTGCAGAAGAGTGACCTATGGAGGGCAGGGAGAAAAGCTGCCCTTCACCTATACAGTGGGCAATGCACAGGACAAAAAGGAGGACCCTCATCCAATGGATTTCTCATCACCACAATACAGGAAGCAAATCAGGTAAGTCGGGAATCCAGGCCTTCTAAATTTATCTACTGTGTTTGCTGACAGACAACCTTCAGCTCATTTTCTCCACATTGAAAACAATCCTAAATTTTGATTAAAAAGAAATTCCAAAGAAAACCATTTCATTCTCTCTGGATTAAGCTTGTTTAGGGAACATCCTGCATTACAATCAGAAAAAAACCCCACCAAATGAGAAAAGTAGTGTGCTACATGTAATACTACACTAAAAGAAATACTTAAGAAATAAGGAGATAGGTAGACATTTTGATTGCCACTTCAGGTCTTTTTGTAGCTAATTCATTCTAGCTGTCTCTCTTGCAAGGAACAGAGTTGTGTAGCATGAAAAATACAACCATAAACAGAAAAAAGAAAACCTCTTGTGAGCACAGACTGACACTGTATTTCAACATACTGAACTCACTATAATATATAAGCATGTCACCCGCAAAATGCACCGCTTGTGAACTCTGACATGTGCTCACAGCATATGCAATATTTTTCTCTATGGATTTAAATCTGCATAACCACTGAGACTCGTGTAGACAACTTTTTAAAACTTGAAAATACCCTGTAAAATCATTAGGATTTGCATTTTCGTCAGAAGGAGCCTGATTCCTGCTTCCTTCTTACCCAAATTTCTTTTCCCTCATTTCTATTCTATACAGAGGGGAAAAAGTTATTTCTTTGTTGTGACAGGATTAGCTAGATTAGGCACCTTAAGGGAGAATGTAGAGCTGGTAAGCTGGAGAGGGGTCTGCATTCCTGCACTGCCACACATTCATTCATAATGAATGAAGATTCGATCTCTAATGGGAGAATTGCTCAAGACCTGAGCTAACCTGGTGAAAATGTACAAACGTTCCCCTTCGACAGCACTGACTGAGGTTATTGTTCACCAAGGTGGATAAAACCTAAGACAGAACTTTAAGGAGCTGGGCACAAACCTGCTTCTTGGCTCTGGGCCTTGCTTTCACTGGTGTTTTGCTTCTCTGCTGTGGCATTACCACCTATTGAGAAAAACACAAAAATTATTTACGATACGTCTTTTTATTGGTAACAGGAGCAGTGCAATATTAATTGTAACCAATTCAACACAAGCTGCTAATTTACAGCAAAGTGCTGTGATAAAAAAAGAGAGCTATAAAGGTAAACTGAAAATACCTGCCAACAGGACCACTTCCATTTAAACCACTCACATTTTTATATCTCAAGATGAAGATTATAGATTTTATCTCAATAGGCTCACTGGAAATAACGATACCAAATAAAGGGATGTTTCCCTAAACACAGTCTGCAATAAATGAAATTCTTGCTTGAACTTCATCTGTGTATTTTATAAAGAGTATTTTTCCTAGGATTATTTTCCTCCAATAATATTTCAACAGGATCCTTGAAGTGGCTTGTGTTTCTGACCTGCAGAACATACTTCAATGCCTATGGAAGTTAAGAATCAACTGAATTGAATTTTAAAGCAAAAGCCACAATGCTACTTATCATCATAAAGTATAAAAATGCATCACAAATGGCTGTAATGAAGAGAGCAAATCAAACCAAAGTAAGATTGCTAGGACTAAATGCATTTTTCCTCTTTTTACATTCACATTCATTCCCCATTTTCTCCACTACTTCTCATTCATTATCCATTTTCTACCCTCCAGCTCCCTTTTGGAAGGCAGGTACCAAACAGTGAGATCGGGTGATACCCTGAAAAATGTTTATGGGTCTCTCAACCTTTGCTTGCCCTGATTAGAAATATATCAGGAATTCTCTATTTGCAGCGATGGAAAAGGCTCTTTTAGCTTCATAATAACATGAGAGGCTGCAGTGCTGCATGCAGGATTGGATGCGATGGCCACGCTCCCTCCGTTCCAGCACCACGAAAACAGTGGAGTACCAGCCTTAATGAGGCATTTGAAAAGCTGACTGCTGAGCGTATACATTGGGAGAATGGAAATTCATTCCCAGGCCTGGAAATAGCTTGATAATGACACACATATTTTTTTGCTGTGATCTTTACTGGCTCCTAGGTTTTCTGATTACAGCTTCTCTACAGCAACACGGCTGAAGTTCCTCATGTTGCCACTTTGCTTTTACTTAACACATGGAACCTGGTGAAGGGAACAGCAGTGGTCCAAATGCGATTAGGTGGATGGAAGGAAAACAGAGAGAGTGTGTGTTTTTCACAGGCAGATGTACATCTGGTGGCATGCCACATCCAGCTCATATTTAAAGGCTGAGGTATGATGCTTTCCCTCTTTCCAGCAGGCAATTCATCCTAGCATCCAGCAGATGGGACTAGTGGAGAAGTATTTCCAAGGCTGGCCCTGCACAGAGCTGCTTTCAGGAGGAGAGGAGATGGAGCAGGAACTTGACACCCGTCACCCAAGAGAAGAGAGGCGGGCAGGGTGCGGCTGATGGCCATCAGTGGGGACTTGGGCTTCCTGCCCTCCGGGTAACTCTTTGTAATGGATTCCAACCAGCTTTAATGGATGACTTGCTATAGTGATTTCTTAGCACATTAGGGAGCTCTAATCTGTAAAAAATTGCATTATATGGATGACCAAAATGGCTTGACAAAACCTGGGAGGTTTTTCTTTCCCTGACTTGAAATCCAAGATTTTTTTTCTTTCTTTCTTTTTTTTTTCTTTTTTTTTCTTTTTTTTTTTTTACCAGCAATGGTTTCCAAATGATCAAAAGCTATAGCTAGTAAAAGTATGCCAACCCAAACAGAACCCCTCAAGAGGGCCGCATCTGTCCAGACCCTTTCCTGTAAGGAGTGTTTCAGCCTGTCAGTAGTACCAGGTGACGGTGCAAAAGTCACCTGCCTGCGGTGTGAACAGGTTAATGATCTCCTCTGTCTGGTGGCAGACCTTAAGGAGGAAGTTGAAAGACTAAGGAGTATTAGGGAAAGCAAAAGGGAAATAGACTAGTGGAGTTACACTCTTCCATCCCTGAGAGAAGCCCATCAGGAGTCGGAGGACTCCCATGCATTCTACCATCAGGCAGAAGGAGGAGACTCAAAAGATGAAGGGGAGTGGAAATGGGTCCCTACTCGGGGAGGTAATAAAAATCACTCCCGACCCCCATCACCTACCCAGGTGTCACTTCAGAATGGGTATGAGGCCCTGGATCCAGAGGGTCAGCCAGATGACATCGAAGAAAATAATCTGCCCAGAGAACCTCCCAACTACACTTTGTCTGTTAGACAGATCACTGCCTCTAGCACTAAAAAGAAAAGAAGGGCAGTCGTAGGAGGTGACTCCCTTCTGAGGGGAACAGAGAGCCCCGTATGTCGACCGGACCCATCCAACAGGGAGGTCTGCTGCCTCCCTGGGGCCCAAGTACGGGATATCACCAGGAGACTCCCTGAGCTGATTCAGCCCTCCGATTATTACCCACTGTTGATACTCCAGGCTGGCAGTGATGAGATTGAAAAGAAGAGCACTGGGGCAATTAAAAG